>CM017324.1:1816956-1898323 GCA_006937295.1 Carpinus fangiana
GGGGGTGGCCGTAGCTTTTCCTTTCCTTTTTTTTTTTTTTTTTGAATTTTTTTTTTTTAAAAAAGAAAATTAATTAAGTGACACGTGTCAACTTTTAATTGGTCCACGTGTCAGTCCGTTAAGTCAACTAACGGTCAACTGACGGATGGACTAACTTGGTCTATTTTCAAAACCTCAATGACCAATTTGGTCACTTTCCAAACCCTAGGGAGGAAAAAATAAAATTTTTAAACCTTAGGGACTAATTAAGTATTTAACCCTTTTTTTAATTGTATTAATAACTGTTTGGTGATTGACGAGGATGTTTTTATGTGAAGAAGACTTTAAGAGGTTGTCGAGTGATTTTTCTTGTGAGGATTATTACGTGTTCTCATGGGGGCAGTTATATGATGTGTGTCCTTTTAATAGGAGAAACTTAATATTTTTTTTAATTGTATTAATAACTGTTTGGTGATTGACGAGGATGTTTTTATGTGAAGAAGACTTTAAGAGGTTGTCGAGTGATTTTTCTTGTGAGGATTATTACGTGTTCTCATGGGAGGAGTTATATGATCTTAATTATTATTTTCATGTGAAAGCTGATAATTGAGTGGCTTCCCTCTTGTGATTAACTGATTATTACATGCATTCACTCCTCCATGCATATGTACCATTTAGGGACGGAGCTAGGAAGTTTTATGGGAAGGGACTAAAGCTTTTTTATTTTTTTTGCAACGTGTAATGAATTGGTACTTTTCTTTTTTTCTTTTTTTCTTTTTTTTCCAATCACTAGTATTTAAATACATGAGGAATTGAGCTTAAAATTGTGTCATATTCTCCAATTAAATGTTTAAATTCTAACAAACAATATTCTCAATATTGAATAATCATATAATATCTAAATTATAAGACCACTTAGATTAAGAATTGAGCTTAGAGTACAAACCTCAACAAGTACGACTTGCGTTGAGTTATTTTGTACATCGTTGATTAATATTATATTCCCATATGTGACACGTAATCGAGGATCAAACTCCAATAAACTTTGTGCATTTTTTCGTTTGAAATAGTTAAGTATTTTATTTGACTTTCTTATCATTTACAAATAAATTTACATGATTATTTTGCGTCTATAGAAAATAAAGAAAAAATATGCGTAGGTTAACAATGAACAAATTCAAATGAATAACATAATCATTACATAAAGACTTTATGTTAAACATTACACTTTAACCCTATAATTATTATTCTCTTCCTATTCCATTAATCTAGCAACTTACCCCCAATTTATAATAGGCATATTTACATACAATAATCAATATGATTCTAATATGACATATTAGAACCTAAACCCCATAGGCATCAATTTTCATTAAACTCATGAAAGTCTGTGGTTAATTAACACTTTAAATGTCCCTAAGGGGTAGCTCAATCGGCTATAAACCATGCTTAATGAAGCGGAGGTCACAAGTTCGAATCACCGCTCCCCCCTCCCCCTTCCCTTGTGTGACATGTCAAAAAAAAAAAAAAAAAAAAACACTTTAAATGTAATTAACACATCCAATTAGCAATCCTAGTATTTACATACCAAAATCCCTATAATTCTTATTATTTTCCTATTCCATTAATCTAGCAACTTACTCCAAATTTATAATAGTCATATTTACATACAATAATCAATATGATTCTAATATGACATATTAGAACCTAAACCCCATATACATAAATTTTCATTAAACTCATGAAAGTCTGTGGTTAATTAACACTTTAAATGTAATTAACACTTCCAATTAGCAATCCTAGTATTTACATACCAAAAATCCTATAATTCTTATTCTTTTCCTATTCCATTAATCTAGCAACTTGCTCCAAATTTATAATAGTCATATTTACATACAATAATCAATATGATTTTAATATGACATATTAGAACCTAAACCCCATATGCATCAATTTTTATTGAACTCATGAAAGTTTAGGATTAATTAACACTTTAAATGTAATTAACACATCCAATTAGCAATCCTAGTGTTCACATACCAAAAACCCTAATTTAATTCATAATATACAAATTAGGGTTTATATCCATACTATTAACAATAGTGAAATTGAATCTTTCAACGCATTAATCTAATAACCCGGATCTTAAATCATGAATAGAAATTCATTACACACAAAAGACCCTAAATTAATTTTAGAAATTTAACTTTTTACTAAAATTCTCCCAAATTCGGACCTAATAAAAAATTACTCAAATCATTATGATTTCAAACTTGAAATTCAATAGGTAGAACAAAAACTCAAAGAGAAATGGCATTAGTTATAAAAATCTATTAAAATAACAACAAAAAACATAGAATTTTTTTTTGGGAGGGACCGGGATTTATTAATTTATTTTGAGAGGACCAATATTATTATTATTATTATTTTTTACTCCTTAAAAAAATATTTTTGATGAAATGGGGGGACCGGGTCGTCCTCCCTCCGTCTCTGGTACCACTTACGTTAATGTCACAGAATTAATGCATTTAATAAGCTATAGATATTTTCAATATGGATGCGTCTGGACGATGTTAAATGTCACACATCAATTAATGCATTTCCAATCAACTTTAATTCTTTAGGACTTTTTTTAGTTAAAAAAAAAGAAAAGAAAAAAAGAAAAACCCAACTTTAGACTTTTCCAACATGGATGCTTTAGACTTTTCTAATCCGATGAACATTCTAAGGGGTACCCTTTATAAGGACCGGACTTTGAATAATATAGAAATTTAAGTAGTTCAAAAGATGGGATTTGAGCGTTTATATTTGGTTTAACAATATTAATGCCTAGCTAAAATTTAATTAAATAACACATTTTTCTATTTAGATACTAACTTTTTTAGAGTACTAGTATTCGGTTCTACATTTTAACTATCAATTTTTACTATTTTATTTAAAATATTATTTCTATTCCCAAAGATGTAAGTGAGAATTAGATTGATTTTTTATTATTATTACAACGCTCAGCAAATTTGTCGAGTACCATAACAACTAGTTAAATCCTTAGTTGAAGTGGCTAGCTAGTCAATGAGGAGCTTAATTTTTTGACATTTTTTTGCTACATATGTTAGTGCTCTAAACTTGTAAGAGCATTCACAACAATGCTTAACTAAAAACACACCCCATCCTGCTAGCCAACCCATTGTTAATTAAGCAGCCACAGTTGATAACATATAATATAAAATTTGTTCTATCATTTCTCCTTAATAAAAAAATATTTTATCTTCTCTCCTCTCCTCGATCCTATTGTTATTGAATGACACTTAACTTTAATAAAAAAGAAAAAAAAATATTCAAATTGAATAGTAAAAATAAATAGTAAAATTTTGAGTCGGATATACATGCTTTGAAAAAGTAGATAGTTAAAGATGTGATCTTTTAGCTAAATATTTGCTGAGCCGATGCCAATCCTCTTATGGGCATGTCTATTACACTTTTCTTTTTTTTTTTTGGGGGGGGGGGGTGTAATTAAGCTACTTTATAAATAAAGGACCACAATTTGCTGTATCAAACATGCATCCTAGTCATTCTTGTTAATAGAGAAAGAGATGTCTTCTTCTTCCTGCAGCACTACTGTGATAGGTCTGTTGTTGGCATTTTTGCTTGGAGGATCATTATGCAATGCCCAGCTGAGTCCAACATTTTATAACGAAACATGTTCAAACGTGTTGAGCATCGTACGTGGAGTCATTGAGACGGCGTTGCTGACTGATTCCCGGATTGGCGCCAGCCTTATCAGGCTTCATTTCCATGACTGCTTTGTCGATGTATAATTTTTCTGCTCCATTTTCTTAGATCCCAAACATATATATCGCTTAATGGGAATTGAATCAACCAAACATCTTTGTTTAACTTATAACGTACTTTGTTGTTGTAGGGTTGTGATGGATCGATTTTGTTGAACAACAGCGACACCATAGAAAGCGAGAAAGAGGCCGGCCCAAACATTAACTCCGTGAGGGGTTTTGGTGTTGTTGATGACATAAAAACTGCGTTGGAAAGCGCTTGTCCCGGCATTGTTTCCTGCGCCGACATCCTCGCCATTGCAGCTGAAGAATCAGTTTCACTGGTACTATATATAAAACAAACTTAATATATATATAATATATATATACGTACGTTGTTTGCATCGAACAGCTCGAGAGACAAAAACTAACGATTCCCTGCAGGCAGGAGGTCCCTCGTGGCATGTTTTACTTGGAAGAAGGGATGGGACAACAGCAAACATAACTGGTGCTAATGCCCTTCCAGCACCCTTCGAGCCTGTAGATATTCTAAAACAAAAGTTCTCCGACGTCGGCTTGGACACCACCGATCTGGTTGCTCTTTCCGGTAACTGTTGCTTAATTATTAACTCATACCCTCTTTAATTTAAAATCCAGTCTACAAAATCGTAGTAACAAATATACTCTTAACGAAGGAGTTAAATATTGTAGGATTTGAATTACCATATTAAATCATTATTTATCAATAAAATTATGATTAAAAAAAAGATAAATTTATAGATTAATTAATATTTCTGAAATATGAGGAAAAAATATTGAAAAAAATGATGCACATACTCGTACTAAAATAAAGGATAAAGTACATTTACCACCGCATCTAAGAGTATTCCCAATGAAAGAGCTATTTTTTTTATATGTAAAATAGTTGCTCAAAACTTACTTTATCTAGTTTAGCTAATGACTTTTTAAGGGTCTTTTACATTCGATTAGTTATATTTTTATTTATATAATTTAATTATTATTATTTTTTATTTTTTATAAGGATTATATTTTTCCTAAATATCATATTTTTCAACTTTTGATAAAAAAAGTGATGTGAAGAGAGAAATAGTAGGAAACAATTTTGGAAAAAGAGAAAACAGGTGAAAGAAAAGAAACAATACAAAAAGACGTGGGAGGAAAATTTAGGAAAATAGCTATTTGAATAGTACCGCTACATGTAGTTTTTTTTTAGCTCATTTAATAAAATATCTATTCTACATTTTTTTTTTGCTTCTCCAATGTAGGTTTAAAGAACTATTTTAGATAAAAGTATCATTTAACTCCTCCATTGAAAATGCTATAACTACCAATTAAGCAATTTATAACGCATATTCCAAACTTTCAATTGTTGCAGTGCCCACTTAATCTACCATTGGAGTTGCAACATTTCCCTTTGAGGGAACATTAATATTGCAACCCCTTAATGGTTTAAGGGATATTATAACAATTGAAAGATAAAAAAAATATTGCAAATTGCTTGATAGTTAGAGGAAACAAATATATTTTTCCTTAAAATAAAAGTTCACAAATAATGAAGACAATGGTATTGTGATGGAAATAAGAGTAATGTTATTTATCACATTTTTATCTCACGTTGATATGGCCGTTTGAACCAAAATTTATATTTTCTTTTTTAGGAATTGAATACCTGATCCAATATTTAGTTGAGACTGCCATATTGACACTGTGTGATAAAAATGTAGGTTTTAACATTACTATGAAAATGGTACCCGTTATGATAAAGAATTGAAATGCACAATTTTCAGGTGCTCACACATTTGGACGTGCTCGGTGTCTAACTTTTAGTACTCGGCTATACAATTTTAACGGCACTAGTGATTCCGATCCGACCTTGAACTCGACCTACTTAGAAACTCTCAAAGGAATATGCCCACAAAATGGAACTGGGATTGAGTTGGCCAATCTCGACCTGAACACGCCGGATACTTTTGACAATGTCTACTTCTCTAATCTTCAAACCAACGAGGGTCTTCTGCAGAGTGATCAAGAGTTGTTATCAACCAATGGGTCAGATACTATTGACATTGTCAACAACTTTACTGCTAACCAAACTGCCTTCTTTGCCAGCTTTGTGGTCTCAATGATCAAAATGGGGAATATTAGCGTGTTAACAGGAACAGAAGGACAAATTAGACAGAACTGCGCCTTAGTTAATACAGCCACTTATGGATCAGATGGTCTTTTGCATAGCTCAATTTAAATGTTGAGAGATATATAAGGCTGAGTACAAATAAGCTAAATGCATGTTAATCTATGTTAATTGGTAATAATAAACATATATAAAGTGTCAGCACTTATATATACACCTTTTGCTGCACATTTGATGCTTTTGTAGAACCACGGGTCCACTATATATATACATAAATGCAAGCTTTTATCTTAAATTTTCGAGTGTTATATACAAAAAATTATGTATATGAGTGATGGAGGCTTGAATAATGCTTTTCTCTACCTTTTAGCTATGATTGAGTATAGTTTTGATTTGAGTGTATTGAGACTTGGAATTTTGAATAATGCTTTAATTTTCTCTACCATATAAGTTTTTTGTGTTCTCTTAAGTGTACTTGTTATATTTTTCTTCTTCTATTTCTCAGTTTGTTCATCAAAATCTTAGTTTGTCACTATGTACCACCCAATTTACAAATTTCAATTATTAAACTAATTATAATCTCTTCACTATGATCACTAAGGAAGATACTTCAATGGGCTTCGGCTTCCAAGAATGATAGCCGATAAAGTGCAAATCCTGCATTGTCTGCAGAAAAAGAGTGAAAGAAAAACACAGTTTTAATTGGCATTAGTACTTTGGCATTAGGGGAAGAAAGCTCTTGAAATAAAAGCTATTGAACATGCGTCAGCAGCCAGCAGGCATGGCATCTGAAGGGTAAGGGTGGATCTTGGCCATGGCCCCTCCCCATCTTTCTAAAAACTTCAACAAATTGTTACATATATATTATATTTGGGCCAAAATATTATGTTTGATTCCTATTCTCTTGGCTCCTATGTCCCTGTTATAAAAACCCAATCTTGGCCCCTTTAGCAACGAATGAAAATTCCATACTAGGACACTGGGAAATTCTCTGTTCTGTTGACTTTCTAATGGTCCAGCCCTCCCTCTCCCTGATTTGCAAATTGCAATGTAGCAAGGCAGAGAGCAGAACAGCCTCTAGCCCTCTCGAACGTAGTAACACCAGAACATCTTGCAGAGCTCAGCACCCATACAACCGAAAAACACAAAAAAAACTCTTGAAAAATATTACACAAAAGAAGAGAAGTTTCAGTGCTATTGTGAGGCTCGAGGCTGCAGAGTTATTGTCTTCATACTTTGGCCTCCCTCATAAGAATTCCTGGTTAGGCCATGATACGAGACCTAGACAACTAGGGGGAAGTGGTAATTGATGAACAGATGTTCAAGCATTTTGGCCTCTGATCTGCATAATAGATATGACATGTCTTGTTCATCATTGTGGAAGATGTAGCATCACCTAATCATTAGAGAGCATGTCAATCCTCCATATGCCTAATTCCTCACATTGCATGAACATGGTGAGTAGGTCTTAGTTATGCATGTCAGGCAAATTTGAAAGGCCATCAAACATTAAAGTCATCACAATGAAAGATGCCTTGCCTTCCTACATCGTAAATTAATTGATAACAATTTAACAAGAAACACAGAATCTACCCATTTACAGTGTAATAAACGAATTTATCTACCAGCTTATTTTCCAACTTCAGCCTTTTAAAGTTGTTTCTATAATATCTCATTGCTCTTTCCATATACGGCCAGTGACTTTCAGCTTCAACTCCTGCCTATTGCTTCCAGAAAAGAAGAGTGCCAGATTTCTCTGAATAATTAATCCATCTTGACTATCCCTTACCTTTTTGTGGCTATCACGGATACTCCTTGGTATGCCTTGCCATGTAAGTTTCCTGCCATTTCCGCCAACTTCCAGAGTGTAACTAAATTGCTTGGCCTCATCTTCATCACCCATGAATCGCAGGAAGGCCATGTAAACGGGTGCCGTTTCAAGATGGAAAGCCTCAAAGTGCAAGCAGAACTGACGGCCAAAGCAGTTGAAGACCTGCACCAGATAAAAGAATTGCAAGGTGGCTTCAAATATTTGGTGCAATTCAAATAAAATTGAATGCAACAGAACAAAGTTGCATTAGACTACCATTAGGATACTGGAGATAATGGGGAAAAGGATAAGAAAATGCTAAATATGGCTCCCTTTCTAAGATTTTCTTTAAGCATAAGCCAACTTCTACCCATTCTTTCCGAGAGCCAAATAAAAGGCAGAAAGAACACTTCGTTGACATTATTAAGTTTTATGTATATTCAAAAAGGGAAAAAAAGAAGAAGAGCAAACATACTTCTACAGGAATCCAGCTGACATGCTTCATATATCAAACTAAAGGGCAATTGCTTTAAGAGATATAACAGCTCTTACAGTTAACATCCATATAGCATTTCCAACTTCTTCAGGATTGGATTTCACATATCTGTGGCTGAAAGTACATCCATCTTGCATATCAACCTTGTGATCCATCTTGAGATGCATGACAAGGAGTGGGATATCACCAGTGACAGAGCATTCAGCCCCAGCATAAGGGCAGTTGTATGGACGATATTTGCAGTGTTTCTCATGTTTGAGCTTGCTGTAATATGGGAATATATCGTGACAACCCAATATTTGGTACCTGCAAGGGAGCTCTATTGACTCTGCAACTTTCTCTAAAGCCAAACACCTTATATTTCCAAGCTCATGGCGGCATGTGGGGCAACAGTTGTGCATTCTAGCCTTGCAGTTTGAACATAGAGTGTGGCCATTTGGACACTAAGACATAAAATAATGTAAGTTACTATGATGATATGATTTTTTTTTCTCTTCCATAAAACAGTTTAATAGAAAATATCTACAAGTAACGCAGTGTTCAATAGACAGCTTAAAATGCTTAAAATAATCAAGCCGTTTATGACTCTCTTCAATTGCAAAATAAGACAGGAAATGGGATCAATGATGAAGCCATGAAGGATGATGTGTTAAAGATTATCATGACAAAGATGCTTGTCTTTACAAGTAAAATAGTGGTCAATATGAGATTTACAAAGACTTCTGGGAAAAGGCAGTACTCGAGATCATGGCTAGAAACATGAGTTCTAGTGTTGAGGAAGGAAAAATAAAAAAATAAAAAATAAAAAATTGGAGGGGGGGAAGGGGATTAATTTTTGAGGGTTTACTTCATAAAAATATATATTTTTCACCCTGCTTTCAGCCACCCCTTCCTTGACTAAATACTTAATTTCATTCTTGAATTTTTCTGAAGTGATTGAAGATAACATTTTGTGATTTTGTACTCACAATTTCTGGTTGTTCTGAAAGTGAATGCTTCATAAATTACAATCAAAACATTTTGTGTGAGAGCATGTAAAATTGCAACCACTGAATTCTGTTTATAAGCAATAATGCCCATGACTATAAATTGAGGATTTCCAATTAGACAGAGGAAGTACTAAGGTGTGTAAAGAAAATGTAATTCTCCCGAATTATTCAGGTTCTAAATTCAGAACCTATAAGAGTATACCTGGTATATTGGAGGGTTCATTAGATTCATGCAAACAGGACACTCAAGTAGCTCATACACATCATTATTTGATGACCTTCCAGGATTTCCACCAAAACCAGGGGCAGCTTTTCTGTAAGCAGAACTCCTTAAATCTGCACTGGAACTTGCCGGATCTGAATCCGAGGATGCAATGCAAGACTCAGTCACTTCATGGCAGAAGCCTCCTCCATGTCCAGCAGACATATTTTCTTCCCTCAATTATCAATGATGGTATGTTCCTCTCCTCAAAATCAGATTGATATCAAAACCTACTATCTAGCATCGTCTTTTGTTATACAAAGCTGAATTTACCTAGTCATACAGAGCACCATGAGATGTTCAGTTACTGCTGCAGGCTATATATTAAACAAAAATTGTTTTGTGTCACATGAAATGAAAGCTTGATTTCAGTTCACAAAGGCAGGAAATTGAGAAATCCATCATAATGTTTTAGGAATGTAAGCATTGAAATCCTTGTTAGAAAAGCGGAGACCAATTTTACAAGGGATCATCTAAAGGAATTTGATAGAGAACATATCAGAACTTAACGAAAGCCTATGAAGCTGCAAACAAGCCTATTAGAATTATTATCACAGGCAAGGGAAACTGGTCAAAAGATAGTTTGAGCTTATAAATACAGAAAAGGGGTAGGCAAAAAAGTGGCACAAACAGCACCTACTTCTGTCGAAACAACCATTAAATAGGCTAAAAAATTGGAAGTGTAATCTCCTTTTACCCTCTTAACAACTGGAGAAAATTTTATGGAAGAAAAAATCTAAACATTTCATTGCTAAAGCCTAAAATTTTGCCGGTGGTATCGTACAGTATGGAAAACAATAAATGAAACTACAATCACAAGCCAAATTTTGACAATCTAGAGAAGAAAAAAAAAAAAAAGGAAAGAGAAAAAGGGAAATAACCCAGTCCATTTGGTTGATCAGTCAACATCACAGATAAAGGATTTATATTTTGGTTATAATGCTGCCTGCGCGTGGCGGAGTGTTTGTGTTCGTATCGAGAAAATAGTTTATCACTTGTACAGGTCTTACAAAATCCAACAACTTAATAGAAACCTATTTCTATACAATTTTTGGAAGCATAATTCACTACAACTCTTCTTCTTGATTATTATCTGATCGGATAGCAAGAGCTGCTGCTTGATCTTGAGTAGCAGCAGTAGCAGCTTTGACGTTATCTTGGATGATAAGATGTTTGATACAATAACTGAGAGAAAATAAAGAACAGAGAACAAAAAACTAACCAATAACTGCAGCACCCAGATGAGAATTAGAGCCCATGAACCTGATCAACTGCCAAGAAGTCGCAAAGAAGGGAACAAACAGTGCGAAATGACCAAGAACTGTGACACCCAGATCAGATTCTGAGCCCCAAAGGCCTGAATATTCAATCCACTTGAGCATTCAATAATCGTATCATAGTTGGACTTGGATCCCAAGGGAAAGTAGACAAGGTGACTGGTGAGGTGGAGCAATGTCCGTGAAAGCTGGCTCCAGGAATTGCGTGTCTTAGACTGATTTGGACGCCAACAAAATCAAACCAGAGTCAAAAAGACAAGATTTGGATTGCCTCCATGCACATTGGGCACCTAGCGATTTGTACAGCACACATAAATATGGGTCTGCGTTGCATTTTGGACAATATTTTAGTGTGTTCTCCTCGTTGGTTTTCCTACACTTGTATAAACATATACGCTAATGGGGTTGTGTTATCTTTTCCTTAACAGTGACTCACTGGCGGCTTTTGCTGATGTTTCTTGCCTTCTTTGCCATTAGAAAGGTGACATTTCCCGCACGCAACGTTCGAATATTTTTCAATTCAAGTTTTTTGGGCTATCAGGCCCTTGAAAGTCGTGGACATTAAAGCGCAATTGCTATCAGATGTGGTGGAGTCCATGGAAGTCTACCACGGTGGTTGGAACTGATTGGTTGAATCCTAGAGGAAGTCAAGGGATTCAGAAGAGTCTTTTGATCATCAGACCAGAGGACCAAACACCTATCCACGTCTTCCGGAGCTTGCATAAGCTTTTGAGCCACTGTGATTAAAAGTTGAGAAATGTCACGTTGCAATCTACAGAAGAATCCAAGGCAAGAAAATTGTTCCAAAGTGGGGATTTTGCACTTGTGTGGAAAATATACAAAGCAAAAAGTTTTGCAACGACCTTAAATAACATATGTCAGAATTGGGCACGAAGTTAGCATGTTAAGGTTGAGACGAATGATTCGTTTAATTATTAAATTCGGATATGATTGACCCATGTAGTCGTAAACACACATGTTTTTACGTGATCTAAATCTGATACATGAATACGAATTAATACCCTAATTAATAGATAGGTCAATTTAGAAAAAAACTTGGTCCATGTACAAGTTGATTGTAGGTAGAGTGGGGCTCAAATGATAAGACTTTTTTTGTTATCCAACCAATAATTACGCATGGCATGCTGTTTACATCGGAGTAATGAGTTGAAGGAATCCAAATTTAACTAACATCCAACTAATTCTTAACGTTGTCCCTATTATCAATGAGTATTATTGTATTCAACATAGAAACAAGCATGGGGACATTAATAGGTGGTGAAGTGAGAAACACCATAGGCTCAAATCTCATAGTCGTAAAAGAAAGGGCTTTTGCTTGTTGGACATCTCTCAACCACACCTTTAAATAACTATAAGATTCAAACTTGAAGTAGAGACCCTGAACATGAAGTATATAAAGTTTAATATATAAGGAGTGTGATACTATAAATTATGGGAAAATTACAGTTTACCCCCCAAAGTTGACAGCGTTTTTCAATTCGAATATTAAAGTTTCAATTTTTGCAATTCACCCCCCAAAGTTCAAATTTTTTTCAATTTGACCAATTGTATTCAAAACTTCCTATATTGCCCCTAATTTTTTATAATTTTTTTTTTAAAAAAAATTGAGGTGGCTGTAGCCACCCCTTTGGCCATCTTGCCATTTTTGCATCCCCAAATTTATTTTTTTATTTACAAAAAAAAAATAGGGGCGATATAGAAATTTTAGAATAATATTGGTTGAATTGAAAAAAATTGAAACTTTGTGGGAGTGGATTGCAAAAATTAAAATTTTGGTGTTCAAATTGAAAAACACTATCAACTTTAGGGGAGTAAACTGTAATTTTTTCATAAATTATACTTTCATCTTACTATGATTCTATTTTGTTATTTTTTTGACGCGACGGTGTTGATTATCTTTAGATTAGTCATTGTTAAAAAAAAAAAAAAAATTAATGGGAAGTTAAAGTTGCAAGTCAAGCCTTGATAAGCATTTCCCATTGTATATCTCAAGAGTTCAAAACTTAAGGTCAAAACTCTATTATAAATAAGAATTATAAACATTTCATCCTCATTCTACTCCAAACGAAGGGGATGTAGCTCAGATGGTAGAGCGCTCGCTTAGCATGCGAGAGGTACGGGGATCGATACCCCGCATCTCCAATTTTTTATTTTTATTTTTTTTTGTCAACTTTCTTAAATTATTCAGAGAATCTCCACCGCCAATAACCTAATATCACAGCCCACCCCCATCATCGTCCACCTTTACATGGAGACCCACAATACCCTGCTTTTACTCAACATCCAATGGTTATAGTTGGTCACAGCTATGCCTTCACCTGTAGCGTTGTCATCCTATCACTTGTCCCTTCTTCTCTGCTCTGCCCCACACGATAAAGTACACACAAATCAATGTTTCCCTGATCTCTCTGCCTCACATGTTTCAGATCATGAAAAGATTTCGGCCGGTATTCATTAACTCGTAGAAAGCAAAACTAGAAAAGCCCACAAAAACATTTGAACCCAGAAAATTGAAAATGAGTTCATCAAAGGCACTGAGGCAGCTGCAGGTGGCGTCCCCTGTCCCAGCAGACATAGACATTGCCCACTCGGTTGAGCCTCTCCACATATCTGAGATTGCCAAGGAGCTCAATTTGAGTCCCGACCACTATGATCTTTATGGGAAATACAAGGCCAAGGTGATTATATACTCAAGCTCTGCTTCAATGCAATTGGAATTTTTTATTTTTTGGTCTTTTATTATAAAGTTTCTATTTTTTTTTTCTTTCTATGGTTGAGAACAAGAACATTGATTTGATTGACCTGGGCTTGTTTTGTTTTGTTTTTGCTTGAATTTTCTTTTCTTTTCAATCTAGAAGGCAATGATAGAGCAAGCGGATGGAAGATTGGCCAAGTTTTTGTTTTATGTGAGCTGTTGTTAATTGAATGTTTCTGGGTGTTTTACTGTGCAGGTTTTGTTATCTGTAATTGACGAGCTTGAAGGATCTAGAGACGGATACTATGTGGTGGTTGGAGGGATTACTCCTACTCCTCTTGGAGAAGGCAAGTCTACTACTACTGTTGGGCTTTGTCAAGCATTGGGAGCTTTTCTTGATAAGAAGGTAATTGTTTTATTCATACAAAAAAGGTAATTGTTTTAGTACTTACATTTTGATCATATTTCTATGTTGACTTCAATCAGGTGAAGTCTTGAATTAGATTCCCCATTAAGCTTTAACCATTTTATATGGACTTATATTTTAGAGAATGACACTATCGATCACTCCAAGTTGAGATTGTGCCTACTCAATGTTCGAGAAATTGCTCTCAAACATCAGAGAGGATAACAAAAATATGAGGGTTAACTCCGTTTACCCCCTCTAACTACCATCCTTTTTGCTATACAAATACTCTCCATAAGATAAAAAATTTAGAAAAAAAGGTAAGTCCTTTTTATATATGTGTTTAACTCCATTGGTGGACGTAGAAGATTCCATTAACAACTGTGCCGTCGCTATATGTGTTTAATCTTTATTGTTTTTAGCCATTCTTTTACTAATCTTTCTTTGTCCTGGTAGCGCTTGAGGTTTCCTGGTCTTCAGCCAAGTTTGTGTTATATGTAATAACAAAGTAACAATCTCTTACTAAATACTAGGGCTGAAATTTAAAACCGCCTAACTGCATCCGCTAATCGCACTAATCGCTAACCGCTTTAAAAGCGGTTAGTGGATTTTGAAAAACCGCCTAACCGTTAACCGCTAACCACCTTTTTTTAAAATATGATATATATTTATATTATATATATTTCATATAATAAATAACAATAAGTTATTGTAGTCTAGTGGTTATTGTGCGCCTCTTTTACTTAGGAGTCTCGATTTTGATTCCCCCCACCTTTGACTTTTGTTTGGGTTTTATATTTTTATTATTTATATAATATAGAAGTGCAAAACGACGTAGTTTTGCACTTCTATATATTCATTTCTTCCTAACCCAAAACAATAATTTTGTTTTAATTTTATTCGTATGTTATATGTTGTAGAAGGTGACCAACAAGATTTTGGTATAATGATCCAACATATAATGCTCACTTTAAACCAACAATTTTTAATGCTAAAATGGCCATGAAAGAGGGAAAAAATGTTTAAAGTAAGCAAAACAAAGGTTTAAAGTGAGCCCAAAACCAGCCGAACAAAAAAAACCCAATAAAAAGCCTAATAAAAAGCGGTTAGTAGAAAAGCGGGCTAGCGGTTAGCGGTTTTAGCCACTAACCGCTAACTGCAATCGCTATTTCACCCCTACTAAATACCGGCCCATTCAATATCTGCTTAGTCTGAAGTTTTTATTCACACTTCATCTGAGAAGATTGATTGTGTTAATTATGGTCCTGGTTATGAAACTTGAAATTTTTGTTGACTGGTTCTTGTAATCAAACAAGAATTTTGAATTATGTTAATGATTGCTTGGGTGTAAAACATTCACATCACATCTCACAATTTGGTTACTCTATACTGGGAGCATGTTAGACAATTTTCTGATCAGCAATTCTCTGTGTTTCTGATGTTAGGTTGTTACCTGCCTTCGTCAACCATCACAAGGACCTACTTTTGGAATCAAAGGGGGTGCGGCAGGTGGTGGTTACAGTCAAGTGATCCCAATGGATGAGTTCAATCTTCACCTAACAGGAGACATTCATGCAATTACAGCTGCAAACAATCTTCTAGCTGCTGCCATTGATACCCGCATTTTCCACGAGTCAACCCAATCAGACAGGGCTCTCTTAAACCGTTTATGCCCACCAAACAAAGAAGGAAAACGTTGCTTTGGTGACATCATGTTTAGGCGTTTGAAGAAGCTTGGTATCTCAAAGACCAGGCTTGAGGATCTTACACCACAAGAAGTTAAAAAATTTGCTAGACTTGACATTGACCCTGATTCGATCACATGGAGAAGAGTAATGGATGTTAATGACCGATTCTTGAGGAAGATTACTATTGGCCAAGGCCCAGAAGAAAAAGGGATGGTGAGAGAAACAGGGTTTGATATCTCAGTTGCCAGTGAAATCATGGCAGTTTTGGCACTCACAACATCTCTAGCTGATATGAGAGAGAGGCTTGGGAAGATGGTAATTGGAAATAGCAAGGCTGGTGACCCTATAACTGCCGATGATCTTGGAGTTGGAGGTGCTTTGACTGTGCTAATGAAGGATGCTATTAACCCTACTTTAATGCAGACTCTTGAGGGAACACCAGTTCTTGTTCACGCAGGTCCTTTTGCAAATATTGCTCATGGGAATTCTTCTATTGTGGCTGATAAGATTGCATTAAAGCTGGTGGGGCCTGGAGGGTTTGTGGTCACAGAAGCAGGTTTCGGTGCTGATATTGGAACTGAGAAGTTCATGAATATAAAATGCCGATATAGTGGTTTGACACCTCAGTGTGCTGTTATTGTGGCTACAATAAGGGCCTTGAAAATGCATGGTGGTGGGCCAGAAGTTGTTGCTGGGAAGTCTCTTGATCGTGCCTACTTAACTGAGAATGTGGCTCTTGTTGAAGCAGGTTGTGTGAATCTGGCCAGGCATATTTTGAACACAAAGGCTTATAGTGTGAATGTCGTTGTTGCTGTGAACAAGTTCTCTACCGATACTGAGGCAGAACTCAACGCAGTCAGAAATGCAGCTTTGGCTGCTGGGGCATATGATGCAGTAATTTGTACTCATCATGCCCATGGTGGAAAAGGAGCGGTTAGTCACTCTGTTCCCTTAATTAGTATTAATTAATCCAAGAGACCTCTCTGTGCACTAAAACATAATAACTAGAAAAATATAAAATCATATAAGAGAAAAATTAATTCGTATGACAATAACTAGTATGGACTCTAGTATAAAAAGAAAAAAAAAAAAAAACATTGTATGTGGACTATCCCAAGCAAGAAGCTTGATTTGCTTGCCAACTCCAGCATAGACTATCTTTCTCCAAATTGCAACCCCAATTTTAGTCCTTCGATAATCTTGAATCTCCCATCTAATCAAGGCTTATTTTTAATGTGCCTCTATATTGTTTACTTATTTTCTTCAACCTAATAAAAAAAGGCCTTTTAAGTATAGCAGTAAATCATAATTATTCCTGCTTGTCCTGGATCTTCAAATCTTCTCTATTTTTAGTTGTTAGACTTCTTGATAACAACACCATATGATGATGAAACAGACATCTTGAGCCACTATAAATACACCCTAGCAAGAGGGATGCACGCCTCTTGTTGTTAAAAGCAGCAGGTACACTGAAAAGCGCAAAGGCCTCCTAGAGCCTGGGCATAAAGTGCAAAGCACAAGTATGCACCTGCTTGAAGTGAAGTGTTTTTTTTTAAGTATGATCTATACTAACTTCTAAGAGAAAGATTCATAACATTTTTTTAACAAATTTGAAGAAAAAGGAAATTCTAGTATATATTTAGCATATTAGCTTAAATGGTTAATGCATTGTGCAATTGTTAGTTGTCTAAATGGCATGTCCTCTTGGTTTAAGCATCAATCTTTGTTGTAGTCTGTTTTTGTCCCAAAAAGGTTGCCCAAACATTTGCAAGGACAAAAGATTAAAAGAATTCTTTACTTGAATAGAAAGAGGGGGGTCGGGGGTGATGTTGACGGTTGAGAAGAAAAAGAAGCAGCAAAATAGAGAGAGCACGCCATAGGTTTTGAATTGTAATAAGATATATGTTTGTGTGCTGTAGCACCCTGGAAGTGTAGTGTTTGCATGGCAAATCAATCGTCCATTGTAGCATACTGGAAGAGCAGTGTTTGCATGACAAATCAATTGTCCATTGTAGCACACTGGAAGAGCAGTGTTTGCATGACAAATCTATGGTCCATTGCGGCATTGCCATTGCTTCGTGATGCAACCATTAACTTAAAAAGAAAAAAAGGGACGCTTTTTAGCGCATTTTGGGATCACTTCAATAAACACACTTCACTTCAGCTATCAGTAGTGTTTGATCTTGGAGCTTTGTGCTCTAAGCACACCTAGGTGCGCTTTTAACAACACTGGTATGCCATTGTTTGTTGTCTTTTGCATCTGTTGAACCGAGAAGATGGAATTGCTGGCAGGAGTCAAATCCTGAATTTCTCTCCTCCCTGTGCCTATGTAGATGACGGTTCATGTTTTTAAACTTGCAAGAGATGGGTATTTTTAGTGATTGACAAAAATTATCGTGATTTTCAGGTTGACCTCGGAATCTCAGTTCAAAGAGCTTGTGAGAATGTCACACAACCATTAAGGTTCTTATATCCTTTGGATATTGGTATCAAAGAAAAAATAGAGGCAATAGCCAAGTCATATGGTGCTAGTGGTGTTGAATACTCTGAGCAGGTAAACTCCCGACTCCTTTATTATTGTTTTTAGTTCACTTTCTAATTTCATGATCAATTTTTTCAAATCCCGTCTTTTTAAGGTTTTAGTCTCAAGTTGGACATAAATATTGAGATGTACTCAAAGGCTGACAGTGGGATTTCTTTTTTTCTTTCTTCTTTTCAGTTGATTGAAATGTACTTACCAGCCGATTCTGCGACCTTCCTTTTTTTTTTTTTTTTTTTTTTGGGGTATCTAAAAAATTATAAGCTCATTGATTTGGCTCTCTTTGTGTAAATAGGCAGAGAAGCAGATTGAGATGTATAGCAGGCAAGGGTTTTCTGGTCTACCAATCTGCATGGCAAAAACACAGTATTCTTTTTCACACAATGCCTCTGAGAAAGGAGCCCCAAGTGGATTTATCTTGCCAATAAGGGATGTGAGAGCTAGCATTGGAGCTGGATTTATTTATCCTTTAGTTGGGACAATGAGTACAATGCCAGGGCTCCCAACAAGGCCTTGCTTTTACGACATTGATCTTGACACAGCCACTGGAAAGGTTATTGGTCTCTCTTAAAGCTCAACAAACCTCTTCCCAACCGTGTTCTACTTCTATTGCTTGTTTACGCAGCCCTTTCCAACGTTTATAGAATAATGTCAGAGTTTCGTGGGCTCCCTCCCCACACATCTTTCTGAACTTCCTCCGCCGAACTTGCCTGTTTAGTCAGTGTTCTGTATGACTAAACAGTGCAACTCTTAAAGTCTCAAATAAAAAAAAAGGAGTTTGTTTTGCTCCCGATCTGTGTAAAGTATGTCCTGAAGACCATTATTTTAATGGTATGTAATTGAATTTTCATTTATGAAATAAGAATCCTGTTTATTTTCCTTTCTTTCTGATATGGGTAAGATTTGTCCAAAGACCTTTTTTGAGTAATTAATGTCTTAGTCTCCTTAAAGAATTTAGGCCCCCTTGGGGGGGGTGGGTGGGGTGTCTTTATCTTGGTTTGGCAGGCCGAAATCTTTTCAGTTTTCTACTGTGTTTGAGTTGAATATCAATGCGCAACGCACCCCTGGCAACGATGTAGTATCCTCTAATGTTCCTTCATACTAAAATTTATAATTCAAGGTTCTGGATTTGGGTTCTGTTTCTTCCTAGTTACTAGTCAACTCCAATGTAGTTATCCATTCTAGCGAGTAAGGGTATCTCCACCCCAACACTCTTCAAAATGTTTAAACCAACATGATGCTACGGTGACTCTTCACAAGTGAAAAACCGCCTTAGCATCTTCATTTCTTTTTGTAATATTATCTCTCTCTCTCACGAAGAAGCTCTTTGTGAGCAAAACGAGCATGCCACCGCTCCAAAGCCAGGACTCTTCATCTTTTTACTGAGTTTTTCTCTGTCTTTTTGCTCATTTCTTGGTTAGTTCTTTTGTGGATATTTGTTTATTTGTATAATCTCAGCTGACCCTGATAGTTTTACACAAACTCAAGACAATCAAAGAACAAAAGACAGAAACAGAGCAACAGCCGAACGCTGGTTGCTCTGTTTTCATTTTCGCATGATGTTTTCTAAGATGACAAAGACTAAAATACCCTTAAGTGTATAAATATATACTCTGATAAACCCATATGCGCTTTCATGTTCATTTTGGTGGGAATGATGTTTGATTGTTGAGATATTGGGGTATGGGTGCAAAAGTTGGCGCAAATTGGGCTGTGGAATGAGCGGCTACTCAAACAGGGGTTCTGGGTAGAGTGTGAGTTGAATGTGTGTATGCTGAAGTTGGCGTGATTTGATTCTTTAATTTCAGCATTATCTTCTTCTTTTGTGCTGTAGGTAGTAATTTGATGTATGACTGATGGTTTGAAATAGATGGTTAAGCTAGCTTCAGCAATTTGGTTTGTTTTATATTTGGATTTGGCAGAGTTGTGTCAGTTTAGTAGTTGGTTTTTGGCTTGTTTTCTAGTGCTGCTTGTTTTTTGGCCTATTGCAGATAACTGTGAATCTTTTGCTGAGTGAACTTTTATACTTGCTATATATGATCTGTTCTTTTCTTGTCCTTTCTCTTTCATCATCTCATATATCAACATGAAATCAGTACTGCATAATCATCAAGACTAAATAAATAATTAATTGACATATATTCCGAAATAATTAATGTAGTCATAAGAGAAAAAAGAAATAACTATCATGCATGCGGGAATGGGATGACCCAAGAGCCTGGCGGGTAAAGCTCAATATCATCCCTCTTGTCACCGAGGGGTGTGATGCTAGCATCTTCGAGGGAGTAAATTCCGACATCAAAATCATATTTGTATGTTGTATCAAACAGTATCTTCATAGTCTTAGTGTTCCCATCATCACTAACCAGTGCTAGATATTCTCCAGGCTGGTATTCCTCATAATCGTGAGTAAAGTAAATGGAATTAGGCTTCAACTCCAGGAAGTCTCGAGCCGACACAGAAAACGCCTGTTTCAGACCAAGAAACAACACACGATCACCAAGGCACTCCACTTTTTCCACTAGTTTTTCATGTTCGGGATCAACCTTAAAAACATCATATCCAAGTGTCTTTATAGGGGGCCGAGTAAGTAGACCTATATACCTAACAACCAGGAGAATATCTCCCGAGGATTCCACCAAGTACTCCAATATCCATCCATACGACTTGTCGTACTTAGCATGACAGGAAGGGTGATAAAAGCGGTGAACCATCTTAGGACAACAAGGTTTTTAAAGATCCCAACAATCAAAAGCGTTTGACTCCCATCCCCTGGCGTAGAACAATTTCTTCTTGTTGGAATAAGCTAGTTGCACACAACCACCGAGCCGATACAGGGGATAACTAGACCACGATTTGTCTCCGGGTCTACAGATTGCAACCACGCGGTTTGGCCATAGACGACCATGACGGTGCAANTTAAAACTAGAAGAAAGAATGTAAAAGAGTGAAAAGAAAGAAGAAAAGAAGAATTCTTATTCAACAAGCAATTTCGAGGATTGCTTAACCTCCATGAACATTTCAAGGATGCTCCCCCTCCAAGTCCAAAATGAACTTACAACAATCAAAAGCTAACTAAACAAAGAATTAACTACTAGCTTTATACTCTACAATATCTCACTCAACCAACTAACTCACTGTTAACAAACTAACAGCAATTAACTCTCATAACAACAAGCAACTAACTACTAACAGCCTAATAGTCCCAACTAACATAACTGTCAAATAGTTGCTGCAGCTCTTCCCTGCCTCTCTAATCAATTGCCAGCTGTCTTTCATACCAGCTACCACCTCATCTCTTCACTTACAGCCCTGCTGCATAGATATTCTCCAGGCTGGTATTCCTCATAATCGTGAGTAAAGTAAATGGAATTAGGCTTCAACTCCAGGAAGTCTCGAGCCGACACAGAAAACTACTGTTTCAGACCAAGAAACAACACACGATCACCAACGCACTCCACTTTTTCCACTAGTTTTTCATGTTCGGGATCAACCTTAAAAACATCATATCCAAGTGTCTTTATAGGGGGCCGAGTAAGTAGACCTATATACCTAACAACCAGGAGAATATCTCCTGAGGATTCCACCAAGTACTCCAATATCCATCCATACGACTTGTCGTACTTAGCATGACAGGAAGGGTGATAAAAGCGGTGAACCATCTTAGGACAACAAGGTTTTTAAAGATCACAACAATCAAAAGCGTTTCGCTCCCATCCCCTGGCGTAGAACAATTTCTTCTTGTTGGAATAAGCTAGTTGCACACAACCACCGAGCCGATACAGGGGATAACTAGACCACGATTTGTCTCCGGGTCTACAGAATGCAACCACGCGGTTTGGCAATAGACGGCCATGACGGTGCAATCAAGGAACATGGGGTTGGATGACCAAACAATGTTGCGCACGAAACCACCAAAGTCTCCTATGCTGTATCTTCAATTCTCCAATGCTGTACCAAATAGTCCGCATCGGGCAACGTAGTCGCAGGCGGAAGCTTAACAAGTGGAGGAGTAGCGTGATAATAATTATCAGTTTTTTGGGAAGGGATTCACAAGTGTAATAGTACCATAGTCGGCATCGATGAAGGCCAACCAGCCTGGTGGAGATGATCCCAGACACTTGCCTTGTAATCCCAGATCCGAGCTATACTTAAGGGTTATGATCTCCAGGCCCGCCACCGCCAGCTTAATGAATCTTATATCATCACTCAGAAAAAAAGAATAAGAATATTCCGTCAGCCATGGGGAATGATGTACAAATTTAATGTACTCGCAAGCGCGCGAGTCGTTGACAGTGTAGTGTTGTGCAAGTGCGAGGTTGAATTCACAGGGAGTCGTGTTTGCAAAAATCAATTCTCTATCTAAATTAATAATATTTTAACCTAGTTCCAAAGTTTGCGGTTTGGTCGTGCAAAAACATAAACTAGACTAAAAGCTTAAAAACAATTAAACTAAAAGCACTAAGGTTTTAGAATCCTCCTCACCACATCAAAGTACATATTCTTGTGCCTAGTTCATACATCCGTCAAACAATTAGGCTCAATGCATGTTCTATTGTCATGCTAGTTTACACATCTGTCAAACGGTTAAGCTTCTATGTATGTTCTATTGCTTTTACAAAATCTTGTTGAATCATTTGATGAATCCACTATTAAAGAATTACAACGGATATTTAATCGAGATCAAATCATTCACTGTATCCATAGATCACAGTGGATATTAGTCTCGATCCAACCATTTGATGTTCCCCCAGACGAAACACAACGAATATTGGATGTTTAATGATCCATAAACAACAATCAATCACAATTTTATCACACAATTGGATTGAAACGAACATATTTTAAATTAAATGACGGAGCAAGTACAAATCAATCATAAAAACATGTAAACAAATCCATGGTGAGACTTCATCTTCAACCTTAGTTGAAGATTTAGCCTCTCAAGACAAAAGGAATCATAAATAAACTAATTAAATTCATTAAAATTAAAATACTTACAAAAGAATTGGAGTTCAACGCTCCAAAAACCAAGAAAAACTCGAAATGACCAAGAACGGCGCCCCCGGCACGTCTATGTCAGTTTATAATAGAAATGGGTGATATTTATAGGCTACTTTTAGGGTTTTAGCGCTGCCAGGTTGTCTGAGTGAGCTCGATCGCACTCGAGCATGACTTTGCTCTTGCGATAGGCACAAGTACGCTCGATCTCACTATATGTGCGCTCAAGCACACATACTTTAGAATTGGCCAAATCTTGTGAAATATGAATTTGTAGATCTTCGAGTTAGTTTTCCAATGACACTAAGAACACTCCAATCGGAGTTCTATAACTCTAGATATGACCATTTTGGTGGGACTCGTCGGGTGTGAATCATCGCTCGACTCAAATTTGCTGCCAATACTCCCCGAACTGTCTTAAGCCCTAGAGTTAATGGAATTAGCCCTAGATGTACCTTAACAATCTGCAAAACACTAAAACACCAAAACTAACAAAAATCATCATAAAATAACAAAACTAAGGGTTTAACAAATACAAGTTAAGGGGCTCCAATATGTAGGGTGTAAAGGCGGGCAGTTATTTAACTGCCCGCTAACCGTTAACCGTTACCCGCTTAACCGCTAACCGGCTTAACCGCTAACCGCTAACTGCTAACCACCTTTTTATATAATATATTTTTATAATTATAATTATAATAATATTTATACATATAACATAATCAATTGATCTTTAAATAACATTTTTTTGAGATAATTAAATCACAATTTGAGTATTAATATATTATCACTATAATGTATATGATATATCACATGATCAATTGATTATATAATAACAAACTATATATATAATATGATATAACTCATAAGTCATAAGTATGCAAGTTCATACTAATATAACAATTATGTATCTAGAGATTTAGTTTCAATCTATGTTATAAAATTATAAGTCCATATCTGTTATAAATTATAATTATACATATATAATATATGCAATTATGCATATTGAATAATATAAATGTATAAGATCAATACTTAATTATATAATTCAATGGCAATTCAAATATTTATTAAAGTTAATCATGTTATTAATGTACAATGATAATGTGATTCATATAATATCAAATTAAGTAATTGATATGTCCCCAAGAGATAGCTCAATCGGCTGGGACCACACCTAATGAAGCGGAGGTCACTAGTTTGAATTCTCTTCCCTCCTCTTGTGTGGACATGTCAAAAAAAAAAAAATTAAGTAATTGATATTTGATTAAATAATATGTTAATTATAACTACAATTGAAATATTAATGTACTATTATTCTAATTTATATGATTATATAATAAAAAATTATACATATATAATATGACATAAGTTATAAGTATACCAGTTCACACTAATACAACAATTAAGTACCTAAAGACTTAGTTTCAATGCATGTTATAAACTTATAAGTCTATATATGTTATATATAAGAGTATGTCATGTACAAGAATTAATGAAGTTTTATTTGTATCATTTCTTGTGTAAAAGTTAACCCACAATGATTGTGGAACTTTTTTTTTATAGGTTGTGTTGAAATCTCCATTCAAATTTTTGTTAAAACTAAATGTTCTTTTAAGGACTTTTTACATGTTAAAACTACATTTTAATAGGTTATAATTTATATTTAAGGATTTTTTTTAAAAGTACAAATAAATGTAAATTTTGGGTCAAATATTCTTGATTTTTTAATATGGACTCTTTTTATAGCAATTTGGACTAAGAGGCACTAAAAAAGCAAAAAGCAAATGATGGTAACAAATGCTACAATGATTAAAAAAAAAAAAGAAGCCTAAAACTGAAAATCAGTTATATATTTATCTTCAAAAAGCCCAATTTTGAAAAAACGGTTATAGCGGGCAATTACATGTTTTACTAACCGCTAACCGTCAACTAACTGCCTAGCGGATGCAGTTAGTGAAATTTAATAATCGCCTAGGCGGTTATGGTTAGTGGTTATTGACAATAACCACTAACCGCAACCGCCTTTACACCCTTACAAATATGCAATATTTGACACTCATCAAATACTCCCAAACTTATATTTTACTAGTTTCTTAGCAAAACAAAATGAAAGAAAAAAAAATAAGTCCGTTGTCGTGAGAGAGANGAACTTTTTTTTTATAGGTTGTGTTGAAATCTCCATTCAAATTTTTGTTAAAACTAAATGTTCTTTTAAGGACTTTTTACATGTTAAAACTACATTTTAATAGCTTATAATTTATATTTAAGGATTTTTTTTAAAAGTACAAATAAATGTAAATTTTGGGTCAAATATTCTTGATTTTTTAATATGGACTCTTTTTATAGCAATTTGGACTAAGAGGCACTAAAAAAGCAAAAAGCAAATGATGGTAACAAATGCTACAATGATTAAAAAAAAAAAAGAAGCCTATAACTGAAAATCAGTTATATATTTATCTTCAAAAAGCCCAATTTTGAAAAAACGGTTATAGCAGGCAATTACATGTTTTACTAACCGCTAACCGTCAACTAACCGCCTAGCGGATGCAGTTAGTGAAATTTAATAATCGCCTAGGCGGTTATGGTTAGTGGTTATTGACAATAACCACTAACCGCAACCGCCTTTACACCCCTACAAATATGCAATATTTGGTACTCATCAAATACTCTCAAACTTATATTTTACTAGTTCCTTAGCAAAACAAAATGAAAAGAAAAAAAATATAAGTTCGTTGTCGTGAGAGAGACGATTGCATTTAGCGTATGCAATAAGCCTTTTAAACCCCTAAGCATCCCTAGTGGACAAGTGAAGTCTCGTGAGGGTTTACTAGCAATGACACCCACAAAATTTTTTTTTAGCACTATGTTATCGGCAAACATGAACTTCAACATAAACACATGGTCTTTACCTCACAAGCAGATTTAACAAATTGAACACCACAATCACATCATCAAGACATCCAAGAGAATAAGTGGAAAATTGAGACAACACATGTTTCATTAAGTACAAAGTGAGATTAACATATAATCATGAGGCTTCAATTTACTCAAAGTTTGTGCATCTCTAAATTCACTGGAGTTCTATTTGATGAAGACAATCAAGGCTTAATTTTATTTTATTTTTTATTTTTTTTGTAGGCTGTGCAATGCTTGGCTCCCTTAAACTTTCTAATTGACCTATGTTACCAGTGTTGGGCCAGTGACTCCCAAACCAGATGGTTTTAGGGCACTAGATGTGAAAACATCCTTAAGGGCTTAATGACTCAAGTTACAAGGCTACGAAGCCAAATAAGCCATACAATCAACCAAACTAAATTTTTCACCTTTTTAACACGAACACTTAATGTTTAATGAGGCAAAATGTCCGATTACTCAGTGAAAAATTCAAAGTAATGATTTTTTTTTTTTTTTTCAAGCCAAGGTTATTTTATCAACAAGTCATCGAAATCTCAAGATAACACTCAATTCTGTTCAAATTTCATACCTCACAGATTCTATGCCAATGTGTTCATGATAATCAACTCAATACATGTGAAGTCTTTCTAAGCCAAAAATGAGTCTTAATGATGTGATGTGTTCAAGATGTTAAACAAACCCATGAAATGCAACCATAGTTACAGTGTAACTCATGCTTAACAACAACATATCACAATTTTTTTTTTTTTGTCCCCAATGTGTCAAGGGACACAATACCTTGGGATGAGAAAATCGAAGTGTGCAAAGGTCAGGGCGTCCCCCAAACTTGAACACCAAAACACCTGTCAACAACTAACAGCAGTCTTTTCTCATAGGAACAAACGTCAAAAGGTTAATTGCTATTATAAACAACAAAAAATAAAATAAAATGACAAAAAGGAAAAAGACTAAAAAATAAAATGCTGAAAATAAAAAACGAAAAAGAAAAAATACTGCACTTTCCCCAATCACTTGGGTGTCCAACCAATCCATTCCACCCTTTCTTTTTTAACACTTGATAGCCCCCTAGAAGGATGTTCCGCCATCTTGTGTAGCTAACCTTGTTCCTCAGAAGGATCTTCTTGGGGCTCCTATTCCTAGATTTGCACCTTTGTGTGCGTAATTCCTTGAAGATCTTTACATAAGATGGCTCTTCTAGACATTGAAAAGATGAAGCTTTTGGTTCATGTTGAGTCTTGAGAGGGATTGTGACGAAGGAATGAGCTTCAGTACTCACTTCCTTGTCATTGGACAAATTTGGCGGGGGCTCAATTTGCTCCTCATTTTCTTCCACCTTGCTGACAGCTTTTTCCTCACTAACAAGTATGGTGGTGGTTTGGGCATGCTCATGTGTAGACTTGTTAGCTTCAATAATATAATGATTGAAGAATGGGCAATCATCTATCTAGTGAGAATGATGATAACAATATGAACATGATTGATGAGGTGCGTGAGTGTGAGGAGGCTGGGTATGGGCACGCCTAGCTGCCATGAGTTGGTTTGCCCTCTCCTCTAAGTCGTCGATATGAGCAGTTGGAAAATGTTCAACTAATGACTCTTGAGGAGGAGTATTGTACGATGAAGGTATGGAAGAGTGGTTATTGAACTGCGGATATTTGGGATGGTGCAGTTCATCGGGTTGGAGACCATAATTTCCCGTGGCACGAGCGTACTACGAGAGATTAGAATAGTTATTCTAGTTAGAGGTATAGAGTTAGAATGTGATTTAAACCCCTGGCTGGGAAAGTTGGTGTTCATTTGCCCATATGAAAAATTGAAAAATTATCCCCAATGTGGACAATCACCTGAACTATGATAAGGGCTGGAGCAGCATAAATATGGTTCATGTGGGTGCAAATTTTGAGGGTAGTTGGTAATAACTGGTGTCCTATGACTAAGGGAAATATTAAAATCACATAATAGAAAATTCATGCTTCACCCTCACTCGTTAGCATGCAAATATCTCATAAAAAACAATAACCATTTTTTTAATAAGGAAAGTAAATAAAACAAACAAAAACTCACAAAACGGACCAAACATAAGTTTGGCAAAATTTTCGTTTTGGTGCAGTCAGCAGAGGTACGTTCAAGCGCAGGTAATGCGCGATCGAGCGCAGATGCACTGATCCATCAGTTGTGCTACCTACTGCGTGTGCGTGCTTGAGCTTATGCTGGAGTTGGTCGAGCGCTGGATGTTATGATGATGCTACCTTCTGTGCGAGTGCTCTCGAGCATAGATGATTTGCGATCGAGCGCAGATGCATACTAGGTGTGCGCTCGCTTGCAGCTGTGGAAACGTCAAGCGCAGGTGCATGAGCTCCTTGCTGCGATATGCGCAAGTGCGCTCGAGCACAGTTGATGTGCGATCGATTGCACTAGCAGGGACTGATTTTTCCAGATTCTGCAACAAACTCAAGAAAAACACCAAACACTTTTCTTTTTGTGAGATCAACACATAAACAAATAAGAATAAACAAAAATTGCAGAAAAAAATAATTAGTAGAAAAATAAAATTAATTTAAACAAAAAAATTAATCTTCACAAAAACAAATAACTCCCCGGCAACGGCGTCAAAATTTGATGTACAAATTTAATGTACTCGCAAGCGCACAAGTTGTTGACAGTGTAGTGTTGTGCAAGTGTGAGGTCGAATCCACATGATGTCGTGTTTGCAAAAATCAATTCTCTATCTATATTAATCCTATTTTAACCTAGTTCCAAAGTTCACGGTTTGGTCGTGCAAAAACATAAACTAGACTAAAAGCTTAAAAACAATTAGACTAAAAGCATTAAAGTTTTAGAATCCATCTCACCACATCAAAGTACATATTCTCATGCCTAGTTCATACATCTGTCAAACAATTAGGCTCAATGCATGTTCTATTATCACGCTAATTCATACATCCGTCAAATATTTAAGCTTCTATGTATGTTCTATTGCTTTTACAAAATATTGTTGAATCATTCAATGAATCTACCATTAAATAATCACAACGGATATTTAATCGAGATCAAATCATCTACTGTATCGGTAGATCACAGTGGATATTAGTCTCGATCCAATCATCCGATGTACCCCTGGACGAAACACAACGAATATTGGATGTTTAATGATCCATAAATAGCAATCAATCACAATTTTGTCACACAATTGGATTGAAATGAACATACTTTTAAATTAAATGACGGAGCAAGTACAAACTAATCATAAAAACATGTAAACAAATCCATGGTGAGACTTCATCTTCAACCTTAGTTAAAGATTTAGCCTCTCATGACAAAATGAATCATAAAGAAACTAATTAAATTCATTAAAATTAAAATACTTACAAAAGAATTGGAGTTCAACGCTCCAAAAACCAAGAAAAACTCGAAAATGACCAAGAATGGCGCCCCTGGCACGTCTCCGTCCGTTTATAATAGAAATGAGTGATATTTATAGGCTAATTTTATGATTTTAGCGCTGCCAAGTCGTCCGAGTGTGCTCGATTGCACTCTAGGTGCGCTCAATCTCACTCGAGCATGACTTTGCCCTTGCGATGGGCACAAGTGCGCTCGATTACACTATATGTGTGCTCTAGCACACATACTTCAGAATTGGCCAAATCTTGTGAAATACAATTTTGTATATCTTCGAGTTAGCTTTCTAATGACACTAAGAACGCTCCAATCAGAGTTTTACAACTCTATATATGACCATTTTGGTTGGACTTATCGGGTGCGAATCATCCCTCGACTCAAATTTACTGCCAATGCTTTCCGAACTCTCTTAAGCCCCGTAATTAATGGAATTAGCCTAAGATGTGCCTTAACAACCTGCAAAACACTAAAACACCAAAACTAACCAAAAAATCAGAAAATAACAAAACTAAGGGTTTAACAAATACAAGTTAAAGGACCCAAATATACAATATCTGATACTCATTAGGGAACTAGATAAGACATCTTTGTGATCAGTACTAGTACTCATGAAACGTCGTCGAAGTGAACCCAAGTTACCGCTGGTGCCAGTACTACTAAGAAAAAGGGTTTGTCTAGGGATGGAGGAGGAGGAGGAAAGGCTATGCACAAGTAGTCGTAGGAGACCCTTTAAAGGATTATTACTACGACTACATGAGAAAAGCCTTTGCAATTGTAGGCAACCACAAGAAGAAGGAAATACTAGTTTGATCATTCTTGTTTATATCAAATTCTAAGGAAATACTAGTTTGATCATTCTTGTTTATATCAAATTCTAGTCGGGCGGCCGGTTGATGATGATCAGCACAGTTGATGAATAAGAATATATATATTTGTGAGACAAATAAACGAGAAACCCTACATGTTGTCAAATTAATTGCACAATCACCCTCATAATTAAAAAAAAGCAAATCAATCCCTATTAATATTAGAATCTTCTTTCACATGGAACTATATCTATATATATACGCAAGATCTCATCAATCTGTCATTACTGCGAGATACCACTAGCCAAATGGAAATCCTTGAAAATCGATTGAGAAAATAATGTTTAACTAAACATGTTACTATTTAGTCTATTTAGATAGTTTGGCTTTCAACTTTTTGTAAGACAATCATCAAATGCCAATCTATTTCTATATCTTGCTTTATCTTGCTTTGTTATTAGTTTTGAACAATTTTAAGCAATGGTATGATGTTTAGTTATCAGTTGCTAGCAACCCTTTGATTGCTTTGAAATTTTTATATAACAAGTCATGTAGTTGGTGATATGATTGAAATTTTTTATAAAAACCTTTTCAAGGATTTCTCTCTCTCTCTCCCACAAAAATTCCAAGATGAGAAACTTTCCACAGTAAATTCAAGACCTTTGGCTTATTTTCTTTTCTATTGTTTATGAATCGAATAAAGAAGCATTTTCACATCACAAAATAAGTACCATATGCATAACCATATATATAATTGTAATATATATATAATCATATCAAACACAGCAAAAACCACATAAAAACAAATCAATGCATCCTCTGGTTGCTAAGGGACCAATTCAAAAGGGAGAAGAATGAAAAGACAAAATAAAACAAACGTTATTCAATTTTGAGATCTAAATTCATTATTCTTTCAACCATTTCAAAAACTATCATTCCGTAATTATAAACATCTTACTTAGGTGTGAGAGGCCCCTTCAAAATTTCTTCAAAATACTTCAAAAGCTATATGTCTATAATCCATCTTTAGCCCAACATTGATATGATACTCTCATCTATAGTGGCCAAAATCTAAAATTTTTGGGTAAAAGTTCTCATGTCAAAAGAATGTTGTGAGGCTTTATATCAAAATTAATGCAAAATTTGTATGTTGCAACTTTTATATATTCTTATGAAATTAGCACAAAACATTAGTTCATATCTATATATTGATAGATAAATAGAAAATTTGTCTTTTCTATTAAGTTACAACAAAAGACACATTAGTGTATGAATATTGCTAATCCAGATTAACAATATATACAAACCAAAAGTCAAATAAAAATACATTATAATCTTTTATTTGTCCACTAAAACTTAAAAAGAATTATTAATTATCTTAGTTTTGAAGTTGCATTTTTTTTTTTTTTTGGGAAACATATAAAAAGGTCCCCCTAAACTACCATTTATTTATGATTTAGCCCTTTAATGTTCAAAAAATAATAAAGTAGCCCCCCAAACTATTAAACAGTTACATTTTGACCCCCTCCGTTAGTATTACTATCAAAGTGGATGGCAAAATAAAAACTACATCGTTTTGACAATGGTAAATTACTAAAATGCCCTCTTGGAGAAAAAATATATATTAAAATCAGGATCAAAACAGTGCTGTTTTGGGTTAAATTAGGGTTTCCCACACTTACCAAATCGCGCCGTTTTGGTAAGTGTTAGGAATTTAAAAAAAAAAAAAAAAACCTGGACCCCAAGCTGGTGACCCACGAAAAAGCCCCCAATCCCACACAGTCGTCTTCTTCTAGCAGCCCTTCTCCCTCAAGCTCACGACAACCTGTAAGCCCTTCTTCCCAGCAACTTGTCTCAGGAAGTTACTTCACCAGTGACTTCGATGTTTGGAATCCCGCCACATCTTCGATAGGACTCAAGCCTCTCCTGCTCTTGGCCCGCACTCGCCCTTCTTACGAGCTTCGTCTCTACAAGTTTGACTTGGGATTCGGTTATGACTCGAGATCTAACGATTTCAAGGCGGTGAGCATTCTTCTATTTTGTTTTCAAGGACAAATCCCACAAATAAACCTTATGAGGATTTGCGTGAACATATGCAGCTTAAGTGGCGGATCTTGGAGAGTGGTTGGCCAAGATGTTTTGTGTCTGACTCCTTTTGCAATGAATTATATAGGGCAACAAGGTAGGCCGGCGGCAGCGTTAGATGGGGTTTTTATTTGGCCGGTTTCGGGGCAAAAAATCGCTGCTTTCGACTTCACCGACGTGGTGTTACGAACGACGCCGCTTCCAGATGGTGGTCGTCTGTCTGAGTATGATTATTTTGTGGGCAGTAGCATAACCTTTTTAAACTGGCATGTCAGTTTGTTGGCTTTTTCTGGTTCTAAAATGAACCCAAAATGCTCTGATCTAGATATATGGGTTTTGCTTGAATTTGGTGTTAAGGAGTCGTGGACTAGACTTACCACTATTGGACTCTCAATTGATTTGAAAAGGCCACTAGGGTTTTGGAAAAGAGGAGAGTTGTTGATGGTGAATTAAAAAAGACAAGTTGCAGGTTGTCGTGAGCTTGAGGGAGAAGGACTGCTGGAAGAAGACGGCTGCGTGGGGTTGGGGGCTTTTTCGTGGGTCACCAGTAGGGCTGGGTATCGGTCATATCGGTCCGGTTAATAGGGTTATCGGTTATTGACTGATAAGCTATCGGTTATTGACCGATAAACTATCGGTTAATCAATTATTGACTGATTACCGACCGATAAGCTATCGGTTAATCGGTTAATCGGTCATATCGGTAATCGGTTAAACCGGCCGGTTAAATCGGTTTTTGTTAACTTTTTATTAAGCTTTTTACTAGTTNAGTCTTGGGATTTTTTTTTTTTTTTTTTTTTTTTTTTTTTAAATTTTAAATCTTAACACTTACCAAAATGGTGCCATTTTAGTAAGTGTGGGAAACCCTAATTTAAGCCAAAACGGCGCCGTTTTGATCCTTGTTTTAATATATATTTTTCTCCAAGAAGGCATTTTAGTAACTTACCATTTCCAAAATGATGTAGTTTTGATTTTTCCAACCACTTTGACGGTAATACTAATGGAGGAGTCCAAAATGCAACTATTGGGGGCTACTTTATCACTTTTTGAACATTAGGGGGCTAAATCATAAATGACTGATAGTTTGGGGGGCCTTTTTATATTTTTCCTTTTATATTTTTATTTTTTTTCAAAGCAAAGACATACACAGAGTACAAATTGATATGTGTTATCAAAGAAAAAACTATTTCATTCTCACACAAAGAGCTTTTTAGCAATAACCCTTTAATAACTTAAACATTAGAGTTATCTCTCATGGGCACTGTGACAATTCTTTGACCTTACACAATCTCTTTCTTCTAGGTGTTTGTTGCTCGAGCGCGTCCACACGATCCACTGTATCATTATTTTCCAGATTGATACATGTTATCAATTGATATGTGTCCAAAATTAATATGCATTCACATGCATTTTTAATAGAGTAAAAGATTTTCACATATTTTGAAGACATGCCAGTTTAACAAACTAAATTTGAGAATTTTCTCAAATTGAATTTGAAAGAAAACTTTGTCCATATTAATTAGTTTGGGTAGAAACATCATCTGGATAAAAAAATTTGGAACAGACTTTGCTCAGCCATTCATCTCATCTCATCTCTCAAGGAATTAATTTGAACCAGGTCTTTTGGCACATATTTCCCTTATTTTCATAAGAAAAGATAAAAACAAGTTACATATGTTGTACCCATAAATCATAGCAAATACACAATCGGTCCTACTTCTCTCGACTTACCAGTATAGAACACCACAAACAAAACAAAAACTTCTACCAACAAATTAAAGGCCATTAATTACCTCCTTGCGGATTCTAATTAATATATATATATTTATATATATATATTTCATTTGGTAATATCCTAAAATGTTCATAGCTAGCTAGTTTCAAATTATACTTGATCAGTTGACCCTTTTGCAATCTGACCTAATCTCCCCATTGCTTCCTGTGAGGGGGCTTATATTTCCCATTTTTATCATTGATTGGCCAAAGCTGTCAAAGAAGTCACTTTGACTATTAGCAAAACGGTTTACAATGTCAATTGTGTCAGCCCCAGTTGTCGACAATAGCTCTTGATCACTTTGGAGAAGCCCTTTGTTGTTTTGCAGGTTCGTGAAGTAGTTATTATCAAAGTCATTTGCCGTCGCCTGATCAAGGTTGGCTAATGTATTATTATCCCCGCCTTGAGGACATGTTTGGCGAAGCGTTTCCAAGTATGTTGCGTCTATGGTAGGATCCGGGTTTCCCGTGCTTTGGAAGTTGTAAAGGCGGCCCTTGAAGGACACGCATCGTGCTCGTCCAAATGTATGTGCACCTGTATAACACGACACGTTAGTCAGTATAAAATAAAACTAATAAAAAAGTATGAAGAGTAGCATTGCTTCTAATATTCTTACCGGATAAAGCAACTACGTCAGTAGTATCAAGTCCCACATCACTAAATTTGGATATAATATTGTCAAGGTCTCCCGAAGGGCTTGGAAGATTATTATTAGCTCCTGCTTGGTTGGCAGTCCTGCTATCCCTTCTTCCCAGTTGAACTTCCCACGTCTGTCCTCTACCCTGCAACAATTACTATTTTAGTCGGTAATGATTTAAAAAAAACGCAAGCCACGTCTACACTATATAACGTTGAAGCGATGGAATTACCAAAGAAACTGATATCTGAGAAGCAATGGCTAAGATATCTGCGCATGAAACAACTCCTGGGCAGACATTCTCTACCGCAGTTTTGATGTCATCAACCACCGAAAATCCATCTAGTGAGCCGCTATTTGGAACTGCATCTTTCTCGCTAACCATGCCATCAGCATTGTCTAGCAAAACTGAGCCATCACAGCCCTACATGCACCCAATATGGTTAAATATTCGTTAGTAAGCTGCCAAGAAAGATCAAGAAAAAGAACAATGAAAGAAACTATCAGGAGCTTAACTAAGATAACGTGCGATGATTTACTCACGTCAACAAAGCAATCGTGGAAATGAAGGCGGATGAGTTTGGCACCAATTCGGACGTCAGTTTGTGCAGCCTGCTCAATCACCCCACGTACAACGGCTGACACGTTGGGGCATGATCTATCATAAAACGTGGTGCTTAGTTGAGCGTTGGACCTCGAAAACAACAAAAATACGGCAAACATAATCGAAAGTTTAAGCGAAAAGAAAGACATAGGTTTTTTTTTTTTTTTTTTTTTTTTTCTGCTGAAGAGATCGAGGATATATAAAGGAAAGAATGAAAGCTACGGCTTGGAATGTTGGATGAAGAGATTGATTATTCCAAACTTTATGCTGCTCTTACGCGGGGGATGCAACCTTTATATATACAAAGGGAAGAGTGACCAGGCCAGCAGGTGAATGGGTGGCAGCTATCTAACCGTGAGAGAGCTTAATTAAAAGCATCTCCTGCAGTAAGAGGTATTCTACCTAGTCAAAAAGTATAATTTTTTATTTTAATTACCCATTTTTTAATGTCAACTCTAATAGATTCTCTATTCCATTAACTACTTGCTTTAAAATATTATTTTTAATTATTTTTTTTATTATATTATTGTCAATATATACTTGATTAAAGGGAAAAATAATCACATATATAGAAATCATTAATAAAAACAAAAATAAACACATGAGGAACATTCATTTCACAAGCAAGTACTAATTCTTAAAATTAATAACAAAAATAAATATATGAAATATAGTAATAATTCTTAAGATTGGCTATACAATTCTCACATGTGTTCCACCAGGTCGGATTGCAGCTGAGAGTGAATTTAACGGTCTCCAATGTTCAAATGCCTTTGAATGAACTCAACAAATTTAGGGGTATATATGCTCATGAGAAACTTGTTCGGGAAGGGGAAGAGAAGAAATAAATGCTGAAGAAGAAGAAAAGGGTTTGAGGAAAAATGAGGAGATTGAATACCCAAAAAAAGAAGAAGCAATATTGGAAATAATATTATACTAAAATTATTATTGGACTGAGGATTGTCTTCGGGAATTGAAGATTGAGAAGTAAAGTCAAGATAACGACGTTGCCGTGGCTTGAAATCATCAAAGGGTGATCCAGTCCTTCTGGTTTTGAAATTCTACTCTTTCAAATTGCCGACGATCAACTATATTTTGTTTGGTAAAAGAGGAGCCCACTCCGACAAGTGCAGCTGCCACTTTTTTCTTATGTCTTCTTAGATCGCCAGACGAGGTCAGACTCAGAGAGCCAAAGACATTAAGAAAGGAAAATAAAATAAAATTTTGGCCATTAAATTTATATGGCCATGAAGGCATTGGAAACTGTCAAGACGGTGAAAGGGGTAGGTTTCTTTTATATAAATGAAAGAAAACGATGGGCATGATCGGCAAAAAGGCTATTAATATGAAGAAAAAAAATGATAAAAAAATTTGTTTTGTAATAATTTATTATTATTATTTTAGCAATAAAAAGTTATTGATGTGAAAAGAAAGTTTGTAATGAAAGAAGAAGAAAGGGAAGAAGGAGAAGAACACCAATATAAAATATATGACTACGTTTTTATTTAGTGATTTGAATGTTACAATAGAGAACAATATATAGGCATATGAAGGGAACACATCTCATAGATTATTGAGTGAATCATGGGTTGATGTGCTGCTATAGATGAAAAATAATATGCAATCCTATAAAACATGGAGGAGGAAATTATGGGATTTTTGCCTTGCTTGCATATATATATGTTTGACTTAACTAGATTTTGTCTTCTAACACTCCCCCGCAAATTAAAGTAGGAACTACTGTCAGTTTGATAAACAAAATAAATAATTGGTCATTTGTCTCCTGGTCAGTCGGATCTCGCTGCAAATTACCAAGGGACGGTCAGATCTCGCTGCAAATACCAAGGGCCAGTCAAATCTCGCCGGAAAACCACTAATTAATAGATGGTTAGATTTCACCACAAATTACCAAAAACTGAAAAATACCAGATATATGAATTTATTTATTTATTTATTTTTTAGTTGGGTTGGAGATGAAGGTGAGAGAGAGAAAAAATGGGATGACCAAGAGAGACGGGCAAGGTGTTTGAAGAAATCACTTAGAGGGACAATGAAAAAGGAACAAGAACGATGTTAGTCGATTTATGCTATGATACCATGTGAAAGTATAGAATAATGGAAGAAAGTTTGTAATGAAAGAAGAAGAAAGGGAAGAAGGAGAAGAACATCAATATAAAATATAGGAATACATTTTTATGATTTGAATGTTATATAGGCATATGAAGGGAACACATCCCATAGATTATTGAGTGAATCATGGGTTGAGGTGCTGTTATAGATGGAGAGTAATATGCAATCCCACGAAACATGGAGGAGGAAATCATGGGATTGTTGCCTTGCTTGCATATGTTTGACTTAATTAGATTTTATCTTCTAACAATTGACATGATATAAAAAATAAAAATATTAAAAAGTTAATTTTTTTGAAAAAAATAACATCGGACCATTAAAGTCTTTTGCCAAATAGACCCAATATGCCTTAGTTTGCAGCTTAACTAATACAGATGGCTAGAAAAGTCAACAATACTTTAAGGGCTCGTTTGAGAGTGTGATTTCAGTAAGTGCAATTTTAAAAATTACGTTTTTTAAAATCGTAGATGCGTTTGGTAAAACATGTTAAGAAGTAATTTTTATCAATTGAGTGTTTAGATAATATTAACATATAATTGCGGTTTCATATATAGCAAAAAATAGGTAAATATTGCACAAAATATTTTTGTAAAATTCACACTTTTTCAAATAAGTATCATCTAGCCTGTTTATTGAAATCGCAATTTTTTTTCCTATTTTAAATTAAGTGTTTTTTAAATCGCAATGCCAAATATCTTACGTTTTGCGATATCTCTTAAAAACGCAGATTATTCTTGCAAAATTGCAATCCCAAACATACCCTAAGTTAATTTAAATGGAAATATTCAGAAGATGTGGGCTGTTACATTAATATTTTATTTTATTTTATTTTATTTTGTTCTTTTTATTCGATATATAGTTGGACTCTAATAATCTTTAGTGCAAACTTTTGACATAGAAAAGATTCAATTAATGGACGAGACGAATACTTCTAGTAAATAGCAATGCTAGCACTATAGAAGAGACGTGACGTATTTTAAGTGGTTTCTTATATTAGAAATTTTAAAAATAAAATAAAATAAAAGTTACTTAAAATACAATGAATCAACCGATAATAAATGTGTGAAGAGTTGCATTATTCATGCTAGAAAGTAGAAACTGTTATACAATGCTAACATGGCAATTCAAACCACATTTGGATTTCTTTTGGAAAAAATACACATCCCCTCAAATAAACACTCAATTTGCAATGTCTCATCAAAACTACTAAAAATTTGCAATGTTCTCTGAATGACAAAAATACTCTATGCCGTGAGTATTAGTATTTTGGTTGATAATCTGGATTGCTATAACGTATTTTTCAGCATCCACACCCAATATTACTACCATGCATTAATGCTACAGGACTTGATATTAGCCGCTAATTCAGACGATTCTGAGGCCACACATGCACGTCTTGTACATGGGAATGGACGTTTTCCAGAATATATTAATGCTATGGCATGCGCTCTTTCGTCTTTATTAAGTGACCCAACATCATCTACCAAGCATGAGCAAGAAAAACTATAATCAAAAGGTAGCTCAATCGATTAGGATCATATCTAATGAAGTGGAAGTCATTAGTTCGAATCCTTCTTCCCGCTCTTGTGTGGACATATCAAAAAAAAAAAAAAAAAAGGAGCATGAAAAATTAAAAAAAAAAAAAAATCCAGAGGACTTTTTATTTTTATTTTTATTTATTTATTTTTTAAGTGGTGACAATTGCCGTGAGTCTTCACCAGACACACGACACTATTGTGGGTCTTCACCAGACACACGACACTATTGTGTGTCCTCGCAAGACCCATGACTGCCATGCAGTGGCGGAGCCACGTTAGTGGTTACGATTTTTTATTTTATTTTTTGGCTATTTGTTGGCACAACATGGCACCCTAAATTTTTTTTTTTCTTTTTTCCTGCTCCATGGCCCCCCAATCTATTAAAAATATATATATATTTAATTTTTATTTTATTTTATTTTTTATCTTCCCCTTTCTCATGTTTCTTATGAGTTCTTTCCCTTTCTCTTCTCTCTCTCTCTCCCTCAGTCCCTCTCAAACTCTCTCTTTGACGCTCCAAGGTTAATTTTAAGCATTTAGGCCCCGTTTGATTTGCAGAATGGCTATTCCATCAAGAAAATGAATAGTTATTCCTGAGAATAGAAAACTGTGGAATGGAATATGTATTCTTATTCCTTAGTTTGGTAACAACATATGTATTCTAAGGAGAGTTAAACAAAAATTACCAAAAACCCCACCATTCTTTTTTTTTTTTTTTTTAAAAAAAACTAAATTAAAAAAAAAACCCTAAAATTACAGCATTGGCTGGCCAGCCACCCCCTGCATGACCTGGGGGTGGTCGCACCACCCCCTGGAGCACCTTGGGGTGGACCCCTGAGGTGCCTCGAGGGTGGTGCGACCACTCCCGGTAGTGACGACGATGAAGTTTGATGTTGACGGCGATGAAGTCTGTTGTTGGCGTGGATGCTACCAACCATGGCTGCAGCGAGGATCACAAACTGTGGCTTCTCAGCGGTGAAGAAGACGCTCTGGTGGGTCAAGTCGAGCTCGGCGTGGGTGAGCAAGACAAGGTTGGCAAAGCCCAGGTGGCGGAGCTTCCACACGATGGCAAGCAACGAAGACCTTCGCCGGAGATGGATGATCATATTGAGAGAGAGAGAGAGAGAGAGAGAGAGAGAACAAAAACAAGGTTAGATCGGGGAAGATAGGCGTTGTTTGGAGGGTGAGAAAATGCAGGAAAACAAAATGAAGAAATAAAAAATAATAAAGGGTTTTTTTTTTGGAAAAATCTATTCAATTCCATAAGGAATAGCTATTCTACTCATTTTTAGTAGAATAGCTATTCCTGTGTGTATGAGATTAGTCATTCCCATGAGAATAACTATTCCCAAGAATATATTCCTACCAAACAAAGGATTGACTCCCTTCCATGGGTTTATTCCGCAAACCAAACGGGCCCTTAACTTTAAATTTTGTATGAATTATCTAATTTTTAGGGTGGAAACAAATTTTAGGACGTTAAAAAAATNATTGAGAGAGAGAGAGAGAGAGAGAGAGAGAGAGAACAAAAACAAGGTTAGATCGGGGAAGATAGGCGTTGTTTGGAGGGTGAGAAAATGCAGGAAAACAAAATGAAGAAATAAAAAATAATAAAGGGTTTTTTTTTGGAAAAATCCATTCAATTCCATAAGGAATAGCTATTCTACTCATTTTTAGTAAATAGCTATTCCTGTGTGTATGAGATTAGTCATTCCCATGAGAATAACTATTCCCAAGAATATATTCCTACCAAACAAAGGATTGACTCCATTCCATGGGTTTATTCCGCAAACCAAACGGGCCCTTAACTTTAAATTTTGTATGAATTATCCAATTTTTAGGGTGGAAACAAATTTTAGGACGTTAAAAAAATTTTTGACGGTACCCCCAATATATATAGTTTGGCTCTGCCACTGCCGCCATGGGTTACCGAACCCACTGTGGGTCTTGTGTGAAGACGACCCACACTAGACCTGGCCAACTTCTGTGTACATAATTCTTTGCTTTTCATGAAAGTCTGAGAAAATTAGTCAATTTTTAAGTGTTTAATTTTGTACGTGTGTCAATTGATATATTAATAAGTCTTGGCCCCCTCTCCCACCGAAAAGGCAAAGAAAAGAGAAGTTCCGGAAAAACCGCGTTAACATGCAACTAGTCTTGCATGGCAGACTTGTCCACCGTACGTTATTATCCAAAATGAAAAAGTCCATGAGTAGTGATGGGATGATTGCGATCCCTAATTAATAATATGGCTAATTTTCTTGCATATCTCTAGCCCACCGCCACCGCTATCAAGTGGACGGTTTCCTTTCAAAATAATTTATCATTTAAAAAAAAAAAAAAAAAATTTATCACTATCTAGATTTTATTTACAGATCGAAGTCATACTTCAAATATATATAAGTATTAGACATTAGAAATATATATAATAACGTGCTCGGCGGTGCTGCTCGTGGTTGACGGTGGGTGGGGGAGGGGGAGGGGGAAGGTACTGGACATGGAGGGAAAGAATTGGGGGACAGGTTGCTCATCGCCAGAGATGGAGTTGGGTCTACTGTGCCCGAAAAGAAAAGAGATAGAAGAGTTCCGGAAAAACCGCGTTAACAACTAGTTTTGTATGCATGGCAGACTTGTCCACCGTACGTTATTGTCAAAATGAAAAAGTCTATGTGTAGTGATGAGATGATTGCGATCGATCCCTGATGAATAATATGCATGGATTTTCTTGCATGTCTCTAGCCCGACCGCCACCGCCATCAAGTGGACGGTTTCCTTTCAAAATAATCAATTATTATTATTTAATATGTCCACACAAGAGGGAGAGGGTATTATTATTATTATTATAGCCTTAAAAGATATAGACAAATTACACAATAATTCATGTCAAAAATAAAAAAAAATTACACAATAATTTTTCAACCATCTCTTTTTGCAAATTTAATGGACCAACTATTAGATTTGTAAACTCACGTAGGCAGGGCCTGCCCAATGTATTTGGGGGCCTTAGGCGAAATTTTGGAGTGTGGCCTTATTTTTTTAATATTTAAATATTAATTAAATAATATTTATTTTAACAATATTATTATATTTTTATAATAATATTATTATTATTTTAATTTGTGTTAGTAATATGTTCATTGTTGTTTCATGACTTTTAAGTTTAACTTTTAAGTTTCTTCATTTTAGCTAGTTGCATTCTATTAGATCATAAATATTTGTAACATTAGAGTTTGAGACATATATCAATAGTATTTTCATTATCTTCTAATAAAATAATTATTTTTGGTGAATTTATTATTCATTTATGAGTTTTTCACCTAAATTATCCTCAATATTTTGTTTATTGCTAATAATAAATTTATTTAAAGCCCTATTTAAGATTCAATCAGTTTTTCTATTTTTCTCTTCTCTTTTTTTTTTTTTTTTTTAAAGTATTTCATATCTAGATGCAGATTTTCTAGTATACATGTTCGATTAAAAATATTAACAAATTAATCAAATATGATTTATAAAAAAAATATATTTGGATTATAATAAAATAAATTACAAAAATAGAATAATAAAACCTGTTTGAAAATTAGTAGGGATGTATCGCAGAGGAGGAGATCGAGGAAGAAAAGAAGAGAAGAAAAGGAAGAAGAGGAAGGGAGGAAGGAGAGAGAGAGAGGAGAGATACTAGTATTCCTCATTTTCTGAGAAAAAAGAATTATGCTCTCGGGGGGCTAGGGTTTCTCCCTGTAGTGTTCTCCTGGTGTTCTCCCGGTCTTACGTAGAACATGATTTAAGAAAAAATAAAATTATAGTACCATTTTTTTGCTAATAGATTAATTTTTATTAGTTAATAATTAGGTTCTAATGCTTTAAAACTTGTTTTTGGATTCAAAACTAAAACTTAAAGGTGGAAGGTTAACCCTTTAGGGATTGTATCACCTAAAATGAATTTGATCATCCTAAATTTGATGCTAATGCCTCAATTTTGGTGCTAATGCCTCACAAATTTGGTGCTAATGCCTCAAATTTGGTATTAATGCCTAAAAAAAGGGTGGTGGAGACCACTAAATTTTTTTTTTTTTCTTAAATCATGTTTTACGTATGGCTGGGAGAACACCAGAAAAACCTACGGGGAGAACCCCTAGCATTTTTCTTATGCTCTCTCTTCTTTGATGACAAATGAGAAAGAGAGAGGGATTAAAAAGACAAAAAAAAAAAAAAAAAGATGTGGCATATTTGTTTTTTTGTTTTTTTGTTAATTGGTCTTATTTTACAATGGGCTTACTATATTGGTGCCTTATTTTATAGACCTTAAGTTTTTATAGGAAAAAATTTTGGTTCTTAGTTAAAAAAAAATGGGCCTTAAGTTAAAAAAAAGGTCTTATTAAAATTTTTTTTGAGCCTTATTTATTGGGGGCCCTAGGCGACGGCCTAAGTGGCCTGGCCATTGGGCCGGCCCTGCACGTGGGTCTAGCTCACACAAATTTAATAATATATTCATCAATTCAATATATGGAAATATTAAAATAATGAATTTTATGGTTTCTCTAAAAATGATAAGTTATCACCAGCTATCTAGCTAGATTTTCTTTACAGAAGTCATACTTCAAATACGTTTTTTAAGGTTAGCTGCTTGTCGATTCTTCTTTGTTGTTGTTGAATTTTCAATAGATTTTTAGTTATCTAAAAAAAAAAAAAAAAGACACACTTCATATATATATACACACAATAAGCATGAAAGCAAGGCCATCTTTTTGGAAAAATGCAGTAAAGTTAAAAGTGGGAAAAATTCAAGAACAAGTAACAAGAAACAAAGAATGAATGTCCCACTAACACATAAAACAAGAACAAGTATCTTTATTTAGACTAACAAGTGACAAAAGAATGTCTGTTCCATGCTTGCAGATCCGTTTTCTTAAGATACTTTTTGTATTATAGCTAAGAGATTTTCTTCGTACTTATTCGATAGAATTTGATCATTTGATCCAACACACCTTGCGTTTACGTTTGTATCAAGTATACATAAACAAGGGCGGAACCGGAAATTTTAGTGTAGGGGATAAAACGTTAAAAATAATTATGTTTTTGAGAGATTTTTCTTTTGGGAAACTATAGCCCGCCAAGCCATAAGCTAGTTCTGCTCATAAACTTTAGAAAGTTGAAACAAATCTCTGATTTGGTCTGAAATCTTTGGTTTGATCAGTCTGGGTTTCTGAGTTTCTTTGGTTTGAATGTCTTCGCTGCAAGTTCAGTGGTGCGAGAGAGAGAAAGAGAGGCAAGAGAGAGAGATGTGAAACCTGAGAGGAGGGATAAGTTTTTTCTAATTTAATATTCATAAGGATTGTTACAGTAAAACCCAATACTTAGGGTTTTAATGTAGCGATCCTCATATTTTTACAGATTTAGAGACTCTGTTGTGGGTATGTTTTGATGACTTTTTTTGACATTTTTCCTAAATGAATGGAACATAACCACTTATAGGGAGTCTGTTGAATACTAGCAGTAGCTTCCCAACCATTTTTCCTAAATATAAGAAAGAAAATTACTTTTTGATTTCCTATTCGAAAACATATTATAATAGATTTCCTTAATATTTTCTATATAATTTAAATAATATTTTTTACTTTTACTTTTTTTTAAAAAAAAAAAAATTTATTTTTTTCTCTTTCTTCGTCCTCCCCCCACACACGTCTTCTGACTCTTCTCCATTATCCCTCGCCCCACCCTTTTTAGGATTTTTTTTTTATTAAATTAGGGAATATGCTGTGGGTGATTTTTCGTAACTTTTTTTACATTTTCTCTAAATGAAGGAAACAGAACCACGTGTATGAAGTCTGAGCTCTAAGAGTGTCTTTACCCCAACACACTCTTCAAAATTTTTAAACCAACAAAATGATATGGTGACTCTTCACTAGTGAAGAAACGCCTTAGCATCTTCATTTCTTCATGTGTAAAAATAGGAACATAATATTATCTCTCTCTCACTCCTCCGCTCCAAAAGCCTCCTCTCTTCATCTTGGTACTGTGTTTTTCTCTGTTTTTTGCTCATTTCTTGGTTAGTTTTTTGTGGGTATTTGTTTATTTGCATAATCTCAGCTAAAGCTGATAGTTTTACACAAACTCAAGACAATCAAAGAGCGAAAGACAGAAACAGAGCAACAGCCGCACGCTGGTTGCTCTGTTTTCATTTTCGCATAATGTTCTGTAAGATAACAAGACAAAACAAGCAAAAATAATATAATATTAATAACCCCGAAGGCAATACAAAGACTAAAATACCCTTAGTGTATACATATATGATATATACTCTGATAGACCCATATGTGCTTTCATGCTCATTTTGGTGGGAATGATGTTTGATTGTTGAGATATTGGGCTATGGGTGCAAAAGTTGGCGCCTTTGTAGAGTCCGGTGAATTGGGCTGTGGAACGAGTGGTTACCCAAACGAGGGTTCTGGGTTGAGTGTGAGTTGAATGTGTGTCTGCTGAAGTTGTCGTGTTTTGATTCTTTAATTTCAGCATTATCTTCTTCGATCTTTTGTGCTGTAGGTAGTAATTTGATGACTGATGGTTCAACTAACTAGCTTCAGCAATTTGGTTTGTTTTAAATTTGGATTTTGCAGTGTTGTGTCAGTTTAGTAGTTGGTTGTTGGCTTTTTGAACGGGTTTTTATCATGTGTTTTCTAGTGCTGCTTGTTTTTTGGCCTATTGCAGATAACTGTGAATCTTATGCTATATTGAGTGAACTTATACAATACTTATGCTGCTATATATATACGATCTGTTCTTTTCTTGTCCTTTCTCTTTCATCATCTCATTTAATTTATCAACATGAAATGAAATATAATCATCAGCTAAACAAGGGTAAAAAAATGGGAAAAGGTGTCGGTTTAGAAAAACCGACACTAATTAGTGTCGGTTTAAAAACCATCACCTTTTAAAAGGTGTTGTGTTTTTTTTTTTTTAAAAAAAAACCATCACTAATTAATAAGTGTCGGTTTCATTCTTAAAAACCATCACTAATTAAAAGGTGTCAGTTTTTTAAAAAACCGACACTATTTTTTTTTAATATATTTTTTCCAATTTTTTTTTTTTTCCAATTTTTTTCCTAGCTTTTTGCACAATGCAAGAAGTTGGCCAATTGTCCATCTTAAACATAATTGAAATTCTATAAACGCAAAATTTTCAGCAATTTTGTTCTAAGTTCATACATTCCATCACTTTTCTATTTCTCGATACCTAACAGATGAATTAAAAACAAAAATCCAGACAAAAATAGGAAGAAAATAAAGAACTTCACTAGTTTAATGCAATTAAAACAATAAATCCTCCCACTTAAGAGATTGCCAAGATGATCCAATTATCTCATGTCCATGACATTTAAAGGTCTCAAAGAAACCTATGGACTTCTTGAGGGGAGGGAGAGTGATGACAATTTCTACCACTAGATGCCATTTTGATCTTGTACTCCAGTTAGAGCTTGATGAAAAATTCAAGTAAATACAAGTATAAGTTATAGTTTTTGTGGAACAAATTAGTAACATAAGGTGGAGATAATTATAAGGATGATATTGATCACCTGAAAGCATTACAAGGTGTATTGAATTGAAAAAGGATTTTCTAGATGCCAATACTATGTCTAACACTAAGGTACAATCAATCAGGACATGACAACTACATTAAAATCTATTTAACATCCTTGAAATATGCCATATGAACTCTATTTTATGGAATCATGATAGTGTGTGAGAAATATTATTGACTCGTATAAACTTCACAACATTCATAAATTTGAGATATGTTTTCAGCCACAACGCCTAACATAGGCATTTACTTAAAAGTGATATTGTGGAACATCTGGTAGCCAAATGGCTCTGAAGCATCATACAAGCTATCCAAGCTAGAAATCCACATTCTAGAAAATGAAGATCAATGAAATGAGCCGGTTGTCACCACATGGCAGAAGTTCTAGGAAACAATAAAATCACTTTTTTCAAATATCAACCATTATATGTGAGTTACAATTTTCTTCAATGGCCCGTTTTAGAAGAGTGAATTAAGTCTAGCATAGCAACTGATTTTAGAAAGAAGCCATAATATTTTCAAGGCATGACAAAATTCACAATTGTTCTTCTCATTTGACATTGCAGGGCAGAAGACAGCACACACACTCACTTAACTCAACTCAGCCTTAATTCCAACTCAATTAAGACATAATTACTATAAAAGGGAAGAGTAAAATAATGTTGTAGAACATTAAGCAATAGTAATATGATAGTTTTATTTACACATTAGTATAGAAAAAATATAATACTACATGATATCCCTCATTGGTTTACTACTCAGCAATTTTATCCATGAAAGAAAAAAACATGTCCAATTAAAATTTTCAAGACAATAGGGATATATACGTACTTTATGATGAACTACGAGAAATGTGTATAGCTCCGTTCATCACAAGGCCTACTTCATCATTTGTAATTGCAACTCCATTACCTGCATATATATATTATTTGATCCCTTAAGTAATAGCTATTAAACAAATGCAACCTATTTTTTAGGAAGATGAGAAATAGGCTTCATCTTCAGCATATTAAGTTCAAGCACATGCATAATAAATAAGTCATTGCATTATTTGCATCATAGGCCAAACCAAACCATACACTTGGCTAAATAATACCTTGCATTATTTGCACCATTAATTAACTAGTGTTTATGTTACCATGTACTACTATTCATCTATCTTATAAGAGTGAAAGCAAGATTGTTACCTGAATGACTAGCCACTAATGATCTCGCTTTCACATGGCCTGGAGAGTACTCTGTGCCCGACATTGAAAACTGGCTGCTATTTCCTATATTAGCAATAACAACTTCAAGCATCATCTGCATCTACAGCATGTCCTCATGTTTTTTGCGGATGAGTTGCTGCTGTGACTCGTACTGTTCTACATGTTTCTTGATGAATTGTTGTTGTGACTCGTACTGTTCTACATGTGCCTAGAACCATTCATGTTGTGCCATCAGTAATCCCTTCAACGTACCAATCTCACCTAGTAGAGCAGGAACCTGCGAGTCTTGCGATGATGGCCTAGTCAAATGACTGATAGATTTACATGGTAGTTCCCCAGATACGCCTCGTACATGGCCGGAGTGTTCTGTCTTCCCCATAACCAGAGCATATGTGTCGTTCTCTGACCATCGTATTGAGCCCGTTGTCGTTTTGGATGTTAATGCGGTGTCATTTGACATCAATTCCTTCATCTTTTTGTACATAATATACATTTGGGTTAAGCACAAGTATACTACTAGCCTCATTGAAGACTTAATATATTTCTATACAAATTAATAGCTAGTACAACATTTAATGACATTAAATAAATGTTTAATTAATGCATATACAATTTTTTCCTTGGTATCTGTATTGACGACAGTGCCATTCTCTTTGGTATGGGCTACTTCGAACATGACGGTGCGAGTCGGTTTTTCCCAACTGCCTATCTCCTACAACAAATACATGTAACAAAATAAAAAATAAATATTTCAATAAATATTTCAAACTTTATATTTATCAACTTATAAGACATACTTAGAGAATACCATCTCATTGGCAATTGAAGCATAACTCTTCAACCCATAGACGTGTGGATGCAAATGCAAATGCAACTTTCGTACTTCCGCATTCGTCCTTGCCCTATCCTACAAAAGTTACATTAACAATATGTAATTATGTAGACCTGTTATTATGTGGCATATAATTTGGAACATATCGTAGACGGGACATACCTTATCCTCCTGGGTCAACCATCCCTGGATAGTGATTTCGTTGTCCTCTGCATCGAACATATCGATGTTTGGCGTCGATGCCAAAATGCTCTGTAGGTTATCACTATCCTGAAGCTTAATGGCTTTTTTGGTCATTTACTCGTAATCTTTTCTCTTTTTACCAAAATCTTGGAATGCTCGATGTTGGACAAGATTGATTGAGTTATTAGGCAAGATATAAAATTTCATCTACACACAATGAAGTAAAATATATATATTATTACATATACTAATAGACAATTAAAATTGACAATATAACAAATTGCACCAAATTCATACCATCAAGGACTTCCAAATTTGTTCATTTTTATCATTTTCTATCCTCCTCCATGTGGAGCAGATAAACCAACAATTTTTTCGGACTGCACATACTTCCCACTAAGTCTTTTGAACTTTTTACCACTTATGTCTACGGGCATCCCAACTGAATTCAACTAAAGAACAACATTTTCTCCAGGAGGGATTCCCCATATATCACAAACACCCCTCGCATCCCTCTTATGAAATCCATCTTTTCGATCCATATTATTGTTTAACATATAAAATGAATAGATGCAAGTGGTTTTGATCAATGCAAACAAATTACGTATGTGAACTAATTAATCAATATACGTACCAATCGTTTGGACCTTACTACTGTCTACGACCCGTCGAACGAACTCTTGTGTATCAATCGGCACATCCGAATCATCATCGTCACCATCCTGATCATGCTCCTCAGCACTACAATGCATGGGTATGTTTTGTGGAACATTATGATCAAAGACAAATCCTGGGCTTTCTAGCATCGCTTGTACCTCTGCTAGTAAATTTTGTCACTTACTCCCATTAGCCACCGCATTTTTTACATACTGAAATTGTAGTTCTTTGTTGAAGACAAAAGTCAGATGATAGGCCTGCTGCTCCTGTGGCTCATCGTCGGCATAAGATTTGAATGGTTGTGCATGTTGTGTTATGTTCGGAACCTCATGAGTGGTAAGCCGCGTGGATGATTTTCTTTTTGGAGCCATAATATTGACTTGCAAATTTCACAATCATAGTATTAGATCACATTCAAATCATAAATATCAAACAATTTTTAAATAGTTTATTAATATTTAACATACATTAATTAAAAAATAATTAGTCATACATGATACTTTTATTGGGAAACCTCTGCTTCGATTGGAGGTATGTCATTTCGAGTAATTTCAATAACATTATCTACATCCGCATTTAATTATATATGTTCAAGTTGAGAGGCTCACTCTCATGATAGTTGACACATGCATCATCGTGCCTTTTGCTCTCACCTACGTCGTACACATTTCTAGGTTTAGGTAATTGTTGATAAGAAGGTAATTGTTTTATTCATTAAAAAAAAAAAGTTAATTGTTTTAGCACTTACATTTTGATCATATTTCTATGTTGACTTCAATCAGGTGAAGTCTTGAATTAGATTCCCCATTAAGCTTTAACCATTTTATATGGACTTATATTTTAGAGAATGACACTATCGATCACTCCAAGTTGCGATTGTGCCTACTTAATGTTCGAGAAATTGCTCTCAAACATCAGAGAGGATAACAAAAATATGAGGGTTAACTCCGTTTATCCCCTCTAACTACCATCCTTTTTGCAATACAAATACTCTCCATAAGATAAAAAATTTAGAAAAAAAGGTAAGTCCTTTTTTTTTATGTGTTTAACTCCATTGGTGGACGCAGAAGATTCCATTAACAACTGTGACGTTGCTATATGTGTTTAATCTTTATTGTATTTAGGCATTCTCTTACTAATCTTTCCTTGAGGTTTCCTGGTCTTTAGCTAAGTTTCTGTTATATGTAATTAACAAAGTAACAATCTCTTACTAAATACCGGCTCATTCAGTATCTGCTTAGTCTGAAGTTATTATTCACACTTCATCTAGGAAGATTGATTGTGTTCATTATGGTCGTGGTTATGAAACTTGAAATTTTTATTGACTGGTTCTTGTAATCAAACAAGAATTTTGAATTAAGTTAATGATTGCTTGGGTGCAAAATATTCACATCACATCTCACAATTTGGTTACTCTATACTGGGAGCATGTTAGACAATTTTCTGATCAGCAATTCTGTGTGTTTCTGATGTTAGGTTGTTACCTACCTTCGTCAACCATCACAAGGACCTACTTTTGGAATCAAAGGGGGTGCGGCAGGTGGTGGTTACAGTCAAGACGTCAAGTGATCCCAATGGATGAGTTCAATCTTCACCTAACAGGAGACATTCATGCAATTACAGCTGCAAACAATCTTCTAGATTCTGCCATTGATACCCGCATTTTCCACGAGTCAATCCAATCAGACAAGGCTCTCTTAAACCGTTTATGCCCACCAAACAAAGAAGGAAAACGTTGCTTTGGTGACGTCATGTTTAGGCGTCTGAAGAAGCTTGGTATCTCAAAGACCAGGCCTGAGGATCTTACACCACAAGAAGTTAAAAAATTTGCTAGACTTGACATTGACCCTGATTCGATCACATGGAGAAGAGTAATGGATGTGAATGACCAATTCTTGAGGAAGATTACTATTGGCCAGGGCCCAGAAGAAAAAGGGATGGTGAGAGAAACAGGATTTGATATCTCAGTTGCAAGTGAAATCATGGCAGTTTTGGCACTCACAACATCTCTAGCTGATATGAGAGAGAGGCTTGGGAAGATGCTAATTGGAAATAGCAAGGCTGGTGACCCTATTACTGCCGATGATCTTGGAGTTGGAGGTGCTTTGACAGTGCTAATGAAGGATGCTATTAACCCTACTTTAATGCAGACTCTTGAGGGAACCCCAGTTCTTGTTCACGCAGGTCCTTTTGCAAATATTGCTCATGGGAATTCTTCTATTGTGGCTGATAAGATTGCATTAAAGCTGGTGGGGCCTGGAGGGTTTGTGGTAACAGAAGCAGGTTTCGGTGCTGATATTGGAACTGAGAAGTTCATGAATATAAAATGCCGATATAGTGGTTTGACACCTCAGTGTGCTATTATTGTGGCTACAATAAGGGCCTTGAAAATGCATTGTGGTGGGCCAGAAGTTGTTGCTGGGAAGCCTCTTGATCGTGCCTACTTTATAAACTGAGAATGTGGCTCTTGTTGAAGCAGGTTGTGTGAATCTGGCCAGGCATATTTTGTACACAAAGGCTTATAGTGTGAATGTCGTTGTTGTTGTGAACAAGTTCTCTACCGATACTGAGGCAGAACTCAACGCAGTCAGAAATGCAGCTTTGGCTGCTGGGGCATATGATGCAGTAATTTGTACTCATCATGCCCATGGTGGAAAAGGAGCGGTTAGTCACTCTGTTCCCTTCCCTTAATTAGTCTTAATTAATCCAAGAGACCATCACTCTCTACGCACTAAAACATAATAACTAGGTACACTTAAAAGCGCAAAGGCCTCCTGGAGCCTGGGCATAAAGCGCAAAGCACAAGCATGCACCTGCTTGAAGTGAAGTGTATTTTTTGAAGTATGATCTATACTAACTTCTAAGAGAAAGATTCATAACATTTTGTGAACAAATTTGAAGAAAAAGGAAATTCTAGTATATATTTAGCATATTAGCGTAAATGGTTAATGCATTGTGCAATTGTTAGTTGTCTAAATGCATATCCTCTTGGTTTAAGCATCAATCTTGTTGTAGTCTGTTTTTGTCCAAAAAAGGTTGCCCAAAAATTTGCTAGGACAAAAGATTAAAAGAATTCTTTACTTGAATAGAAGGAGTGGGGGTCAGGGGTGATGTTGACGGGTCGAGAAGAAAAAGAAGCAGCAAAATAGAGAGAGCGCGCAGTAGGTTTTGAATTATACTGAGATATATGTTTGTGTGTTGTAGCACCCTAGAAGAGTAGTGTTTGCATGGCAAATCAATCGTCCATTGTAGCATACTGGAAGAGCAGTGTTTGCATGACAAATCTATGGTCCATTGCGGCATTGCCATTACTCCGTGATGAAACCATTAACTTAAAAAGAAAAAAAGGGATGCTTTTTAGCGCATTTTGGGATCACTTCAATAAACACACTTCACTTCAGCTATCAGTAGCGTTTGATCTTGGACCTTTGCACTCTAAGCACACCTAGGTGCGCTTTTAACAACACTTGTATGCCATTGTTTGTTGTCTTTTGCATCTGTTGAACCGAGAAGATGGAGTTGCAGGCAGCAGTCTAATCCTGAATTTCTCCCCTCCCTGTGCCTATGTAGATGACGGTTCATGTTTTTAAACTTGCAAGAGATGGGTTTTTTTAGTGATTGATAAACATTATCGTGATTTTCAGGTTGACCTCGGGATCTCAGTTCAAAGAGCTTGTGAGAATGTCACACAACCATTAAGGTTCTTATATCCTTTGGATATTGGCATCAAAGAAAAAATAGAGGCAATAGCCAAGTCATACGGTGCTAGTGGTGTTGAATATTCTGAGCAGGTAAACTCCTGACTCCTTTATTATTGTTTTAGTTCACTTTCTAATTTCGTGATAAATTTTTTCAAATCCCACCTTTTTAAGGTTTTAGTCTCAAGTTGGACATAAATATTGAGATGTACTCAGAGACTGACAATGGGATTTCTTTTTTTCTTTCTTCTTTTCGGTTGATTGATATGTACTTACCAGCCAGCCGATTCTATGACCTTCCTTTTTTTTTTTTTGGTATCTAAAAAATTATAAGGTCATTGATTTGGCTCTCTTTGTGTAAATAGGCAGAGAAGCAGATTGAGATGTATAGCAGGCAAGGGTTTTCTGGTCTACCAATCTGCATGGCAGAAACACAGTATTCTTTTTCACACAATGCCTCTGAGAAAGGAGCCCCAAGTGGATTTATCTTGCCAATAAGGGACGTGAGAGCTAGCACTGGAGCTGGATTTATTTATCCTTTAGTTGAGACAATGAGTACAATGCCAGGGCTCCCAAAAAGGCCATGCTTTTACGACATTGATCTTGACACAGCCACTGGAAAGGTTATTGGCCTCTCTTAAAGCTCAACAAACCTCTTCCCAACTGTGTGTTGTACTTCTATTGCTTGTTTACGCAGCCCATTCCAAAGTTTATAGAATAATGTCCGAGTTTCATGGGCTCCCTCCCCACACATCTTTCTGAACTTCCTCCACCGAACTTTGCCTGTTTAGTCAGTGTTCTGTATGACTAAACAGTGCAACTCTTAAAGTCTCAAATAAAAATAAAAAATAAAAAAAGAAATTTGTTTTGCTCCCGATCTGGGTAAAGTATGTCCTAAAGACCATTATTTTAATGGTATGTAATTGAACTTTCATTTATGAAATAAGAATCCTGTTTATTTTCCTTTCTTTCTCTTGTCTAATGCGCAACGCACTCCTGGCAACGATGTAGTGTCCTCTAATGTTCCTTCAAACTAAAATTTATAATTCAAGGTTCTGGATTTGGGTTTTGTTTCTTCCTAGTTACTAGTCAACTCCAATGTAGTTATCCATTCTAGCGAGTAAGAGTTTCTCCACCCCAACACTCTTCAAAATTTTTAAACCAACATAATGCTACGTTGACTCTTCACTAGTGAAAAACCGCCTTAGCATCTTCATTTCTTTTTGTAATATTATCTCTCTCTCACTCCTCCGCTCTAAAGCCTCCCTCTGCAGCTCTTTCTCTCTCACGAAGGAGCTCTTTGTGAGCAAAACGAGCACGCCACCGCTCCAAAGCCAGGACTCTCCATCTTGGTACTGTGTTTTTCAGTGTCTTTTGCTCATTTCTTGGTTAGTTCTTTTGTGGGTATTTGCTTATTTGTATAATCTCAGTTGACCCTGGTAGTTTCACACAAACTCAAGAGAATCAAAGAACAAAAGACAGAAACAGAGCAACAGCCGCACGCTGGTTGCTCTGTTTTCATTTTCGCATAATGTTCTGCAAGATAACAAGACAAAACAAAACAAGCAAAAATAATATAATAACCCCAAAGGCAATACAAAGACTAAAATACCCCTAGTGTGTACATATATACTCTGATAGACCCATATGTGCTTTCATGCTCATTTTGGTGGGAATGATGTTTGATTGTTGAGATAATATTGGGGTATGGGTGCAAGAGTTGGCGCCCTTTGTAGAGTTTGGCGAATTGGGTTCTGGAATGGGTTGAGTATGAGTTGAATGTGTGTATGCTGAAGTTGAATATGAGTATGAGTTGAATGTGTATGCTGAAATCAATATTGCATACGAAAACGCAAGACTAAATAAATAATTAATTGACATATATTCCGAAATAATTAATGTAGTCATAACAGAAAAAAGAAATAACTATCATGCATGCGGGAATGGGATGACCCAAGAGCCTGGCGGGTAAAGATGAATATCATCCTTCTTGTCACCAAGGGCAAGGGCTGTGATGCTAGCATCTTCTAAGGAGTAAATTCCCGCATCAAAATCATATTTGTGTGTTTTATCAAACAATTTCTGCGAATGTATTTCGTGCTCATGAATATATCTATCCATAACTAGTACTTCATATTCTCCAGGTGAGTATTCCTGATCGTGAGTAAAATAAATGGAATTAGGCTTCAACTCCGGGAAGTCTCGAGCCGACACAGAAAACGATTGCTTCTGACCAAGAAACAACACACGATCACCAAGGCACTCCACTTTTGTCACTAGTTTTTCATGCTCGGGATCAACCTTGAAAACATCAAATCTAAGTGTCTTTATAGGGGGCGTATGCAGACCTATATACCTAACAACCAGGAGAATATCTCCCAAGGATTCCACCAAGTACTCCAATATCAGTCCATACCCTAGCTCTGTGCATTCCTCGTACGTAGCATGGCAAGAAGGGTGATAAAAGCGGTGAACCATCTTAGGACAAGAAGGGTTTCGAAGATCCCAACAATCAAATGCGTTTCTCTCCCCTCCCCTGGCGTAGAACAATTTCTTCTTGTTGGAATAAGCTAGTTGCATACAACCACCGTCCCGATACAGGGGATAAGTAGACCACGACTTGTCTCCGGGTCTACAGAATGCAACCATGCCGTATGGACCATAGATGACCATGACGGTGCAATCAGGGGACATGGGGTTGGATGACCAAACAATGTTGTGCACGAAACCACTAAAATATTCTCCCATGCTGTATCTTTCTTCAATTGCCCAACCCCGTTTTACCAAAACGTTCGCATCAGGCAACGTAGTCGCAGGCGGAAGCTTAACAAGTGGAGGAGTAGCGTGATAGTGATTATCAGTACTTTTTTGGGTGAAGGGATTCACAAGTGTAATAGTACCAAGGTCGGGACTGATGAAGGCCAACCAGCCTGGTGAAGATGATCCCAGACACTCGGTACCAGCAAATCCCAGATCCGATCCCGATCTATACTTAAGGGTTACCATCTCCAGGCCCGCCACCCCCAGCTTAATGAAGCTTAGATTGGTCGGAAAATAAGAAAAATATTCCGTCAGCCATGGGGAAGGTGATGAGACATCTTTGTGATCAGTACTAGTACTCATGAAACGTCTTCGAAGTGAACCCAAGTTACTGCTGCTCCCAGTACTACTAAGAAAATGGGTTTGTCTAGGGATGGAGGAGTAGGAGGAGGAGAAGGAGGAAAGGCTGCGCACAGGTAGTCGTAGGAGACCCTTTAAAGGATTATTACTACGACTACATGAGAAAAGCCTTTGCAGTTGCAGGAAACCACAAGAAGAAGAAGAAGGAAATACTAGTTTGATCATTCTTGTTTAATTCCCTCAAGTCGGCGCCGGTTGATCAACTCAGTTGATATATATATATTTGTGAGACAAATAAACGAGAAACCCTACATGTTATCAAATTAATTACACAGTCACCCTCATAATTAAGAAAAACAAATCAATCCCTATTAATATTAGAATCTTCTTTCACATGGAAACTATATATATACATATACTAGATCTCATCGATTAATCCGTCCTTACCGCGTTATCAATAAGGAAAAGAATACAAATCCAACAGCAACAAAATCAAATTAGTATAACTTCTATACGGCTGACACCTCAACTTAGAACAAGAAAACAAAATGCATGATGACAAAACACCGGATTGTACCAAATTTGCACCTTAAAAAAACCTATTCATCTCACTTTTACACTAACCACCCGGATCCCGGACACAGCCACCCATGCCGGTAAATTCTCCCTCTCTCCGTCTCTCTCTCTCTTTAAGGCCGGAAATGAGCTATTGAATAAACCAATGAGTGAAAATAGTGAGAGGAAAATGGAACTTATTGAAGAAACATCTATTCAAGATCAAGAGAGACTTCGTAATCTGCATGAGCACGAGCTAGAAAGACTTCAATTTAAACAAGAAAAGCTTCAATTGGAACAAGTGAGAGATGAGGACAAAATTATGCTTATGGATACAAGTGGTTTATCTGCAGTCCAAAAAGAAAATATTCATCAACGCCAAATGGAAATCCTTGAAAATCGATCGAGGAAATAGTAATATTTAACTAAACATGTTACTATTTAGATTGTTTGGCTTTCATCTTTTTGTATTAAATTTGACAATCATTTAGATAGTAAGACAATCATTTAATGTCCCTAAGAAGTAGTTCAATCGACTGGGACCACGCCTAATGAAACGAAGGTCACTAGTTCGAATCCCCTTCACCCTCTTGTGTGAACATGTCAAAAAAAAAAAATGACAATCATTTAATGCCATTCTATATCTTGCTTTGTTATTAAATGTGAACAATTTCAAAGCAAGCCTTTTGATTGCTTTGAAATTTTTATATAACAAGTCATGTAGTTGGTGATATGATTGAAATTTTTTATAAAACCCTTTTCAAGGAGTCTTCTTAGAAAATAATAATAATAATAATGAAAATGATTTCTTTCTCACTCTTTTTTTTTTTTTTTTTTTCGAGATGAGAATTTCCAACTTAACTATTTCCAACATTTTCTCAGCATATTGGTAGATCGACTAAAGAGAGAAACTTTCTACATTTTCTCAGCATATTGTTAGATCGACTAAAGAGAGAAACTTTCTACATTTTCGCAGCATATCTCTCTCTCACTCCTCAGCTCCAAAGCCTCCCTCTGCAGCTCTTTCTCCCTCACGAAGGAGCTCTTTGTGAGCAAAACGAGCACGCCACCGCTCCAAAGCCTCCTTTCTTCATCTTGGTACCGTGTTTTTCTCTGTTTTTTGCTCATTTCTTGGTTAGTTATTTTGTGGGTATTTGTTTATTTTTATAATCTCAGCTGACCCTAATAGTTTTACACAAACTCAAGACAATCAAAGAACAAAAGACAGAAACAGAGCAACAGCCGAACGCTAGTTGCTCTGTTTTCATTTTCGCATGATGTTTTGTAAGATGACAAAGACTAAAATACCCTTAGTGTATACATATATACTCTGATAAACCCATATGTGCTTTCATGCTCATTTTGGTGGGAATGATGTTTGATTATTGAGATATTGGGGTATGGGTGCAAAAGTTGGCGCCTTTGTAGAGTTTGGCGCGAATTGGGCTCTGGAATGAGTGGCTACTCAAACAGGGGTTCTGGGTAGAGTGTGAGTTGAATGTGTATATGCTGAAGTTGGCGTGATTTGATTCTTTAATTTCAGCATTATCTTCTTCTTTTCTGCTGTAGGTAGTAATTTGATGCATGACTGATGGTTTGAATTTAGCTAGCTTCAGCAATTTGGTTTGTTTTATATTTGGATTTGGCAGTGTTGTGTCAGTTTAGTAGTTGGTTCTTGGCTTGTTTTCTAGTGCTGCTTGTTTTTTGGCCTATTGCAGATAACTGTGAATCTTTTGCTGCTATATTGAGTGAACTTTTATACTTTTGCTATATATGATCTGTTCTTTTCTTATCCTTTCTCTTTCATCATCTCATATATCAACATGAAATCAGTACTGCATAATCATCAAGACTAAATAAAAAATTAATTGACATATATTCCGAAATAATTAATGTAGTCATAAGAGAAAAAAGAAATAACTATCGTGCATGCGGGAATGGGATGACCCAAGAGCCTGGCGGGTAAAGCTCAATATCATCCCTCTTGTCACCGAGGGGTGTGATGCTAGCATCTTCTAGGGAGTAAATTCCGACATCAAAATCATATTTGTATGTTATATCAAACAATATCTTCATAGTCTTAGTGTTCCAATCATCACTACCTAGTGCTAGATATTCTCCAGGCTCATATTCCTCATAATCGTGAGTAAAGTAAATGGAATTAGGCTTCAACTCCGGGAAGTCTCGAGCCGACACAGAAAATGATTGTTTCAGACCAAGAAACAACACACGATCACCAAGGCACTCCACTTTTTCCACTAGTTTTTCATGTTCGGGATCAACCTTAAAAACATCAAATCTAAGTGTCTTTATAGGGGGCCGAGTAAGCAGACCTATATACCTAACAACTAGGAGAATATCTCCCCGAGGATCCCACCAAGTACTCCAATATCGATCCATACTCTAGATCTGTGGACTCGTCGTACTTAGCATGGCAGGAAGGGTGATAAAAGTGGTGAACCATCTTAGGACAACAAGGGTTTTGAAGATCCCAACAATCAAAAGCGTCTATATCCCATCCCCTGGCATAGAACAATTTCTTCTCGTTGGAATAAACTAGTTGCATACAACCGCCGAGCCGATATAGAGGATAAGTAGACCACGATTTGTCTACGGGTCTACAGAATGCAACCACGCGGTCTGGACCATAGACGACCATGACGGTGCAATCAAGGGACATGGGGTCGGATGACCAAACAATGTTGTGCACGAAACCACCAAAGTCTCCAATGCTGTATCTTTGTTCAGTTCTCCAACTCCGTACCAACGCATCAGGCAACGTAGTATCAGGCGGAAGCATAACAAGTGGAGGAGTAGTGTGATAGTGATTATCAGTACTTTTTTGGGTGAAGGGATTCACAAGTGTAATAGTACCAAGGTCGGGACTGATGAAGGCCAACCAGCCTGGTGAAGATGATCCCAGACACTCGGTACCTTCAATTAATCCCAAATCCGATCCCGATCTATACTTAAGGGTTACCATCTCCAGGCCAACTACCCCCTAGCTTAATGAAGCTTAGATTGCTTGGATAATAAGAATGAGATTCCGTCAGCCATGGGGAAGATGATGAGACATCTTTGTGATCAGTACTAGTACTCATGAAACGTCTTCGAAGTGAACCCAAGTTACCGCTGCTGCCAGTACTACAAAGAAAAAGGGTTTGTCCAGGGATGGAGGAGGAGGAGGAGGAAAGGCTGCGCACTGGTTGTAGGAGACGCTTTAAAGGATTATTACTACGACTACATGAGAAAAGCCTTTGCAGTTGCAGGCAACCACAAGGAGAAGAAGAAGAAGATGGAAATACTAGTTCGGTCATTTTTGTTTAATTCCCTCTAGTCGGCGCCGGTTGATTAGCTCAGTTGATGAATAAGAATATATATATTTGTGAGACAAATAAACGAGAAACCCTCCATGTTATCAAATTAATTACATAATTACCCTCATAATTAAGAAAAACAAATAAATCCCTAGTGTAGTGTATATATATATACACACACTAGATATCATCAATCCGTCATTACTGCGAGATACCCACTAGCCAAATGAAAATCCTTGAAAATCGATTGAGGAAATAGTAATTTTTAACTAAACATGTTACTATTTAGAAGTTTGGCTTTCATCTTTTTGTCAAGACAATCATCAAATGCCATTCTATTTCTATATCTTGCTTTGTTATTAGTTTTGAACAATTTTAAGCAATGGTATGATGTTTAGTTATCAGTTGCTAGCAACCCTTTGATTGCTTTGAAATTTTTATATAACAAGTCATGTAGTTGGTGATATGATTGAAAATTTTTATAAAAACCTTTTCAAGGATTTCTTTCTCTCTCTCTCTCTCTCTTTTCCCCACAAAAATTCCAAGATGAGAAACTTTCCACAGTTAATTCAAGACCTTTGGCTTATTTTCTTTTATATTGTTTATGAATCGAATAAAGAAACATTTTCACATTACAAAATAAGTACCATATGCATAACCATATATATAATTGTAATATATATAATCATATCAAACACAGCAAAAACCACATAAAAACAAATCAATGCATCCTCTGGTTGCTGAGGGACCAATTCAAAAGGGAGAAGAATGAAAAAACAAAATAAAACAAATGATATTCAATCTTGAGATCTAAATTCATTATTCTCTCAACCATTTCAAAAACTATCATTCCGTATCTATAAACACCTTGTGAGAGGCCCTCCAAATTTTTTTCAAAATACTTCAAAAGCTATATATCTATAATCCATCTTTAGCCCAACATTGATATGATACTCTCTTCTATAGAGGTCAAAATCTAAAATTTTTGGGTAAAAGTTCTCATCTCAAAAGAATGTTGTGAGGCTTTATATCAAAATTAATAAAAAATTCGTATGTTGCAACTTTTATAAATTCTTATCAAATTAACACAAAACATTAGTCCATATCTATATATTAATAGCTAAATACAAAATTTTATCTTTTTCATTAAGTTACAACAAAAGACACAGTAGTGTATGAATATTGCTAATCCAGATTAACAATACAAACCAAAAGTCAAATAAAAACACATTATAATCTTTTATTAGTCCACTAAAACTTAAAAAGAATTATTATCTTAGTTTTGAAGTTGTATTTTTGTTTTGTTTTGTTTGTTTTAATTTTTTTATTATCAAAGCAAAGACATACACAGAGTACAAATTGATATGTGTTATCAAAGAAAAAACTATTTCATTCTCACACAAAGGGCTTTTTAGCAATAACCCCTTTAATAACTTAGACATATATTAGAGTTATCTCTCACGGGCACATAGACAATTCTTCAATCTTACACTATCTCTTTCTTCTACGTGTTTGTTGCTCAAGCGCGTCCATGCAATTCACTGTATCATCATTTTCCAACTCACTTTATTAAATTGATATGTGTCCAAAATTAAATCCCATGCATTTTTAATAGAGCAAAAGATTTTTACATATTTTGGAGACATGCCATTTTAATAGACTAAATTTGAGAATTTTCTTAAACTGAATTTGAAAGAAAACTTTGTCCATTTTAATTAATTTGGGTAGAAACATCATCCGGATAAAAAATTTGGAACATACTTTGCTCAGCCATTCATCTCATCTCATCTCTTAAGGGAATTAATTTGAACCAGGTCTTTTGGCACATTTTTCCTTTATTTTCATCAGAAAACATAAAAACAAGATACATATATATGTTGTACCCTCAAATCATAGCAAATACACAATTGGTCCTACTTCTCTTGATCTCGACTTACGCCCACAACAAACAAAACAGAAACTTCTACCAACAAAAGGCCATTACCTCCTTACAGATTCTAATTAATATATAGATATATAGATATATATTTCATTTGGTAATATCCTAAAAAGTTCATAGCTAGCTAGTTTCAAATTATACTTGGTTAGTTGACCCTTTCGCAGTCTGACCTAATCTCCCCACTGCTTCTTGTGAGGGGGCTTATATTTCCCATTTTTATCTTTGATTGGCCAAAGCTGTCAAAGAAGTCACTCTGACTATTAGCAAAACGGTTTACAATGTTAACTGTGTCAGCCCCATTTGTCGATAACAACTCTTGATCACTTTGGAGAAGCCTTTTGTTGTTTTGCAGGTTCGTAAAGTAGTTATTATCAAGTCATTCGTCGTCGCCTGATCAAGGTTGGCTAATGTATTTGCATACCTGCCTTGAGGACATGTTTGGCAAAGCGCTAGCGTTTCCAAGTACATCGCGTCTATGGTAGGATTTGGGTTTCCTGTGCTTTAGAAGTTGTAAAGGCAGTCGCTGAAGGACATGCACCATGCCTGTCCAAATGTATGTGCACCTGTAAAACATGACACATCAATCAATATGAAATAAAACTAATAAAAAAGTATGAAGAGTAGCATTGCTTCTAATATTCTTACCGGATAAAGCAACTACGTCAGTAGTATCAAGTCCCACGTCACTAAATTTGGATATAATATTGTCAAGGCCTCCCAAAGGGCTTGGAAGATTACTATTAGCTCCAGCTCGGTTGGCAATCCTACTATCTCTTCTTCCTAGTTGAACTTCCCACGTCTGACCTCCACCCTGCAACAATTACTATATTAGTCAGTAACGATTTAAAAAAAAAAAAAAAGAAGCAAGCCACGTCTACACTATATAACGTTTTGAAGCGATGGAATTACCAAATAAACCGATATCTGAGAAGCAATGGCTAAGATATCTGCGCATGAAACAACTCCTGGGCAAACATTCTCTACCGCAGTTTTGATGTCATCAACCACCGGAAATCCATCTAGTGGGCCACTATTTGGACCTGCATCTTTCTCGCTATCTATGCCATCAGCGTTGTCTAGCAAAACCGAGCCATCACAGCTCTACATGCTTCCAATACAGTTAAATATTCGTTAGTAAGCTGCCAAGAAAGATCAAGAAAAAGAACAATGAAAGAAACTATCAGGAGCTTAATTAAGATAACGTGCGATGATTTACTAACGTCAACAAAGCAATCGTGGAAATGAAGGCGGATGAGTTTGGCACCAATTCGGACGTCATTTTGTGCAGCCTGCTCAATCACCCCACATACAACGGCTGACACGTTGGGGCATGAGCTATCATAAAACGTGGTGCTCAGTTGAGCGTTGGACCTCGAAAACAACAAAAATATGGCAAACATAATTGACGGTTTAAGTGAAAAGGAAGACATAGTTGCTGTGTTTTTTTTCTTTCTACTAAAGAGAAGATAAAAGGAAAGAAGGAAAGCTATATATGGCTTGGAATGTTGGAAGAAGAGATTGATTATTCCAAACCTTATAAAGGGAAGAGTGACCACTCATGACCTGGCCAGCAGGTGAATGGGTGGCAGGCTGCAGGCTGCAGGCTGCAGCTAGCTTAGATGGCAAGAAAAGTCAACCATTATACTTTTAAGTTTGAATGGAAATATTTAGAAGATGTGGGTTGTATATTACAATATTTTATTTTATTTTTTAATTTTGTTCTTTTATTCTATGTATAGCCACTCTAATAATCTTTAGTGCAAACTTTTGACATAGAAAATTCAATTATTGGAGGATACGAACGATAAATTACGTTGATAGAAAGATGCAAATTTAATTACTTAATTATTCTTTTAATACTTTCTCTCGTGTCACATGCATGTTGGCTCAAACTTCATTTTTAATAGGTGAAGTCTAACACGTGGAATATTTAATTTAAATGAGGGTGCATTGACGGAGTCAAAGTTCGATCTAGAATCTTTGGTTCTAATATCATATTAAATTACTAGTTAATTATCCCAAAAGCTTAAGCTGATAGGAAAAGGTAAATTTAGGGTTTGTTTGGGATTACGTTTGAAAGGCCTAAAAGTGCTTTTAACATTCGAAAAACCCGTTTGAATAAAAGTAGTCATTTGATAAAAAAAATTAAAAACGCTTTTAAAGGCTCTAAAAGCCTAAAAATGACCAAAAAACACTTTTGGCAAAAGCTTAAAAATGAAGCTTTTGTCAAAAAGCTCTTTTTGACTTAAAAGCTTCATTTCTTAAACGTAATTTCAAACTGGCTCTTAATTACTTAATTATTAGTTTAACAACTTTTTGTAAATAGCAATGCTAGAAGAGAAATATTGCTATTTTTCACACTTATTTTTTATATTGGTTGACGCGATGTATTTTAAGTAATTTCTTATGTTAAACATTTTAAAAATAAAAATTAAAAGACACTTAAAATACATCGCATCAACCGGTGATAAATGTTTATGAATAGAATTGCATTATTCATGCTAGAAACCACACTTGTATGCCATAACGGTTATATAATGCTAATGGCAATTCAAATCAACATTTGGATTTCTTTTGGAAAAGTACACATCCCCTCAAATAAACGCTTAATTGGCAATGTCTCCTCCAAACTACTAAAAACTTGCAATGTTCTCTAAATGACAAAAATAGTAATCTTAATGAAAAATAAAAACAAAATTCAAAGTTTTTCCTTTTAAAAAAAGTGGTGACAATAGTAGTAGCTAGGTCTTCACAAGCACATGAAACTATTGTGGCCATGGCCGCCATGGGTTACCGAACCCACTGTGGGTCATATGTGAAGACGACAAACAATAACCCTCTATTTTTGTTTTTTTTTTTTTTAAATATATATATTAAAAGTACTTAAAAAAAATTAAAGTGAATTTATTATTATTATTTTTAAATGAAGACAAAGTGTATTTTTTGTCTTTCTGCGAGATAAAAGGGGCATAGTGCAAATTTTTTACTCTTTCTTTAAAAAAGATTAAAAAAAAAAAAAAAACATTGATTAAACAGTTAATTAATTGAAACTGTCAACTTAATAATTAGCAAATATTATGAAATAAAAATGTAATTTTTAGTATTAATATTCAGTAATCGGCCAACCTTTTTAGCCAAATTAAAGTATATAGTTGGACAACTTCGACTAGCATTAACTGGCCCAAGTCTGTGTTGGTTAGAAGATGGGCATAATTGTGGCCATGGCCGCCATGGGTTACCGAACTCACTGTGGGTCATATGTGAAGACAACCCACAACAACCCTCTATTTTTGTTTTTTTTTTTTTTAAAAACAAAAAAAAACAAAAAAAAAACAAAAAAATTAAAAGTACTTAAAAAAAAAATTTAAGTGCATTTATTATTATTATTTTTAAATGAAGACAAAGTGTATTTTTTTGTCTTTCTGCGAGATAAAAGGGGCATAGTGCAAATTTTTTATTCTTTCTTTAAAAATAATAAAAAATAAAGATTGATTACACGGTTAATTAGTTGAAACTGTCAACTTAATAATTAGCAAATATTATGAAATAAAAATATAATTTTTAGCATTAATATTCAGTAATCGGCCAAACTTTTTAGCCAAAGTATATATATAGTTGGACAACTTCGACTAGCATTAACTGGCCCGAGTCTGTGTTAGTTAGAAGATGGGCATAACCTACGTTTAAAAAATTTCCTACATGCAAATCATTTCAGAGATAATTTTTTTTTTTTTTGAAGGATAGGCACTGCAACTCGGACAAGGATCGATCGATCTATCTCTTTAGTCTTTATGCATGCGGATGAAAAAGCTTGACCCTTTGAACGTACTTTAACCTTTTCGTTATGGTCACATCCATTCATGCTACTATGGGTACTGGTCAATGTTATGATTAGAATTTTTTAAATCATTTAAATAACTCAGTCTCATTGAATAAAAAAATCAGTATATAATTAAACGGCACTCATACAATAATATTTTGCTGTAATCTAAATATCACTCCAGCTGAAAAGAATTTTTCTTTCCTTCACTCAAGCCATGATTTAGCTAATTAAACTTGAGTTTGAAATTTATTTTCATCATTTATTAATAAAAAGTATTAAAATATAAATCAAGTAATTAATTTTTTTTCTCTAACTTTTGACATAAATCGCGATTTAATTAACAGCTATCACATCAGAAATTAAAAAAAAAAAAAATCATGTTGGAAATTGATGGCAAGAAAGATTCAATGATTAAGAAATGCCCACGAGCTAGTCAAACAAGCCTATGTGATTATACCCGAAACACGTCGTTCGTACGTAAAATTGTCCCATATCGATCCGAATTAATATCCCTATCCCTTCTTTTGATAGTTTCTACTGTTAATTGACAGTGGAGATTAACCACTAATTAATCTCCACTAATTAATTTCTTGGATCCTCTTAGACTCAATCAAATGGATAAGCCAGCTAATTAACCACTAGGAAGACGTACGTACAAAAGAAAAAAAAAAGTAGGAGACAAATTAATATCATGCGACTTAATAGATCAATCACATGCATTTTTAGTAGAGCAAAAGATTTTTACATATTTTGGAGACAAGCCAGTTTAATAGACTAAATTTGAGAATTTTCTTAAACTGAATTTGAAAGAAAACTTTGTCCATATTAATTAATTTGGGTAGAAACATCATTGGATAAAAAATTTGGAACAGACTTTGCTCAGGCATTCATCTCATATCATCTCTCAAGGGAATTAATTTGAACTAGGTCTTTTGGCACATTTTTCCTTTATTTTCATCATAAAAAGATAAAAACAAGATACATATGTTGTACCCACAAATCATAGCAAATACACAATTGGTCTACTTCAATTCTCTCGACTTACCAGTACAGAACACAACAAACAAAACAAAAACTTCTACCAACAAAAGGCCATTACCTTCTTGCGGATTCAAATTAATATATATATATATATAATTTTTTTTTTTAATTTTGGCAATATCCTAAGAAGTTCATAGCTAGCTAATTTCAAATTATACTTGATCAGTTGACCCTTTTGCAATCTGACCTAATCTCCCCATTGCTTCCTGTTAGGGGGCTTATATTTCCCATTTTTATCATTGATTGGCCAAAGTTGTCAAAGAAGTCACTTTGACTATTAGCAAAACGGTTTACAATGTTAACTGTGTCAGTCCCAGTTGTCGAAAACAGCTCTTGATCACTTTGGAGAAGCCCTTTGTTGTTTTGTAGGTTCGTGAAGTAGTTATTATCAAAGTTATTCGTCGTCGCCTGATCAAGGTTGGCTAACGTATTCGCATCCCCGCCTTGAGGACATGTTTGGCGAAGTGTTTCCAAGTACGTCACGTCTATGGTAGGATCCGGGTTTCCCGTGCTATTGAAGTCGTAAAGGCGGCCGCTGAAGGACACGCACCGTGCCCGTCCAAATGTATGTGCACCTATAAAACATGACACATCAATCAATATGAAATAAAACTAATAAAAAAGTATGAAGAGTAGCATTGCTTCTAATATTCTTACCGGATAAAGCAACTACGTCAGTAGTATCAAGTCCCACGTCATTAAATTTGGATATAATATTGTCAAGGCCTCCCAAAGGGCTTGGAAGATTACTATTAGCTCCAGCTCGGTTGGCAGTCCTACTATCTCTTCTTCCGAGTTGAACTTCCCACGTCTGACCTCCACCCTGCAACAATTACTATATTAGTCAGTAACGATTTTTTTAAAAAAAAGAAGCAAGCCACGTCTACACTATATAACGTTTTGAAGCGATGGAATTACCAAAGAAACCGATATCTGAGAAGCAATGGCTAAGATATCTGCGCATGAAACAACTCCTGGGCAGACATTCTCTACCGCAGTTTTGATGTCATCAACCACTGAAAATCCATCTAGTGAGCCGCTATTTGGACCTGCATCTTTCTCGCTATCTATGCCATCAGCGTTGTCTAGCAAAACTGAGCCATCACAGCCCTACATGCACCCAATACAGTTAAATATTCGTTAGTAAGCTGCCAAGAAAGATCAAGAAAAAGAACAATGAAAGAAACTATCAGGAGCTTAATTAAGATATAACGTGAGATGATTTACTCACGTCAACAAAGCAATCGTGGAAATGAAGGCGGATGAGTTTGGCACCAATTCGGACGTCATTTTGTGCAGCCTGCTCAATCACCCCACGTACAACGGCTGAGACGTTGGGGCATAAGCTATCATAAAACGTGACGCTCAATTGAGCGTTGGACCTCGAAAACAACAAAAATATGGCAAACATAATTGACAGTTTAAGTGAAAAGAAGGACATAGTTGCTGTGTTTTTTTATTTCTTGTAAAGGGAAGATAAAAGGAAAGAAGGAAAGCTATATATGGCTTGGAATATTAATGTTGGATGAAGAGATTGATTATTCCAAACTTCATGCCGCTCTTACGCGGGGGATGCACCCTTTATAAAGGGAAGAGTACGTGACCACTGACCAGGCCAGCAGGTGAATGGGTGGCAGGCTGCAGGCAGCAGGCAGCTATCTAACCGTGAGAGCTTATATGGTTAGAAAAGTCAACCATTATACTTTTAAGTTTGAATGGAAATATTCAGAAGATGTGGGCTGTATATTACAATGTTTTATTTTATTTTTTAATTTTGTTCTTTTATTCGATGTATAGTGGGACTCTAATAATCTTTAGTGCAAACTTTTGACATAGAAAATTCAATTAATGGAGGATATGAATACTTTTAGTAAATGGCAATGCTAGAAGAAAAATATTGCTATTTTTAACTTATTTTATATTGGTTGACGAGATGTATTTTAAGTGATTTCTTATATTAAACACTTGAAAAAAAAACACTTAAAATTAATGTACGGATAGTCAAATTAGGAGGCTAAGACTAGATCTTTTCAAACACATTTCTTTTACTTGAGCTGCTCATTTAGTACGTAGCTATAGCCTATAGATCTCGCGGTGCATTTAATTAATTCTGGAACTACAAGACTTGGCCAACTTTTGTGTACAGAATTCTTTGCTTTTCATGCAAGTTTGAGAAAATTGGTCAAGTTTTAAGTGTTTAATTATGTGTATGAATTGATTAATAAGTTTTAGTCCCCTCTCCTACCGAAAAGATAACGGTAAGAGAAGTTCCGGAAAAATCGCGTTAATTAACAACTAGTCTTGCATGGTAGACTTGTCCTCCATACATAATTGTCAAAATGAAAAGTCCATGAGTAGTGATGGGATGATTGCGATCACGATCCCTAATTAATATTGTGCTCTGCGGTGCTGCTCGTGGTTGACGGTGGGTGGCTGTTGGTGGGAGAAGGTGGAGATCGAAGGGAAGGAATTGGCAGATGGATTTCTCATCGCCGGAGATGGAATTGGGTCTATTGTGCTCAGCAACGTGGTCGGTGTTGCTGCTCATGCCCAGTGGTGGGTGGGGGGAGAGGGAAGATGAAGATGGAGTGTTATTCACGCATTATCTTTTTATTTTTATTTTTATTAAATGGGGTCTAATGTTGCGGAGTAATACTAGATCTCTTTCTTATGTCATTCGCGTGTCACTTCAAAAATGAGGTGACTTTTAAAATAATAATTTAATCAAAATCCAATAATGATCAATTACAAGATCAATTGTGACTTTAAGAGTCACATCGTTCTTGGAGGAAACCAAAGTACTAATATAAGGACTTAAAACATTACTCAATGTTGCGTAGCCTTCTCAAACTAGGCGGGCACTAGGCCTAAAACAGTGTGCCGTATAAAACAACTCATACAATAAGCATGCATGCCAATGCTTCCTCCTTTTTTTTTTTTTTTTGGAAAATGCAGTAAAGTTAAAAGTTGGAAATTCCAAGTTTTTGTTTTCCACTAACACATGAAACAAGAACAAGTATCTGTATTTAGAATAACAAGTGACAGAAGAATGTCTATTCCATACAGATCCGTTTTCTTTAGATATTTTTTGTATTATATATAGCTAAGAGATTTTCTTTTTACTTATTCGATAGGATTTGATCATTTGATGCAACACACCTTGCGTATACGTTTGTATTAAGTATACAAAAGCAAGGGCGAAACTGAAAATTTAAGTGTTGGGGATAAAATTATTATGAGGGGGGAGGAAATTTGATTTCTAAGGGTCTATTTCATAAAATATATATCTTTTTTAGAGACATTTTTCTTTTGGGAAACTTTAGCTCGCCAAGTAGGGGTGTTGAGTGAGCAAAGCCCTCGCAAGCGAACTTAGGCTCAGCTCATATATGCTCGGCTCTTGCTTGACTCGATTATTAAATTAGGCGTTTTGTGAACACAAATACTGGCTCGAATATTAAACAAGCAAGCTTGGCTCGACTCGGTTAAGTTCGTGAACACGCAACTTGTATAAGGCCCGAATTGGTAGTTGTTCATATAGTTGCTCATATTAATATTAAAAATTGATTATATATATTATAAAATGATGTATATCATATCTCTTCGAAACCAAATGCCTTACTATATTGACTCAAGCTTCATATTCGGCTAGCCAGGCTAAGCAAATGCTCATACAAGCTGGCTTCTTGAGCCGTTTGAGAGTACTTAAAGTTTAAATTTATAGTAAAAAAATAAAATAAAATAAAATATAAGAGCCAACACGCAAGTTGGCTCGGCTCAGCTTAACTTATTATGAGCTAAAGTTCGGGCTCGATTTTTTGGCTTGTCGAGCCCAAATAAAATTTAAACGAGTTGAACCCAAACAAAGGAACTCGCTCATGCTCAACTTCACCCCTACCGCCAAGCCATAAGTTAGTTCTGCTCCTACATGCATGCAACTGACACCATAGAGAGAGAGAGAGAGAGAGAGAGATCACAAATTTAATTTTGGGACACAGAATGTGTTCACTAGTTATGTTTGTTAATGTATTTTTTTTTTTTTTTTTTTTAGTTTGAAAATATGTTTTAAATGTGAGATAAAGACGAAAAATTGCTTTTGTATTTTTATGAGTGTTTTGAGTTGTTTGTTAAATTTTAGGGTTAAATACTTCATTAGTCCCTAGGGTTTAAAAACTTTATTTTTTCCTTCTTAGGGTTTGAAAAATAATCAAATTAGTCTTTGTGGTTTTAAAAAGTGGCCAAATTAGTCTTTCCATTAGTTAACCGTTAGTTGACTTAACGGACTAATACGTGGACCAATTAGAAGTTGCCACATGGTTACCTAATTAAATTTTTTATTTTTTTTTTAAAAATTCAATATATATATTTTTAAAAAAAGAGAGAAAAAAAATTGGGGGTGGCCGCGCATCCAGCGTATCCATCACGGATTGTTCTTCTTTGGTTGGTCGATTTGCCCTGTTTTGAATTCGAGGAGGAGTTGGGATTGTTTGAAAATCCAGTGAAGGGTTACATATGAGTTGGGATTGTTGGTTCATTTTCTTTTCAATTGCTGGACCTTTCCTTTTCCAATGAGAATGGAGCTCTTCGGGTCGGAGATGAAAATTTTCTCTTTGCCTGATGAGGTCAATTTCTTTTATTCGATGTATAGCCACTCTAATAATCTTTAGTGCAAACTTTTGACATAGAAAATTCAATTATCGGAGGATACGAACGTTAAATTATGTTGATAGGAAGATGCAAATTTAATCACTTAATCATTCGTTTAACACTTTCCCTCGCGTCACGTGTTGGCTCAAACTTCATTTTTAATAGGTGAGGCCTAACATGCACGTGGAATATTTAATTTAAATAAGGGTGAATTGACGTAGTCAAGGTTCGATCTAGAATCTTTGGCTCTGATACCATGTTAAATTACTAGTTAATTATCCCAAAAGCTTAAGCTGATAGGAAAAGGTAAATTTAAAGTCTGTTTGAGATTATGTTTGAGAGGCCTAAAAGTGCTTTTAACATTCAAAAAGACTGTTTGATGAAAAAAGTAGTCGTTTGGTAAAAAAAATTAAAAGCTTTTTTAAGAGCTCCAAAAGCCTAAAAATGGCAAAAAAAACACTTTTGGTAAAATTAAGCTTAAAAACGAAGCTTTTGTCAAAAAGCTAGTTTTGACTTAAAAGCTCAATTTCTCAAACGCAATCTCAAACAGGCTCTTAATTACTTAATCATTAGTTTAACAACTTTTAGTAAATACCATTGCTAGAAGAGAAATATTGCTATTTTTCACACTTATTATTTAAGCACTTAATCATTAGTTTAATAAGTTTTAGTAAATAGCAATGCTAGAAGAGAAATATTGCTATTTTTCACACTTATTTTATACTGGTTGACGTGACATATTTTAAGTAATTTATTATGTTAAACATTTTAAAAATAAAAATTAAAAGACACTTAAAATACATCGCATCAACCGGTGATAAATGTGCATGAATAGAATTGCATTATTCATGCTAGAAACCACACTTGTATGCCATAACGGTTATATAATTCTAATGGCAATTCAAATCAACATTTGGATTTCTTTTGGAAAAGTACACATCCCCTGAAATAAACGCTTAATTAGCAATGTCTCATCCAAACTACTAAAAACTTGCAATGTTCTCTAAATAACAAAAATAGTAATCTTAATGAAAAATAAAAACAAAATTCAAAGTTTTTCATTTTAAAAAAAGTGGTGACAATTGCCGTAGCTAGGTCTTCACAGACACATGACACTAATGTGGCCATGGCCGCCATGGGTTACCGAACCCATTGTGGGTCATATGTGAAGACGACCCACAACAACCCTCTATTTTTGTTTTTTTTTTTAAAAAAAAAACAAATTAAAATTAAAAGTACTTAAAAAAAAATTAAAGTGCATTTTTTATTATTATTTTTAAATGAAGACAAAGTGTATTTTTTGTCTTTCTGCAAGATAAAAGGGGCATAGTGCAAATTTTTTATTCTTTCTTTAAAAAAAATAAAAAAATAAAGATTGATTCAACGGTTAATTAGTTGAAACTATCAACTTAATAATTAACAAATATTATGAAATAAAAATGTAATTTTTAGCATTAATATTCAATAATTGGCCAACCTTTTTAGCCAAGTATATAGTTGGACAACTTCGACTAGCATTAACTGGCCCGAGTCTGTGTTAGTTACAAGATGGGCATAACCTACATGTAAAAGAAGTTGGAAATGGACAGCAAGCTAGAAAGATTCAATGATTAAGAAATGCCCACGAGCTAGTCAAACAAGCCTATGCGATTAAACCCAAAACATGTCGTACATAAAATTATCCCATATCGATCCGGATATCCCTATCCCTTCTTTTGATGGTTTTTGTTAGAATATTTTATATTATTCTAATTTATTATGTTGCCTTATATGTTCTAGGGTTTAAAATAAGGTTTTTTGCTTATCACTCTAGTTTATTATGTTGCCTTATATGTTTTAGGGTTTAGATTAATTAGGGTTTCTTACTTATTACTCTTAGTCTTTCTATTTATAGAGGCTTATGTAATCATCATAAATATATCAATATAGAAGATATGTAATCTATTATATGCTTTCGCTCTCTCTCTTCTCTCTCTCTGCTCCCGCTCTCTTTTCTTTCATATTTTCATATTTTATATTTAATATATATTTCAACTTGGTATCAAAGCCTATATATTTTAACATGGTATCAGAGCCTATATATGTGTATATATATATATATATTTAACAGGTAGTTTTCATTCTTTGGCCTCATTGTCAGTTGCGGCTTGGCCTTTCACAGGATTCTTTTAGCGGCTTGTCTCCGTTCTCCGGTATTTCTCCGGCCATCACTTTCAGCCTTTCAAACCTTGGCACAATGTGGTTTGGCCCTTTACATGATTAATGGCTAGTTTTGTTCTTTGACCGTCATTGTCAGTTGCGGCTTGTTCCCAGCTTCAGCCACCGCCATGATCATTGTTTTGGATTTCAAACTTAGGGTTCCAGAATATTCTACCTTGAGTTTGAGGAAGATGTTAGAATATTTTATATTATTCTAATTTATTATGTTGCCTTATATGTTATAGGGTTTAGTTTAAGGTTTCTTGCTTATCACTCTAGTTTATTATGCTGCCTTATATGTTTTTAGGGTTTAGTTTAGGATTTCTTGCTTATCACTCTTATTCTCTCTATTTATAGAGCCTATGTAATCATCATAAATATATCAATATAGAAGAGATGTAGTCTATTATATCCTTCCACTCTCTCTCTTCTCTCTCTCTACTTCTGCTCTCTTTTCTTTTATATTTTCATATTTTATATTTAATATATATTTCAACAGTTTCTATTGTTAATTGACATTGGAGATTAAAGATCTTCTTAGACTCAATCAAATGGATAAGCCAACTAATTGACCACTAGGAAGACGTAAAAAAAGAAATAAATAAAAAAAGTAAAATGTAGGAGACAAATTAAGGGCCTGTTTGGGAGTGCGATTTCAATAAGTACAATTTTAAAAATTGTGTTTTTGAAATCGCTACTTTTTAAAATCGCATAGACGTTTGGTAAAACATGTTAAAAAGTACTTTTTTTTATCAATTGAGTGTTTGGTTAAAATTAGCATAAAATTACGATTTCAGACCAAATAGGTAAATATTGCCTCAAATATTATCTTAAGCGAAATCGTGATTTTGGTTTAAATTCGCACTTTTTCAAATAAGCACCATCTAGTCAACTTATTGAAATTGCAGATTTTTTCACGATTTTAAAATTTGAGTTTTTAAAACCGCAATCCCAAACACTTCAAAATTGCGATTTGGTTTAAAATCGCAGATTATTTTTTTTTTAAATGCACTCCCAAACGGGCTCTAATATCATGTTACTTAACAGAGAAGATCGATGTGACTTAATAGGCATCTTCGAAGAGTAATATATACTAGCTATATACTATACTATTATATTTTTAGGTTTTGGCGGATTTGTCTTGGGATTCCTCCTCAATCCCCGTTCTTCGATCTAAGGCGGTTTGTCTTGTAAGTTTAAAGGAAAGATGGATTTTAAGAACTTGGGATCGAGATCCCCTCATATTAGAGGGGAAATATGAGACCTCTCATTTTGTCATCTTGTCCGTCCATTTTAATCCAACTATCCACAGAACGCCACATGTCCCACTTAAATATATAATAAAATATTAATTAATTTTTTTAAAAGAAAAAAAAATTAAAAATAAGAAAAAATTAAAATCAAATTAAAAAAAAAAAATTGGGGTGGCTGGCAAACCCATATGGGGTGGCCGGCCACCCCATTTGAGCCTACAGATGGCTTCGGCCACCCCAAACCGCCCCAAGAGCCATGGGGTGACTGAACCCACCCCCCTAGGCTTAACTGGGGTGGCCGGCCACCCCCTATGAGTTTTTCGGCCACCCTAGTTTTTTTTTTTAAAAAATTGATTTTAATTTTTTTTTGCCCTTAGGGGTGGCCGAACCATAGGGTGGCTTCGGCCACCCCAGACCGATTAAAATCAATTTTTTTTTTAAAAAAAACTAGGGTGGCCAGAAAACCCATAGGGGGTGCCGGCCATCCCAGTTGAGCCTAGGGGGGTGGGTTTGGCCACCCCATGGCCCTTGGGGGTGGCCACCAAGGGCCATGGGGTGGCCGAAGCCACCCCTAGGCTTAACATCGGTGGCCGGCCGCCACACAACCCAGTTTTTTTTTTTTAATTTGATTTTAATTTTTTATTATTTTTAATTTTCTTTTCTTTTAAAAAATTAATTAATATTTTATTATATATTTAAGTGGGACACTTGGCGTTCTGTGGACGATTAGATTAAAATGGACGGACAAGATGACAATATGAGAGCTCTCATATGAGGGGATCCCGATCCAAGAATTGTAGGGTTCTATTAATTATAAGGGGTCCCAGCCGTGGTAAAGGCTAAAGGGTGTAGGATTCTTCGTGGGTTTTGGATTCTGTGTCTGTAATTGGGTTATTAAAACATATATATATATATATATATATATTGAAAGGAAGGAAAGATGGATTTTAAGAACTTGTAGGTAGGGGTGTAAACAAGCCGAGCTTGAGCGAGCTTCCCTTGTTTGGGCTCGGCTTGTTTAAATTTTACTTGAGCTCAAGCTCGAGCTTGAGCCGAGCTTAAGAACGAGCCAAAAAATCGAGCTCAAGCTCATAATAAGTCGAGCCGAGCCGAGCCGAGCCAGCTCTCGAGCTAGTTCTTATATTTAATTTTATTTATTAATTTAATTTTTTATTATAAATTTAAACTTTAAGTACTCTTAATTGGCTCAAGAAGTTAGCTTACATATGAGCATTTGCTTAGTCTGGCTAACCGAGTATGGAGCCTTTGTCAATACAATAAGACATTTGGTTTCGAAGATAGATGATATGCATAATTTTTATAATTTTTATAAAATGATGCATATGAGAGGGAAAAAAAAATATCAATTTTTAATATTAATATGAGCAATTATGTGAACAACTATTAATTCGAGTCTTGTACGAGTTGCTCACGAGCTTAGCTGAGTTAAGCCGAACTTGCTTCGTTTAATATTCGAGCTAGGATTTGTGTTCACGAAACACTTCATTTAATATTCGAGTCGAGCTCGAGCCGACCCCGAGCTTACTCGTGAGACACTTTGCTCACTTAACACCCCTACTTGTAGGGTTCTATTAATTATGAGGGGTCCAGTGGTGGTAAAGGCAAAAGGGTGTAGGATTTTTTGTGGGTTTTGGATTCTATGTCTGTAACTGTAATTGGGTTATATATATATATATATATATATAACTACACTACTATTTCACTTTGTTGATGTTACTGGCTACGGCGAATTTTTTGAGCCCGGCCACCAGTTCAAGAGAACCCGTTTTCCATGATTGACAACAATTTCGTTTTTGTTTCAAATTTCTTTGCATTAATTGTGGGTTTTGTTTGGTTTCCTACAATTTGGATGAAACAAAATAGTTTCATGTAATTGTCAAACATTAATGCATATATAAGCCAAATTTGAGTTGGAGCTAGCTAGCTAGCAGATTGAGCGTGATGTCTATCAATGAATTCATCCATGACATTCTTTGCCTTTAAGATATTATATTAATCAAATGATAATTGATTCGAACAATTGATTATATAAACTCTTGGTGATTCTTCTTCATCTTCCAATTTGGTTAAACTTTACTAATGATGTACGGATATATATATATAGTCAAATTAGGCGGCTAAGACTAGACATTTCATTTACTGGAGCTGCTCCTTTAGGCCTTGTTTGGCAAACAACACAAAAAAAAAAAAAAAAAAAAAAAAAAAAATCAAATTATTTACTTTTTATATTACATTATTTACTTTTTATTACTATTCAAATAAAAAAAAATCACTACAAAACAAAATTTTTCACTTTCCAATACAACTTTTTCATATTCACATATCAATCATTATTTTTTATTATTTTTTTAAGGGTGAACAATGTCCTGGATGAACAGTGCCATGAGAGGTTTTTGGTGTTGTTTAACAAACACCACCTTAGTATTCAATTCTAGAAACTACTAGACCTGGCCAACTTTTGTGTACATAATTCTTTGCTTTTCATGAAAGGTTGAGAAAATTAGTCAAATTTTTAAGTGTTTAATTTTGTTTATCAATTGATTAATAAGTTTTGGCCCCCTCACTCTCCCACAGAAAAGAAAAGAGATATAAGAGTTTTGGAATGTTGAAATATATAGGCATTGCCGCACCGATACTATGATGAAATATATATAAAATACGAAAATAAGAAAAAGAAAGAAAAGAGAGCGGAAGTGGAGAGAGAAGTTCAGGCTACATCTTGTATATTTACTGTATCAAACAATATTACATAACCCTTTATTTATAGAGAGACAATGACTAATGATCAATAAACCATAAAAGTACATGTCAAAAAAAATAAATCATAAAAATAGACCTAAACTAATTAAGGAAGAAAATAAACCTTATAAGAAAATATAATAACGGAGAATAAAAATATTCTAACGTAAATAGAAATAGCGTGTTAAAGAAAATATTAATAAACTTAATTTAAAAAATATAAAATATTTTCCAACACGGAAAAACCGCGTTAACAACAAAGTCTTGCATGGCAGACTTGTCCACTGTAACGTTATTGTCAAAATGAAAAAGTCCATGTGTAGCGATGAGATGATTGCGATCGATCCCTAATAAATAATATGCATGGATTTTCTTGAATATCTCTAGCCCACCACCACCTCCATCAAGTGGCATGGACGGTTTCCTTTCAAAATAATTTATCATTTTAAAAAAATATATATAAAAAGTTATCACTATCTAGATTTTATTTACAGATCGAAGTCATAATTCAAATATATGTAAGTATTAGACATATATATATATATATATATAATGTTTTGCGTGGCGGTGCTGCTCGTGGTTGACGTACGGTGGGTGAGTGGCTGTCGGTGGGGAAGGCACTGGAGATGGAGGGAAAGAATTGGGGGACAGGTTGCTCATCGCCAGAGATAGAGTTGGGTCTACTGTGCTCGGCGTTGCTGCTCATGGCTTGCTGGTGAACCGGTGGTGGGTGCATGGGGGGAGACGGAAGATGAAGATCTTTTATTATTATTATTATTATTATTATTATTATTATTATTATTATTATTAAATGGGGTCTAATAACAATGTTGAGTAATTCTAGAAGTCATTTTTATGTCACTTTAAAAATGAGATGGCTTTTAAAATCACTATTTTATCAAAATCTATAGTGATCAATTACAACGCCAATAGTAATTTTAAGAGTCAAATCATTTTTAAACGGACACAAGAAAGACTTGTAATATGTCCCCAAGAGATAGCTCAATCGGCTGAGACCACGCCTAATAAAGCGGAGGTCACTAGTTCGAATCCCCCCTCCCCCCTCTTGTGCGGACATGTCAAAAAAAAAAAAGAAAAAAGAAAGACTTGTAATATTACTCAATATTGTGTGACCAGTGACCTTGTACATCAAACTGGACGGGCGCTAGTCCAACAACAGTCCACCGTGTAAAACAACTCATACATTAATAAGCATGGCACTACAAGAAAACAGCCCTTTAGCGTCGACATTTTTTGGACGCTAAAGGGCTCTTTGTCGACGCTAATGGTATTAGCGTCGACTTTTGGACGCTAATGGGTCGAACGCTAATTGTCCGACTCTAATGATATCATTAGCGTCGACACCATAGTGGACGCTAATAGTCGACTTTTAGCGTCGACTAAAAGTCACATACGGTGGACACTAATGATGGGGAGAAAGGAAGGTAGAGTGGACGCTAATAGTGGACTATTAGCGTCGACTCAAAGTCGACGCTAATAGGCAACTATTAGCATCCACTAAAAGTCGACGCTAATAGTGTTAAAAAAATAAAAATAAAAATGAAAAATCATTAGCGTCGACTCATAGTCGACGCTAATAGTCTAAAAATTAAAAATTAAAATTAAAAAATCAACTATTAGCGTCCACTAAAAGTGGACGCTAACAGTGTTAAAAAATAAAAAAAAATGAAAAACCATTAGCGTCGACTATGAGTCGACGCTAATGCTCTAAAATAAAATAAAAAATTAAAAAATCAACTATTAGCGTCCAAACCATGTGGCCGCTAATAGTGTTAAAAAAATTAAAAAAATAAAATAAAATAACCATTAGCGTCCACTACAGTGGACGCTAATGGTCCTAAAAAACTAAAAATAAATAAAATATGATATTTTAGGGTCAATTCGACCCTAATAAATTTTATTTTATTATTTATTTATTTTTTTTAAAAAAAGCAATTTTTAGCTTATTAGCGTCGCTATCGCGACATTCACTACGCTACCGTCTATTTGGCATTCCACTAGTGTTAATATAAGCCACTAACTCCAACAAAAATATATATATATTTCATTCTTCTAAAACTCCATTAATTTTCATAATCAAATTATTCATTATTATTTTGTTAAAAACATGTCATTAGATCCATGGGTGAGATAAGGAACAAGAAGCTATATACCATGCTATGTAAGATAAAAAATGTTTTTTTCAGTATCATTAGTTGTATTACATATTCAATGAATAGACAATACATCAACACATATTACCATGTCTTTCTTTAAAACTTCTACAAACGTTTTATATTACTCGCTCATTTTATCCTCAATTAATGCCAACCCCGTTCTCACAAATAACTTCATTCCCTACCCTACAAGCTGCAATATAAAATCAAAACATACTACATCAACTAAAAGATAATTATAGGTACTATAAGACAATCCGAATGATAGAGATCAGAACAATTGCATTCAGTGTCCTAATCATTGAGATGACACATTTAAACTCCACCAGGGTTATTAATCCTAAAGCGCACTTATGATGTTGCCTTACAATAAACTTAGAGACTTCATATTCTTTATGAATGCCAGTGAAGAGGTCCCATTAGATAAATCACTTATTCTCCTACAATAATATAATACATCCGATTGTTAAGATCTGCAAAATGGAAAAATAAAAAATCTATACACAATAAAAAAATATATACACAATAAAAAATAAAAAGTTAACTAAAAAATGCAGACACTCACAATCACAACTCTGTCAGAGAAGTCAAATTGGAAAATGTTGAGGGTATGGGACCTTGGAAAGAGTTCCCTTGAAGCCTCCTAAAAGAGCATTTGGGAGTAGTTAATCATAAATTGTGAATAATGCATCTTTTATGTAGAATAAACAAGTAAAAATTAAAATTAGCTGGATCATAAGTCTTACAACAATAATGTTTATTATTGACATAGTGTTGTAATGAATGCAAACGACCAACAAATTTAACAAGTGAAACAATAAATGAATTATAAGTGAAAGATTTTACTCTCTCAGGTTCAGATAATCAAGATCAGGTATATGAAATGCAGAAAGCTTTTGTGAAAACACCTCTTTAAACCTACTACCATCTAAAGATAAAGACAACAAGAACAAATGAGTCTCATTTTAAGAAGATCACAAATAGCTGTAGAAAAGCAACAACACGAAGTGCCAAATAGATGACTTACGAAATTGAGAATGAGTATGACTTACAATGATCTTAAATCGGTAAGGTTAATGCCAAAACTCCTAATGCATTAAACATCAGAAAAACAGGAAAGGTTAAATCAAAGTAGATTGCTGATGAAAGCAGACAGGTTACCTGTCAAGTAATTTTGGCCCAAATTCCTGTAAGAAATGGAGGAAGCTTAGCATATTTAACAGTGCCCAAAGCAAATGGACCATTGTGGAAAACTAGCTCAACACATCTAGCATAAATTTCAATTGGTTGATATTGTGAACCACAAATTCAAGATCTAAGTTCAATCCTAGCGAAAGAAGGTAACCAAAATTCATGCAAAACCCAAGTAAACAAACATATAAAGAAGAAACCATACAGATTGGTGAGGAAAGTTA
>CM017324.1:1919543-2111499 GCA_006937295.1 Carpinus fangiana
AAAAAAAAAAAAAAAAAAAAAACCGAATTCTGCAACGGGGTTCTTGAGAGATCGATGTCTTCAATCCAAGTGAATTGGATGGAAAAGGCAATTCGGCCCCCTGAAGTTAAACAAATTAGCCCCCTGAAATTCTAAAAGTGATAAAATAGCCTCCAAACTACCAAAAAGTTGCATTTTAGCCACTCCGTTAGTCAACATTGTCAAATTAGATGGAAAATGCAAAACGACGTCATTTTTTGAAACTTCAAGGGGCTAAATCGCTTTGTAGTTTTGGGGGCTTTTGTATATTTTTCCTATATAAAAACATCAAATTATAAATATCGACATTTCCATCATATTACAGTATAAGAGCTTATAACCCGCGCAATGCGCAGGATTTTTAGGGTTATATTATAATCGTACTTTTCATAAGTATTATGAAATTTACTTTTCAAAATTGTAAAAGGAAAACTTGAATTTTTCTTAATCAAAACATTAATATAAAATGAGATAGAATTTCTAATATTATTGGTGTAATACTTATTAAATTTCAATATAAATAAAACTCAACATTATAAACATTCAAAAAAGTACTTTGGTTGTAGAAAAAAGAATGCACGAAATTATTTGTTATAATTTAATTTCAAAATTTAAACACATTTCTATCAAACTTTTCTTTATAGGTTGTTAAAAAAAAAAAAAAAAAAAATCACGCCCTTTTAAATAAAAAAGTACATACTAAAAATTATACTCCAATATATTACTCAACATATAAATCTGAGTAAATCATATAAATAAACAAAAAATCTCATAGGCGAATAGGCCTTGAAAAAATATCAAATTAGAAGCATGCTATATTGAATAATTAACAATTTTGTAAACTAATGGACACTAAGCAAAAATAAGCTTCAAGATGACTGTTGTGATTTTACACTTTGGTTTAGACATTAAATATATAATTGCTCGTATGATGCTAATCATATATATAATTGCTCGTAAGATGCCCACCATATATCCATCCAAATAAATACCTAATCATTATGTTGAGTAAAAATCCGACAATCTATACAATTAATAATTAATATAAAATTATATATTTTAAAAAATAAAAAATAATGCAATGAAATTTTTGGTTAATAATCTTTATGCCTCTTAAAAAACCAATTGTTTATTATTTTTTATTAATAATGCAATGATTGTTTTTTTTTTAAAGTTCTACACTCTATCATTTAGTTCATCTAATTCAACTATAACATATAATATTATGTTATATACATATTAAAGTGATTAAACATAACAATACATAATAATTTGATTTGTATTATTTGTTTCCTTATTTGATTTTGACATTAATAATACTTAATTTATTACATAATTTATATATGGAAAACTCTTCAAATATAATTAAATGTCATTAATTACGCTAATTTAATGACCGATTTTTCTGAGAATGATTCGGCTTTTATATATATGATTAGATCTCCCTAATTAGACTTGATTTGTTAAATCACGTTGGAAATTTTGAAATTAATATTCTTAGTTGGATGGATATATGGTGGGCACCTTATATATATATATATATGCTAGCAAGCTTTCTCACTATATAATATGGATACCCGATTACTGACGTAGACCAAATGTTTCGACCTAAGGAACATGTGTTTGAAATAAATCATTCAAAAAGAAAAAGAAAAAGAAAACATGTGTTTGAAATATGGATGATTGTGGTGAGCATGTTTAATTAGAAGTAACTGAAAGTGGTGTAATGAGTAATGTTCTTTTCTTTCTTGTCTTCACAAAGTTTTTTCCTATTACTTTATTTCTTTCTCTTTTTTAAAAAAATATAAATAATAAAATAATAATAATAAAAAATAAAAAATTTGGGACACAAATGTTACCATGAGAGAACTCTTATTGGCGTTAGGGTTTTGGTTCTTTGGGGGTAAAATTAAAAGATAGAGTTACACAAAAATTGATTAAAAATATTAAATAGTATAACTGGCGGAATAAATAAATAACTTAAAATACAAATATAACTTTTAGCATTAATATTTATCAAGTTGATCTTAGTGAGTTTTTATATTTTTAAATCGCGGAATAATTGATTCGTTGCTGATAGTCATAAATATATGATCATTTCAATATACTTAACCAAATAATCATCCATCCATTGATCTCTCATTCACAATATTACTGAAAAAACTCTTTTAATAATAGATGTCACAAATGACAAAATCAATGACAATCTCACCAATAAATAAACTAATTAACAGATACACAATATTGTTTTTCATCGTTACCATTCTTAACTAGTTGTCCAATCCCTTTAAGTCTTGCAAATTCTTTATCATTAGAATGCATGTTAAGGATGTATGTTTTAAGCTGGTTATATATATCCAAGGATGATATATAATTAACCAGCTTGAAACAATTAATGGATCTACACATGCTATGAAGAACAGCATATATAACTTTAATTATTTCGTTTAAATCTAGCAATAGACAGACTTTGAATCACACTGATAATTAGCTATTACGAAAACTAAGCATGGTTGCTGCTGATCGATGATATATATGACACTTTTTTGTGATCATCAAAACCAATGGAGCCTCCATTATAATATAATATGCATTACATGCCCCAAATTATTTAAATATACAAGCCCAAACTATATATATGAGTGATTACATATTTTATTTAATCCCAAAAAAAAAAAAAAAACACTAAAAACCACGATATAGAAGCTTAAAATAAGTATCTTCATGATACATGACTAGACTTGCATGCAGCAAGCAGCAGTTTATGAATTCACTACCCTGCAGTTCTTGCGGATCTCTCCATTTGAGCCAGTGAGTGGGCTTATATTCCCCATCTTGATCATGGAATTGGCAAAGTCAGCCAGGAAAAGATCAGAATTATCGCTATAGCTTTGGACCAAGCTTTTGGTTGTCGTAGTGGCCGTATCACTAGAGAACAGAGTTTGGTCGGAACTAAGAAGCCCCTTTGCATTGAGCAAGTTCTGAAAGTAATGGTTGTCGAATGCATCTACTGAGTTTCTGTCAAAGGGTGCTGTCTTGTTTCCATCATCGCTCGCAGGGCACAAAGTTTGCAAATCGGACATCATAGTTGTATCCATTGTACTGTCTACAGGAGACAACCTATTGCTGAAGGTGATGCACCTTGCTTGTCCAATTGTATGGCCTCCTACACAATCAATACTCATGGCTTAGATGGATGGATAGCTTAAAAAATCTCACATCGGATAAATAAATTGCCAACATTGATCAGTAGCAGGCAGATTATAATGCGTTGTTTATGGGTATTAAGTTCTACATTAGTTTCAGCTCGGCATCTTCTTGGAAAAGCAGGCAATATTTCTACTTAATTTATGTGCGCGCACCTGATAAGGACACCACATCTGTGATATTGAGGCCAACATCCGCAAACTTTTTAATGATTGCGTCTAGTGTCTCGGTTGGACCAGGAAGGCTACTGTTTGCTCCAGTTCGGTTTGACACTAGTCCATCTCTTCTGCCCAACACAACCTTCCATGTCTTTCCTCCACTCTGCAAACCATTATAGAAAATGATAAGTTTAAGTAAATACGAAAGAAATTATAGACATCTCTCCTGCCCAACACAACCTTCCATGTCTTTCCTCCACTCTGCAAACCATTATAGAAAAAGATAAGTTTTAAGTAAATACGAAATTATAGATTTAATCATTTAAATTAATATTTTAACACTTAGATTCAAACTCCTTCTCAACAAAGAAAACCCAACAAGTATAATATTTAAGGGTAAACCGTGAAGTTAAGACCTTTGCTCTGATACTATATATGTTAAATCTCTACTTATTTCAAAAGCTTAAATTTTCTTATTTAATATTAAAAGATAATATTAGCTAGACCGATTTCTCATGGCATCTTTATCATGCAAATGCTACAATATAGTCTTCTTCTTAAATAAAATAAAAATAAAAAAATAAAAAAAAAATAAAAAAAATAAAAAAAAAAAGAAGAACATTTCATTCTCTTTTGGAGTAGCTTTCAAATATCAAAAGTGTATCTTTCGTTTAACACTTATCCTAAAATTAAGTTTAAACCAATAATTAAGAAGTGATAAATTTCATTCTATATGGGATTTAAACATACTAAGAGCACAGAATCTCGAGCAGCAATGGCTAGTATATCAGCACAAGATACAACACCACTGCATGCACTCTCCACGGAGCTTTTGATTTGATCCACAACTTCAAATCCTCTAGCCGAGTTTACGTTAGGAAGGGCGGACTTCTCACCGTCGCTTCCATCCAAAAGTATCGATGCGTCGCAACCCTATAAAGAAAAGGAATTAATAATGTTTGAATAAACGATATATGGAGGATACTCAAAACTCACGTACATTTACAAAGCAATCATGGAAGTGAAGCCGAAGCAAAGAAGCAGCCATTCGCGTTTCAGCCTTGATGGCTTTTTGCACCTCTCTTCGCACAATACTAAGAAGATTGGGGCATGTGGTTTTGTAAAAATCCGAAGTTAGTTGAGAGCTTGCAGCAAGAAAACAAGTAAAGAAAACCATAATCAAACAACAAAAGCTATTAGACTTCTTCATGGCTATTAGTTTTGCAAGAGCTAATTAAGGCCTCACTGCATGCAAAATCTTAAAGGCTTAATTTATAGGTGAGAACACGAGCATTAGCAATTTTATAGTGTAGTGCTAGCTGGTGATGTATGGCGGCTGCAGAATGTTTGCCTGAATTCAAATGATCTTGATTCTTAAATGTATATCTCAAATTAGTGTTCATAGTTTTAATATTACCGACATTGGAGTTAAATATATAAATTGAAAGAGTGGTGGGTTCATACTCATCAGATTGCATAGAGAATTAATAAGCTCTCTTCATGCAATTAAGTTAATGAATCAAAACACACTCAGGAACATTAGTGCTTGAGGACCAGAAAAGACAGCTTTTTGCTGCGGCCACTTACGTGCACGACTTAGTTATGAGGGCATTAAGAATATGTTTAACATTTAAATTTTGTTTGTATTATCATAATGGTGTCTTAGACAGATGGTTAGGTTCTCATTAATTTAGTGCTTTAACCATATCTTGTCTCACATAGTTAATTCAATGAAAGTTACTAAACTTTTAAGATGTCTTTCTTAGTACCCAATTAGAGTTATTGGTTTGATTATTGTATAGGGGTTGACATTTTGATTGAACGACTCACCATATGAGTGCTGCATATGAGGTAATATGTTAGCTGTCATATGTGAGCTAGACAATATCTTACCTCAAATCCTTAATTTGATTCTTGGTTTTGGGAAGAATCGTTAGTATAGTACTATTGTTGTTTTTGCGATCCACTACACCTATGCTGCATCAATAATGTGTCGAGGTGCAATGGTGTCATTCTTTTCATATGGACGGTTTTCAAAAACACTTTACGGAATGCGATTTTGAATATCATAAAAAGATTTGGTTTCCTTCACTAATAAGCATCAATTAGCTCTCGGTTGATATGGTCAAAAATCCGATCCAACAAATAATTCTTACAAAACATGAAAGTGAATGTGTTAATTGCTTCACCGGTCCATTAGGTATATAATAAGGACATAAAGGTCAGATATATATCTGGCATGCATATATGTTTTCAAAGATTGCACTAATTAATTACCTTTTTGCTTTTAAAAAGTTAGAATAAAGCGTTAAATTAATTGAACGTGTACATCCCCTGCAGGTGGTTCCACGTATATATAGGTACTAACACCGACGATCTACATTTCTGCGTAAATACAACGGATAATGGATGCAGTAGTAGAGATGGAATGACATTCCATTATTCTAACTTTTTAAAAGAAAAGAAACTACAAGGCCAAAAAGCGAAAAAGAGAAAGAGAAAGAGAAAGGACAACTACAAACTAAGGGCGATAAGTGTCGCTGGACTAGAAGTCGAGAACCACAATGACAGAAGAAGATTCCACATATCTTCTTCCTGAAGTTGAATGAATCCTCCTAATTTGGCTCTCGTAGGGAGGGAGTTCAAAGCGATCTTAGAGTAAAGTCTTTAAAGACAAGTGGCGGAGCCAGAAAAATGGCGTCTGGGGAGCATTTTTTTCTAATTAATAAAAAAATAAAATCAATTAAAAATATCAAAAAATAAATAAATATAAAAAATTGATTATTATTCTATTTTTTGGCTTTACAAGTGAAGTGTCTAAGAAAAGGCTGGACATGGTTACACGCCTAACACCTGTATCCCACTTTATTTATTTCTTTTTTCTTTTTTCTTTTGTCTTTCATACTTTAACTTGTCTGCTTATGTTGTTAATTATATTTTATTAATTATTACTATTTAGGCTGTACACATGAATTCTAGACAAAATCATGTGAAATTTTATGTTAATGAAACAATACATGCAGTTTAGTGAAACTGTTTATCTTCTTCAATATTTCATTTCTCAAAAACCCTTTCATTTCTCTAAAATCCTTTGATTTTATGGCTGGTCTTGGATTATAATCATGGCTATTTTCCTTCAAGAGTTGATGAGATGGTGGCATACCAGTTGTTGATAGAGGGCATAAAAATTTTTTTTTTTAAAAAAAAAAAAAAAATATTGTATCTAGGTAGGGATAATTTTTAGGGGTTGAAGGGGAGCATGCTCCCCTTCAACCCCACTTGGCTCCGCCACAGTTCAAGACCAATATAGTTTGTCACAAACCTTTGGATTAAGCTAGTGTAATGATTAAGGGAAAACGCTAGTTAATTACAACTGTACTATCACTATAAAATGACTAGTCAATTTGGGGTGATAACAAATATGATTAGTGCTTTTTCTAGGTCGTCACAAATAGTATCAGAGTTGCCTAATAATGCCAGCCATGTGATACTTCAAGAGTTTAAGGAGAAAAATTTGTAATATCCTCTTCTCATATTGAGCTTTATAATTAATAAGTGATTAACCAAGGAAAACTCCAAATTAACTAATTTTTTTAGAGTAATAGCGCAAAGCGCTAGAATATTTTGAAGCTTAATTTGCTAGATTATAACTTCTCTCTAGTGCACTTAAAACAATATATATATACGATACGTCGTTTTCAACTTAAACTGCTAGAAGGCCTTGGCCCATCACTTCAGAGAGACGTTTTGCAACGCGAGAGCCGACCCAACCCAGCCCATGAACTTCCCCCCAACTGGCGCCAAGACTCTAAACCCCGGAAGGATATATATATAGATAACACACACGTGTCTGATCCACAAATCTCCACGTAAGCAATACCTTTACTAAGAAAATCCAACGGTTTTAACTGTATACCACAGAGCTGGAGCTACCAAACCAAACCAAACGATCGTCTTCTTCAATTCTTTCTGTGTGTTATGGCTCTCAAAGTGTACACAACGAATTTTGGAACATATCAATGGAACCCAACGCCCACATTCTCTCCAATATTCACTCCAACAACCCTCCGCTACAAAAGTCCAAGTCCAAAGCTTTTGGAGTTCTCTCGCAGTAGAAGAGATGTTTCGGTTCGTGGGTCAAATCTGGTGGACGAACAGCAACAAATTGCTTTCACTGAACCAGAAAACCAGCTCATTGATGCGCTTATTGGGATCCAAGGCCGAGGCCGCTCTGCCTCTCCTCAGCAACTCAGTGTAAATTGCTTGCAAAATTCCATATATATATACAAGCACGTCTTTCTTTTGTTTTTCATTTTTCATAGTATGGAAGAATTTTCTGCAGGCTGTTGAGCGTGCCGTGCAAGTTCTGGAAGGTTTAGAAGGTGTGCCTGAACCGGTGTGTGACTTTCTGTTGTTCTCGTTCTGTTTTGTACTAAATTCAAGTTGTCATTTTTGTGATTTGATCCGTATTGTTCGGATTGCTAACAATTCCAACAACAAATGTGAGTGAATATCTATGGGATTTACCTGTCCAAGCAGGTGAGCGGACTGCCCGAAATCTGCTCGGACAGATGGGAACAATCTGAATTAAAATCTTTATCCTTTTCTCAGTATTAGTAGAACAATCTGAACAATAGAATTGACTATGCCTTGAACATTTGCAGACAAGCTCTAGTTTGATTGAAGGTCGATGGCAGTTAATGTTTACAACAAGACCTCAAACAGCATCTCCAATTCAGGTCAGTCTTTGAGTGCCTGCCTCTCCGATGCCTCGATATGATTATATACTAGAAAACTTTGCTATGATATAAGGTTAAATTACCACTTTAGAATCTTTGATTTAATAATTTTGATTAGTAGTTTAACAACCAATGCTCAAGAAATTAAGATAATAAATTTGTGTTCATACTTGTGTAATTGTAGAGAACATTTGTGGGGGTTGACTTCTTCAGCGTGTTTCAAGAGATTTATCTTCAGACTAATGATCCACGTGTATCCAATATCATAAAGTTTTCTGACGCAGTAGGTGAGCTAAAAGTAGAGGTATGACTTCAATATCTTAGCTGTTATATTTACTAATGTTGTTATATCAATTTAGCTAGCAATGCCTCTTCATCAAGAATTATGGAAATGCTATCTTATAGTTGGTCATGGAAGTAAATGAAAATGCTTGGAGTACTACATATTTTATTATATTTTGAAGAAATGAGTATCACGCAGCAATTTATATTTTAGTAGCTGACATGGTAAGTGTCACGTGAATTGCTACTTGACAATCCACATCTTAGTAATTAACATGGTAAGCAAAGACAGCAAAGATAGAGGAATAGGGAGGCCAGTATAGGCAATACCCCTCAACATAACGAATAATATATATAAAGGGTTCTTTTTCTTTTTTGGCCTGGTGACCCTTACTCACTAAAATTTTTGACCCTTGGCCCCTACCCATACCAATTTCTGCATCTGTCCCTGGTGGTTTCACGTTAGTTTGTAAGAAACTTGTAATACGAACTGTGATACTCCTAGGTTTCAAAATAAATATGCAGTTTTGAAATTTTTTGAAATTCTCAAGTCTCAATTTTATTCAACCAGCAAACTGATTGTTTATATTTGAAATATTGTGATTTTCCTTTGTGCATAATTTGACTTTCCTCTCTCTCTCGTATATCATGAATGATCTTTTGTTTCCACACAGGCAGCAGCATCAATTAAAGATGGTAAACGAATACTATTCCAGTTTGATCGAGCTGCCTTTTCGTTTAGATTTTTACCATTTAAGGTTCCATATCCAGTGCCATTTAGACTTCTAGGAGATGAGGCAAAGGGTTGGTTAGACACCACATACTTGTCCCCTTCTGGAGACCTTCGTATCTCAAGAGGAAATAAGGTAAATGGCACTTTATTGGTTCATACTTAAGCCGTTGAGTTGGTGTTGATATTAAGTTTTTGGGATAACGGGTGATTTACACAACTTAAACTTACCAGATTAAAAGATATAGCCAAAACCTACTTTTCTATTTGATTTGCTAAGGATATCCAGCAATGTCTCTGTAGTGCAGGGCACCACATTTGTCCTGCAAAAGAAAACTGAACCAAGGCAAAGATTGCTATCAGCCATTTCCACGGGTGCAGGAGTTAGAGAGGTAAAAGAAACGAAAGTGTTGCTTTTATTGCTGATTTGGGTTTCTCTCTACCTACTTGTCATTTCATTTCCTATTACTTTGGCAGGCAATCGATGAGCTTATCTCCTTGCAACAAAATCTAAATAGAGATGAAAAAGAACTCCAAGAGGGTGAATGGGCAATGATATGGAGTTCACAGGTAGTTTTCTGAAGATAATTAGCATTTTATTTAATATATTCAGCAACACAAAAAATTCCTGAAGTTGTCTGTAAAAGCAGCCATAACTTTGTGGTAATTTAACGTAGTATCAGAATAAAGGTCATGAGTTTGAGCCTAATTTCCATCCCTTATTTCCCATTTCAATTGAATAATCTAAGTGCGTGACAAACTTTTCCTACAGTTTTTACCAAGTCTTCCCTTTCTTAACTGAACTGATTTCAATCCTTGTGTAGGTAGAGACAGATAGTTGGTTAGAGAATGCTGGCAATGGGCTTATGGGCATTCAGGTGAGTATTAGTAGAGAGCTTTCAGTCAACTTTACAGATTAGGTAGTGGGATTTTATTAGTTAATTAATCAGTTTCTTAATCTTAAATTGTTATTCTTATAGATTGTCAAGAATGGACAAATAAAGTTTGTGGTCGACATCTTGCTGGGGGTCAGATTCTCCATGATTGGTAGATTTGTGTAAGTTTCTCACTCCTTTTAATTTTCCATTCATTTGGACATCTTGAAGAAAAGCTTTTATAGTGTAATGCATGGTTAGGAAATTAGATCATATTTATATAGAGGAACTCCCTTAAAGCTGATGTTTGCCCTCATCCTTACAACTAAATTTTAAACTAATGTAATTTGACAATAAGCTTAATATATACAATAGTTAAGTCTACTTTATACTCAAACTTGTATTTGTTGTCAAATAAAGTTTTACACAAACTGGGTTGACGAGGTTTTTCACACCATATTGGCTTTGTTTGATAACACTTTTTTCTTTCTCCCTTTTGTTTTTTTATTTTCAAAACAAAAACATTAATTATAAACATTCCAAAACACAAAATACTCAAAAGTTTTTTTTTTTCCATCTAAAATACAGTAACAAGTGGAACTGTGTATACCATGCATATTTGAAACTAGGGTCTTCAATTGTTATAAATAATCCAATATGAATTTCAAGTATTATGGCTTGTTAGATAATTTTTGGCATGAGTAATTTTGGGATGTTTGGTAACTTGGTGGTAGGAAATCTGGCAACAACATATATGAAATTACAATGGATGATGCAGCAATAATTGGAGGCCCATTTGGGTATCCTATTGAGATGGAAAGGAAGTTTAACCTGGAGCTACTGTAAGATCATTCTTTCAATATGACTGCATTTTCTGTTTGTTTATAGCTACATACGATTATAAATTGATGACCAACTAAGCTTATGCCAAATGAATATTACATTGCAGATATGACGATGATAAGATCAGAATCACCCGGGGGTATAATAACATTGTTTTTGTGCATTTGAGGATGGATGGATCAAAGCAGAAATAAAACGCATGTTGGATTGACAAAAAGAATTTATAATCATTTCCTCTGTACATCTACTGTCCATAAATGGATTTCTTGCCTCTGAAGAAAAAATATTAGAGTGAATAAATGTGAGTTATCTACAATCTCCTTACATCTTTTTTTACCTCCTTTTCAAGGTAAAAACATCATTGAATTTACCCATTTGGTTCTTCTACATCTCCATTCTCTTTTTGATCTAGAATAAATGATATTGACCGTCTTTGTTCAGTGTGAAATATTGTGGCCCTTTTGCCTTTTCTTTTTGGGTGTCTGGCGTAATAAGATAATGAATCTTTGGAGGCTCATGGAAGCACTGATTCACAACTTACTAATCTTTTCCACCTGCAATTGTTATTAGAGTTGGCCATATGTGCTTGACAAAATCTGTAAAAGATGGATGGCTGAGTTCTAGTTTCAAATTTAACAAAGCATGAGGGAGGTAAACAAAGCACAACTAGAAAACAAATGTCTTGAATTTAATATAAAATAATGGGATTTCAGGCTATCCTTTGACAAAACCCAGACAGATCACACCTAATTCAGGAAACATCGCACCAAACATGGTGTCAGTACATAAACGGCCAAGGAAAAATGAACAAAGCACAAAGAGACAACTAAAGGAAGTGGCAATTACTTGAGTCAAGCGCATAACAGTGTATTTATATACTCTTCTAAGTAGAGAGCGCGAAACACAGTCAACAGAGCAAAGGCTGTGAGGATTTAACACACGACCTCACCCTGCAACTTGCTACGAAGGGAGGAAGTACCATTTCAGCTAAACTTAATGGTGCAAAGGCTGGAAGTTGCTCAGAGAGTGAACAAAAAGTCGTGACTAAAAAGGATATGAAACAGCCATATAGAACAACAGTATGCTTGCTTCAACAAAAGCTGGAGGAAGAACGAAATTTGCGCAATACCTCACTTCATATGCAGCATAGACCCCAAAATTGACAGGAATTCTTTGCCAGATCCTCTGAGTAGTGTGCTGGAGATTTGAACTTATTTGGCTGCATTCTGAAAATCAATGATAATTGTGGGTCATCAAATAGAACTAACCAGCAAGATAACGAGACCACAGGAACATGTTTAACTGCAGCTCCCAGTATAGAACTATAAATGAATTCACCCCTTTTGAGATTCCAAATTTTGTTCTTCAGACAATATCTCTTGCCAAGGGAAATATGGCTGGACCATGGTTAGCAGCAAGAAGTTGTTTGCCTAGATCACAAGTATTTACTGCAAGAAAAAGAATAGTAGATGCAGTAATGGTCTAACAACCAACGAAAGAACATTATTTATGATGTACCATCAACTTTTACCAACTCTACATATGCCATCAACACCAAAAGTATGAGCACATAAAGCAGTCAATATGCCATTGGGCGAGCTCCTACTTTCCCAATTCTCATGTTTACACAGGCAGGGAAGAACGCAGCTTGGAGAATTGATCTTCTATAGATTCTCCCAGTTCCACTTTCTCCAGAGTTCAGGTCACCTACAGGCAGTGCCTTTTGAAATCAGGTAACAACCTTCCATGTATTTCTAACTCTAAATTTAACCAATTAACACACAAGTATATTAATGAATGATGCAAGTTCTGAACCCAGATACCACAAAAAATTAACAATTAACAATTAAAAATTAACAATTAACAATTAACAATTAACAATTAACAATTAACAATTAAAAATTAAAAATTAAAAAATTGAAGATTCTCCAACGTATCTGACATCTTTTCTATTGTACCAGCGACCAAATTGAACAACAAAAACAGAATTAACGTAGGAGTCGGACAAAAACCTCTTGATGACTTAAAACAAAGATCAGATATTCATTTGATAAATATATTCATGACTACACATCACATAGATTAGAAGATTGAAAAGTACATCGCCATCATTGCACAAGGTTTTTCCATATTGACAGGTAAAAATAATTATTCACTAGCATAAAGATTTATTTGATCTGAACATACTTCCACCTTCATTTATGGAGACAATTCTTCACCCCATTCTAATTGATTTACTTACCTCATTGTAAAAGCATGAGTGCACAGCAACCCAAAAAGATGCACACATATTCAGAAAAAAGATGCATACATATCCAGACAGAGACCCCACACTCACACAGACACAAAAAATGCATAATGCTGGTCTGTGGTCCTAGAAGCCAATAAATCAATAAGCAGGTGTTCAGGAAAAGAAATAGTTAAATCTGTTATTTTCCTATTTCATTTCTCAAAAAGATTACAGATGTAGAGAGATGAAAACACTTAAAGAAAGTGAGGAAATAGAACATGTTTTTTTTTTTTTTTGGCCACAAGGGATAGAAGGATTGAATTGGATTTTAACAAGATCATCTTACTATCTATTGGCTAGTTAACAATTTATTCTTAATAGATATATCCCTATTTTGAAATTTTTTAAAAATAGCTTTAGAGTGGACCATGCGAGGATTTCACCTACTAAAGTGAGTTTTCATGTGTACTTGGACTTCACCCACTGGTGGAGTCCAAGTACACAAAAATATACAAGAAAAGAAACCAACTCAAAACTGTCTCTACATGTTTCCGTGTGTGTGGCATCAAGCATGGCTTGACTATTACTGTACAATTCAAGAAAAAGAAGTAGAATAAGTAGAGTTTCTTTCACTAATTTAGCGAAAGACTGAGTTGAAAGCGTTATACTGTAATTGACTCTATGATCAATGACTAAAAACACATGAAGTACACAAAACTTTAATCAATAATAAAATATTTGGAAGCCCTTAGACTCTATTGCCCAATAGCAAATCCAAGCAAACTCACAACATAAGCAAAAAAGTAAGGGATCAAATCAATATCTCACACTATCTGGTTGATGCACCAAACAAAAGGAAATGTTAGAAAAATAAAATATCCAAGAACTCCAAAACACATGCAGCTGGTCCATCACTTCTGAATCTGAAAATTTGTTCCTCAATCTCTCTCTAGAAAAGAACGAGCTATAAATGATATCCACTTCTTTCACAGATTTGAATTCACCCGCTAGCAAATCCCCTGCCGCCCAGCCAACCACATCCTTCAGTGAAATTTACCAAGCAACCAACATTAATGCGGTACTCTAACAACTACTTTCAAGACAAACCCACTCAAAGTTCCTCAAGCTTCAACCAACAAAAAGGCTAGACAACTTTTTAACAAACGTGGAAGATCTTCCTTTAACAGATAGAATAGAAGAAAGCGATTTGATTGACACATAATTGAAAGCAATCAAACAGAAGAATCAACAATAAAGAAAACCAGAAAACCAGAACATCAGCCCACACCAGCAGTTGAACAGGACTAGTGATGTCTCTGTTCAATATAAACAGATTAGTCCCCCACAAAATATAATGGATATTTATAGTAAAAGCAAGCAGAAAATACACTAATAAAATGCTCCCATACCATTAAGCCAAAAAAAAGTACCAGTACATAATAGTTCACAAGTTGTACCATACAAATTCACAGGATCTTTTCAAATTTAGATTTAATAAAATGCAAACATACAGATTTATGCCTTGCACCTTAAGAAAAAGGACACGAACTAAGAAAGTAAAACCTAACCAAACAGATTATTTCGTAGAATGATGGCAACTCGTAAAGAACAATGCCAGTTCTCTCTGTATCTCCCCATCAAACCACCGAAAATATAAGCAAAAACAAGAAAACTAATAACCTACATCTACTTAGATCTCATATATCCATAAGTTTCACAAATCAACGACAGTAAATGATATGTTCCTGAGAAATATCTGTTCAGAGAAGCTACTTACATTAACGCGGGACAGATTAGTCACCGTCGCCAATGCTCTTCTCTGAGCACACATTCCCCAGTTCCTCATTCCTAGACTGATCCTTCTCCGCAATCCATCCGTCTTGTACAAACTCATTCCTTGCCTTTGCCATTACTTCATCCAGTACAAATTCATTCTGCACCGTTTCAACTTTGACTTCATTTTCCTTTGCAATCACTTCCCCATCTGGTACCAAATCATTCCTTGCTTCTTCATTCTTGGCCTCATCCTTCACTGCAATGACTTGATCCCTTATAAACTCAGCTCTCATCTCCTCATCCTTTACCACATTTTCCTTGCCAATTTCTTTATCCTTAGGCTCATTTTTTTCTGCAACCACTTGTTTCAGAACATACTCTGTCCTTTCTTCCAATTCTTCCATAGAAACATCTCCTACACCCTCAGTATCCGAGGCCCCATCATTGTCATTATCAACGTTTCTCTCTCTGGCTCCGTTTCCAGATACATACTCCATCTCCGAATTGACCTCACAACCCATCATAGCAGGGGCATCCGACCCACCCTCGCTTTCGTTTTCAGACCCGTTCTCCACCACCTCCTCATTCACATCCTCCACCACCCGGCTCTGCCTCTCCAGAAACAGCATCCTCCTCCTCAAGTCCCCAAGCTCCCTCTCCATTAAGAAAAGCCTCTCCTTCAACGTCAAATTCTCCTCCTCCAACTGCGCTATATGTGAATCCTGGTCATCCACCCTATTCTCCAACACATTGTTATACTCAACCCCACTGTAATTCGGGTATATCATCTCAAATCGGCTCAAGTCATGGTCCAACCTCCTCTCCACCTCCACGTGCTCCTCGACATCACTCTCACTCGACCCACCATTCTCATCTTCCTCCTCGTCCTCGTTTCCACCCGGTGAACGCAGCCGAATCAACCCTTTCATCGACCCATACCCATCCACGCCCCACTCCTCCTTGGCCATATCCCCTAGCACCTCCCTTGACGGCGAGAACATCGGAGTTGGAAGCACCGCAGGCGTCACGGCACACGGCGACACCAGCTCGGCAATCCCTCCCGCCTTCTTCGCCCTGATTATAAACGACGTCGTGTTCCTAGGCGCGTAAGGCGCGAACCTATTGTTGTTAAATTTCTTCTTAGGGTAGAATTTCCGGGCTTTCAGCCTATTCTGCGACTGCAATTCCTGAAGAGTTGGGGGTTTGTACCCTCCACTGCTACTCGGACCGCTTATCACTGCCGTGTTGGGCATCTGCACTGACATCGGCATGGACATCGGTTTCTCCATCCTCCTTAGGTCCTTGCGCTTATCAGGAAGCTTCTTACCCTTCCAATTGCCCCGTCCAGGCTTCATCGACGGCTTCGAGGGCGTCATCACATAATTCGGCTTCAAAGAAGAAGAGCTCTGGAACTTATTGTTAGGATGATCCATCGACGCCACCTGTTGTGGCCATACTTGATTGTTGTAGCTCCGGTTCATCATCATCATCGGCGGCTGCTGAGACTGGCTCAGCGCCTGGGACTGAGCCATCATCTGAATCTGCGGAGGGGGAGGCTGGCTCATCATCTGGTTCATCATCTGCGGAGGCTGCTTATTCATAATCTGCGACTGATCGTTCATCGTTTCTCCAACAATTAAATCGAAACCAAACCCTAGAAAACCCTAGATATTCGCGATTCCTCTCAAATACCTTGTGAGTTAAATAACTGAATCTGAAATTCAAACGTTTGCGTCAAACGAACAAACAAACACAGATCGAAACCCTAGAAACCTATTCTACTCCATGTTCCGATCATTAAAGATCTCCGAGCGTGTTTATCTTTATTTTCCAAGAAAGTTTTAAATTTTCAGGCGAAATGAGAGGGTGAACGATTTTAATTTTCTCGCGCTTTCTCTCTCCCTCTAGAAATCTGGAAAAGGCTCTGAGGAATGGAATCTTGATTTCTTTCAAAAGGGACCGATTAAGGAGTGCTCAGAACGCATCGAAGGGTGCTTTTATAGGCAGAGAAGCGGTGGGATGGACAGTTGGATTTAGGGCATTCGGAAATAGAGGGTTGAGATGGAAGCTGCGTGTCGGCCATGTGTTATTGAAACTCACACGGCTTGATGTTTCTACGAAGAATAATGCTAGACTCTACTTTTCTTCTCTCTTTTTTTCCCTTTTTATATCAAGTCAAAACAAGAGGGGAAGAAAAATTCAAAACACTTTTGTTTTATGAGTCGTAATTTTCAGTCGATTGCGTTATATCTTGAGAACGTTAGTCTTTACTATTGGGCTCATATTGCAGTGTAATTAGCTCTATATCTTTTTTTTTTTTTTTTTTGAACAAGAGTTGATTCAAATAGTGACTAGTTACATCTTTATCAAATTTGCTCTAAAAAATTTTAAAATTTACTAATTTAGTCCTCAACGCTAGAATTCTGTTTACCTTTCATTAAATATATAATGGTTCATTAAATTTATAATGGTTCTACTAAGCCATACCTCCAATAAAAAGATAATACGTATCTCCTTCACTAAAAGATAAAAATAAAAATAAAAAATAGAAAAATAAAAATTAATATTTAAAAGGAAAGTGGGAAATCATTCAAGGGATCAAAAATTGGTGGGCATTTTTCTTTTTTGCCAAAAAAGAGGGGTATGAAAGGTGTGGGTAGGAGACAAAGTCATTGAATATTCTCCTCTGAACCGGGTACTCTTATTTCTATTCTACTTTGTTTTTCTTCTTTGCTACGAATTATTCCTTAAACGGGCCCACTAAAGCCAGTCATAAAATGTCTCGACTTCCTACTAGTTTAGAACCTACCCCTTTTTCCTTTTCTAAAATACATTTCCATCCTCTCAAATTCAAGTTTGTCCCACTTCTAATGTGAACAATTTCATCTAAAATTTATATTATTGTCAATATAAATCTAGTGTTTGTCTCATTTACTAGTTTTAAAACACGCGGTTTTAAAAAATAGTTAAAAAAAAAAAAACACAATTGCCTACAGTTTAAAAATGTGGATATTCATATTTTTTACTGACAGTTGACTACTTTCTATAATTTTGTTTAAAAACGCACATTTGGAAGGGGCCAAGTGCTCTTCATCAACTAAATAACAGCATATCTCATGTGAGGTACCAAAACAATGTCCTTTTGAGTAAACAACATTGTGAGCGAGTGAAGATCACTAAGATGGTAATTAAGTTGGTAAAGCAGCAGGAGAAAGTCTCCCCCCTTCTTTTATCCTAGTGGTCATGTGTTCGAATCCACTTGCGGTAGTAGTTGCGTGAACCAAATGCTATTATGAAGGGGCTTTACTGATTTACACTTTGGTGGGATTGTAGTGACAGACTCACCTTCTCAAGTAACAACTATGGCTCAAATCGAATATTTCATAGCGGGTAAAAACCCCCGATGGTAACACCCAACCGGTGAAATTACACTGGTTGCTCCATCCAACCTTTTTACCAACTTACTGATTTAAGTTGGTAAAGCAGCAGGAGAAAGTCTCCCCCCTTCTTTTATCCTAGTGGTCACGTGTTCGAATCCACTTGCGGTAGTAGTTGCGTGAACCAAATGCTATTATGAAGGGGCTTTACTGATTTACACTTAGGTGGGATTGTAGTGACAGACTCACCTTCTCAAGTAGCAACTATGACTCAAATCGAATATTTCATAGCGGGTAAAAACCCCCGATGGTAACACCTAATGGGAGAAATTACACTGGTTGCTCCATCCAACCTTTTTGCTTAGAAGAAAGAACATTGTGAGAGGAAGGATGAAGATTAAAAAGAACAAAATATATCGTATATGACCAAAAATGATCTTATATATAGCAATAGCATACACCCATCAACAAAACATATCTACTCACAACGCTTCTTATACCGAATATATATATATATATAGGCATACAAGGGATTGCTACACTAAAAAAAATAAAAAATAAAATAGAAATCACGCTGCCTCTGGAGTAGGCAAGTAACATTGAGGCGGAACGTCTCTCTTTCACAATCAAATGTACAGGGATAAATGTACTCATCACGGCTAATTGTTGGGGTTGTTTCCGGCGAGAATTAGAGAAATTTCCAACCCCCGGCTGAAAGCCTGGTTAAACATGAGGCGGGTTTGGAAGGTTGATACAAACGGGAACCATGAAACAAATGCAACAGGAATGAAAATGAGCATCCCCATGCCGGCATCATATAAACGCCCAAGTGAACGTATTGATTTCCACAATCCCAGCTTTTTCACGAAAGGCTTCCAAGCTGCAGCAATCTGCAAATCGTAGTATAATTCCATGTTAATACGTGTTAAGGATAAACTTAGTGTCACCAATATTTTTTCCAAGAAGAGTATAAAACCAATTACAAGCATTCAAACAAATGTTGGTTGCACAGGAATGGGTGTCAACAACCTTTGTTTATTGCTTTTTGAGCAAACCTCTCTTGGCTACCTGCTCGACAACCAAGAGATCCTGATAGGGTTCGGTTGTGTTTTGGTGATGATTTGTGAAGAGTTTGTAAATGTGGAAAGGAATATTATTGAAAGATGACTCCAGTTAGGGTAGGAGTTCACTGTTCAGCAGCATACAAGGTATTCGATCAAATGACTCAACGAATTCACCCTTATGCTAATGACTTATTTTTATAGAGAAACTACTGTAACAAACAATTCAATTTCAATTGATGACGACTCAATGCAATTGATAAGAATCCCAAACAACGTAACCAACTGGACATCTAGTCTCTTATCCTTTATTCCTGCTCCTATGGTTGTCATAAGATCCATTCAAGCAACATTGAGACTAGTTGAAGTAAGGGGCCTCCCAACATATATACATGAAAAACAGGAAAAAGAAAAAGATTACGGATGAAGAGAACTCACCGAAAGGATTCCCCATCCAGTGGGTACAAATGCTAATATGCATGCAAATATATCCGACAATGACAATTCAGTTAATACAACTGCAATTACTACACCAGCAAGTGCCACCAAAAAGGCGAGGCCTTGGATGAAGCGCAACAAAAGCTGGAAATTGACTGACATCTTCTGGCTGAAGGTGAAAACCTGTGAAACCACCCAAAAAAAGAAAAAAGAAATGAAGGGTTAAAATCACAAACCAAATAACATGCATTTGAAATTTGGAAGACCAGCACTTGCATTATAGGAGATAATACAGACCTTGAAAAGAATTATAAGCACAGCTAGCACCATCCATGACAGGCCATACACCTACAGTTATACACAAACATTGTAACACATGAACATCATGAACTTGTGAGCATAATAAGAATAATCTCGGGGATTAGCCAATAATACTTTTTTAGGTCCATACAATGAGTCATTTTTACCAACTCCATTACAGCCTAAAAATTGCATACCAAAACCTAGACTACCCTAACCATTATCTATAGACAACAAAGTAAACAAAATGACGAAATGGCACCTGCAAATTGTAAAGAATAAATAGATAGAAGACAGTTAAAGTTGCAAATGTAGACTTTATGGGACATTATTACACTAGCTGTTTGCCTCATACACGCTCCATTCAGTGCAAATAAGTTAATTTTCAATTTAAAAATGATAATGTAAATTAGAAAACTTGGATATGGTATTGGTGAGTGTCCAAGAGATGTGGTCAATGCTATAATATATGTCAGTTAAGCCTGGACTCTGGACTATAAAAGTGTATCAAATGCTATACTTTATGGGAAAGGCCTCTTTTCTTGGGTGGTTTCACAGGGTGGTTTGCAATAAAGTATGCTATACTTTACTCGAATCTGGCGGCGCTGGAGGTCGCTCAGAGTTTGCCGGCGATGATCAATGCAAGCTCTGTCCTGATGGGTTCCCTGAACTCGCCGGAGTTCGCCCAGATAGCTCCGGTGGGGGTTGAAGAGAATCCTACCCTGATAGGTTCCACTCAGATCGTGCCGGAGACGCTACTGACTTCGTCAGAGTTCGCCCAGATAGTCCCGGTGGGGGTGGAAGAGATTCCTGATCTGACCGAAGAGATGCCGGACACTTAGGTACTGTTGGAACTGGGCCAGATCTCGCCGAAAAATACCCAGATTGCGACGGTAGGGGTTTTAGTCAATCTTCAGTCGCCGAAGCTCGCCCAGACAGTTCCAATGGGGACGCCGTCTTCGCCAGAGGCTTTTGGTCTCGTCGTTTTCAGCAAAGGGTCTGTGCCTAATACTGTTTGGGCCGTTCCCAAGGCTCAGCTTTCGGACCATGGTCTGACTGAAGCTTAGGCTTGGTTTCTTGGGTGGTTGAGGGATGGTACTCGAAGCCATGAGTTGCTCACTGTTATTGATTGTTTTGAGGCGGGAACACGGAGGAAGAACGAGGTTGCTTCTCCTCCGGTATGTTCTATGGAGCTCCCGAAGTTGAAGGCGATGCTTGTGTCAGCCAGATACGGCATATATATCATATATATTTAGCCATAATTAGCCTCTTTAGTTATGGCATGTTTTGTATTATAGCTTTAGTATTTTGTAATTAACAGGTAGATTGTAATTACCTTATTAATGGTGATCAAAAATGCTTTTCTTCATGGTGATCTCAAAGAGGATATTTACATGACTCCCCCTCCGGGTTTGTTTTCTTTTCCGTCTTCCGCTGAGTGTAAGTTAAAGCGGTCTCTTTATGGCTTAAAACAAACTCCCCGGGCATGGTTTGAAAAATTCAGGTCAACTCTGCTTCACTTCTCCTTTGTCCAAAGCCAATATGACTCATCTTTGTTTCTTTGCAAGACTTCAGCTGGTCTCGTTCTTTTACTTGTGTATGTGGATGATATTGTTATTACTGGCACCGACTCCAGTTTGATTGCCCATCTCAAGCTGAATCTTCAGGCTTCTTTTCATATGAAAGACCTTGGTCCTCTTACGTATTTTTTGGGGTTGGAGGTGCACACCGATTCTTCAGGTATATTCTTGAATCAACACAAATACACCCAGGATTTGATTAGCCTGGCTAGTCTTCAAGATTCTTCTTCGGCGGATATTCCTATGGAGGTCAATGTGAAATATCGAAGTGAGGAGGGTGATCTTCTTTCTGATCCTACTGTGTTCCGACAGTTGGTAGGCAGTTTGAACTACTTGACTATTACTCGGCCTGATATTTCCTTCGCTGTTCAGCAGGTTAGCCAGTTTATGCAGACTCCACGCCATCTTCATTTAGCTACTGTCCGCCGTATCATTCGGTATCTTCGGGGGTCATCTAGCCGTGGGTTGTTCTTCCCAACTGGCTCTTCTCTTCGCCTTGTTGCTTATAGTGATGCGGATTGGGCCGGATGTCCTGACACTCGGCGGTCTGCCACGGGTTGGTGCATGTTTCTTGGTGATTCGTTGATTTCTTGGAAGAGTAAGAAACAAGCTCGTGTTTCTAAATCATCTACTGAATCCGAATATCGAGCGATGTCTGCTACTTGTTCTGAGATTGTCTGGCTTCGTGGGCTTCTGGCTGAGCTTGGTTTTTCTCAATCTGATTCTACTCCTCTTCATGTTGATAATACCAGTGCCATTCAAATAGCTGGTAATCCTGTTTACCATGAACGTACGAAGCATATCGAGGTAGATTGTCATTCTATTCGGGAAGCCTTGGACGCTCGTGTTATATCTCTTCCTCATGTTTCCACTATTCTTCAGATAGCTGACGTATTCACAAAGGCCATGACACGACAACGTCATCAGTTCCTTGTGGGCAAATTGATGCTTCTTGATCGACCAGCATCAATTTGAGGGGGGATGTCAACCAGATACGGCATATATATCATATATATTTAGCCATAATTAGCCTCTCTAGTTATGGCATGTTTTGTATTACAGCTTTAGTATTTTGTAATTAATAGGTAGATTGTAATTACCTTATTTGCTCTCATACGATTTCTATATAAGATGAGAAATGAGGTATTCAGTTCAATTGACAGCTTGAGGCAGGGATACAGGACGAAAACAGGGAGAATGTGGTTCGAAGTTGGGCTCTTTCTATTGCGGCAAGCATTGGGGTTTGCTGAGGCTGGGTGAGGGAATTATTTGGGGTTAGGGTTCTAAGGTGTTTGGGTAGGTTATATGGGGTTTGTAGGGGTTTTGTTGGGTTTGCAGAGGTTTGATTTTGTGGGTTGTTGGTAGGGTGTTGCTTTGGGTTGTTGCTTTTGGTCTTGTGGGTGCTCTTAGTGAGCTTGGGTCTTCTTTGGGTGCACTTAGGCGCTCTTAGTTATACTTTTTGTATAATTGGGTGGCGCCCCCTTTAAATTTGCGCTTTTTTATATAAATTCTACTGACTTATCAAAAAAAAAAAAAACTTTATGGAAAAGGTAGAACGGTTATTCGGTAAATGAAAAAAGATATACAAACAGCATTTCGCAAAAATATTAACTAGCAAAAGTAGGCAACAGAATGCCTGTTGAAAATGTACCAGTTTATGAAGAGAGCTGTTAATGTATCAGTTTATGAAGAGAGCTGTTACCGTCAATGATGTATTTGTTCCTTGCACATGCAGCTTGTAGACAATGCCATACTGGAAGACGAAAAATCTTAGACTCAAAATAGTTTCTGCTATCCTCCCTCCTAATGTTCGAATATGTGCCTGCAGATGCAACATATACATTTTTTTTTGGTAAGTAAGAAGCAGATGCAACATAAATGAAAAACAAAACAAAACCAAACCAGGAGTGACAACAAAATTAAACAAAAAAACAAGATAAAAAAGTATACGAGTTCATCAATAGAGAATGCACAACATGGACAAGAGGCAACGGTAGTGTAACTAGGTTGTGTAAAAAGGAATGAGCTGGTGCTCAAACTGGACCAATGAACCTGGTAGACTTGAATGGCAACAAAGGACGCAAACAACCCAAACTAGTTCATATGAGGCTTAATAAGATTTGCTAAACACATGAAGAAAAAAAAAAACAAAAGCAAAAAAAATTACTTCTACTTATAGATTTTTTTACCAGAAACCATGCAAGCGAAAGTCCTAATTTTTAAGTAGGCTTAACTTTTTGGAACCGCAAAGGAGAAAACAGTATAAGAGTTTTACATTAAAAAATTCTTCATTTTTTTTTTCTTTCTTCTATCCATTTATATTTCTATCATTCCCAAATCTAACAACAATATGATAGTTCACTCTACCTAAGCAATGCATCATTGGTTCACAAGTGCCAAGACGCTTCAAACTACATTACTTTTTTTTTGAAAAAAAAAAAAGTGCAAAGGAGAATGATGAATTTAATCATTTACTTAATACTTTAACACTCACCTTATGTTTGGGACCAAACAACACAGTAACTGTAGTTTACATTCGAATTCAGAGCCCTAATTCTGATTGCATGTTAAATCATCACTTATCCTAAACGCAAGCTTTGAACTACAAGACTTCATGGTCATCAATAAAAGGCCAGAGCTCCAATAAATTGCATTCACTTAAAAAAAAATAATTATCAACCACCATGTCAAACCAAGAACAGATGTAATACCAGTTCCTCATCCCACCAAGCTTCCCAGCTTTCCGCACCCTTCACCCCAATTCCACCTCTGTAAAGAAGCCAATTAGTCCAATCTTTGAAATCCTCCACAACCCTGAAAGGACAACAGTTATGTCAGTCAATAAAGTGGAGCAGATATTCCTTTCAGCCAATACAAAAAATAGACTTACTTCTGCCACTCAAACCCAGATGGATTGAACAGATAGGGAGCAAAAAGCCAAGAAAGAGCCATAAACCAACTGCTAATTGTAAGAAGAAGGTACGACAGTGCACCACCTTCATTATATCCATATGCCAGGTACACTATCAACAAAAGCACAACTTCGAATCTGGAGACAAGAGGATGAACTATGGTAGTCATTCCAGGAGTATACACACTTCATAGGAAAATTGGAAGACAGAAATTGCATCAATTTTAACACTAGTTATGGTTTCTATTAAACAAAGGTAGAAGCCAAATATAAGAGAAACACATGCGTATTGCTGACAAAAAGTACATGCCCAAAAAATATAATTACAAAATCAATTACGTTCCCGAATTTTCCTTACACATCTTACAATGTGACAATGCAATTCTTTCTTTAGAACAAGCATATGCGCAGGCACACATGCACACACACACACACACACACACACACAGTGAGAGAGAGAGAGCCACACCCTTTAACAAAATGACTGCGGGAGTAAATCCTGTAATTCTCAGAGAACTTGATATGGCGAACAACAAATCCCCGACCAGTTGCTTGATACTGTTGAGAAATAAATATTGATTTAACATCATATATACCAGGAAAAAAAAAAATTGAAGAAGAAAAGAGAGCAGCAACATACCCTTGCACCACCATGAAGAATCGTCCGACCAAAGTAATGAGTTCTTGTGCCGAGAGAAAATGTGAAGAAGACTGTACAAAGCTGAAACTGCATTGTGACAAAACTGACAATGGCCTGCAGCAGCAATTGGAAGAAATTTAATCCATAGAGAAAAAAGGGAAGGAATAGACTTCCCATTGAAAAAAGAAAGAAAAAAAATGTAAAAAGTAAGGTAGGAATTGGGCCAAAAATATAAATCCAACTAAAAGTAGAAGGAAAACTACTTTCATTAACTTCAGAAGACAAAAGGAAAAAAAAAAAAAACAAAAACAAAAACAAAAGCAACGAGGATATATAGTTCATACACTCAATCAAAACTTATTGCCAATGTTGTTAACTAACATGCTCCCAGATACTGAAAAGTGTCCACGTAAACATGCCATCCCTCAGGCTATAATTTCTCTGTATCAAAGAATCATCTATATAATACGAATTTAACAGGGCCATTATTTAGTTCTTTGTTCATATTATTTTTTACATTGATTTATTTTAGCCCACAATTTTTTTTTTCTTTATATTGTTCATCAAATTTCATTCAAAGTCAAAACTTAATCAAAACAAGGAAACTTTGTAAGATTGCAATCTCCATGCTTTATGACCTCCGTCTATTTGAAGCGTATACACTCACCAAATGGACAAGAGACTAAAAACCCTTTAATAAAAAATGTGACCTATATATTGACAGAAAAAGAAGGAACTTATGCTTGAAGGCTCTGCACTTGTTACCAACTAACAGTTCTCCAACACCCCAAAGATTACGTTGATTATCAAGACTTTGAAGTTATGTCCTCAGACTATTTGTCTGGAGCACAGATCAGAAGGGTAACTAATAATAATGCAATTCACCAATCAATCTAATTCATTCAACCAAATTGCAATGTATTTGTTGGTCACTGCCAAGGACATACAGCTAAGAAAAATGGAACCAGAAGAAACTGGTACACAATTATTTCAGCATTAAACTCAAGAAATAGATAACTGAGCAACTATTCAAAAATCCTCTCACCACGTCAGCATGAAAATGCTCTCTAGTCCTATCGGCAGCAATGTCCGAGAATCATGCTGAGCTGAAATGGGAAGATTTTTTGGCGATGCTGATTGAAGGAATCATCAATATGAAGATATGAGGGATATGTTGGAAGATATCGAAGGCAAGCAGAGATTCTCGATCAAAATAAAGGTCTGGGCTGCGGGGAGAGAGGGTTAGGCCGAAAGAACCCTCAGCAGGGAATTAATGGGGCTAAAATCCAGTTGGGCCAGGGTGAGAATGGGCCTAGGTCCAATAAGCCAAGTCATTGTTGCAAGAAAACTTACTACCGAAAACACTGCCGTGTGGTAGCCTTGAGAAAAGCGACGAGGATGTCGAGGTGCGAACAGATAGGGCCGGAGATATCACCGGAGGGGTCGAAGTTGTCACCGGAGGTCAGGCGACGTGGTGCGACAGAGTTGATTAGCGATGAGGATACAAACCACGGAAAAGTTAGCGCCCGCAAGGGAGGAAGGTCCGGCGATGGAGGAAAAACCAGCGATTGGTGGGGGAAGTTCGAGGGAGGAGGGACAGGCGTCGGGGAAGTCTCACGAGGCCAACCAGGATATGGGTTAGAAGAAGTATAGCACGCTAGCCAATTGGAGTGATGAAACTCATACTCGCCGGAGCTTGCCGAAAACCATACAAGTGCGTTTTACGCTGCCGACAATACCGAAGAAGATGAAGGGTGATGATCTGGCGGGACAAAATGCAAAGGCGAGTGTGGTGAGGGAGGATAACTGCATGATTACCAGACCAGAGATAACTATTTCAGTAGTTGAGTCTGCCGATGCCTATAAGGAGAAGATGAAATGCAGGATGAAGCAGAAGGTCACGACGAATCTATCTGAGGGGGTTGGGTCATTTACTGGGGATAAGTCAGGTACGTGCGTAATGGAAACTGAGGAAGTTCTGGGGGTGGGTAATTTTGAGGTTGGAGATGAAGGCTTGGAGGATATAATTCCGGAAACTGTCTCAAATAGCTGGGTTGTGGATAGTTGCTTGGAATTTTATCCAAAAGTGGGAATAACTTGTGAAGGGTATTGAAAATGCTAGACAACAGCCAGTTGTAGAGGAAGGGGGGTATATCCACCAGTTCCAGAGGTTTTGATGGCTATGTCAATTATAATAGGGGCATGTTGGATGTCCAGCAAGGTAAGGGAAGAGGGAGGGGCAAACATCGTATCTTATGAAGCCCAAAATCATAGCGTGGAACGTAAGAGGGCTGAATGCCTTCAAGAAAAGGTTACGGATATGGGGTCTCTTAAAAGAATGAAAAGCGGATATTGTGTGTTTGATTGAGACAAAGATGGATGTTATTACTCGGGAGGTGGTACGCAGTTTATGGGGAGGGCAACATGTGGACTGGATATATCAGGGGGCTATGGGGGCATTGGGGGGCATGTTGTTGATGTGGGATAGGAGGGTGGTTGAGAAAAGGGAGGAATGTATGGGGTGCTACACACTTGCTTGTTCTTTTAAGAATGTGGAGGATCAATTTGAATGGGTTTTTGGGGGGGTGTATGGACCGAATGGTGATGTGGAGAGAAGGGACCTTTGGGAGGAGTTGGCTGGTTTGATGAGTGTGTGGGAGGCTCCATGGTGTATAGGGGGTGATTTTAATATAGTTCGTTTTCCTAGTGAGTGGTCTAGTGATTCGAACTATTCTACAGCCATGATGGAGTTTTCGGATTTTATAGCTGAACAAGGGTTGGTGGATATTCCATTGGTTGGGGGCCAGTTCACTTGGTCTAATAATCAAGAAGACGAGATTTGTCAAGAATTAATCGTTTCTTACTCTCGCCAAGTTGGGAGGATCACTATCCAGAAGTGGTACAAAGAAGGCTGCCACGGTTATGTTCCTATCACTTTCCCTTGATGCTAGAATGTGGGGATTCTAGAGGTGGAAATAAGTATTTTAAATTTGAGAATATGTGGTTAAAGTATGAAGGCTTTGTTGATAAGGTGAAGTTTTGGTGGGATTCGTATTCATTTGAGGGTTTACCATCCTTTGTTTTAGCTAATAAGCTGAAAAGTCTCAAGACGGATCTGAAAAAGTGGAATGAGGAGGTGTTTGGGGATATTGGGAGAAAAAAAGAGTTGTTGGAAGGTATACAAGAGATGGATGTTGTGGCAGAGAATAGGGGACTAATGGAGGACAAAAAGGTGAAAATGGTGGATATGTCTACAGAGCTGAAGAATACTTTGTGGTATGAGGAAATTCATTGGCAAAAAAAATCAAGAGCATTATGGTTAAAGGAGGGGGATAGCAATACTCGGTTTTTTCATAAGGTGGCCAATTCTCATCGCAAGAATAATCGTGTCGAGACTTTGTGTATCGACAGTGTTATGTCCCATGATCCGAATGAGGTAAAAGAGCATATTGTGCAATTTTATCGAAACTTATATACGGAGCAAAGTAATTGGCATCCTAGAATGGACAATCAAGTTTTTTCGTCCATTGATGAGGAAGAGAAAATATGGTTGGAAAGAGATTTTGAGGAAATGGAGGCTTGGGAGGTGGTGAAGGGGATGGATGGGGACAAGGCACCGGGATCAAATGGGTTCACCATGGCTTTTTTTCAATCTTGTTGGGCGGTGGTGAAACATGATGTCATGGCTGTTTTTTCTGAATTTTATCGAAGACGGCAATTAGTGAAGTGTTTGAATGTTACTTTTGTGTCTTTGGTTCCAAAAAAGGCGGATGCGGTGGAGATGAAGGATTTTTGGCCTATAAGCTTGGTGGGAGGAATGTATAAAATTGTTTCCAAGGTGCTGGCCAATAGATTGAAAACAGTTTTGGGCAAGCTCAGTTCCTATTCTCAAAATGCTTCATTGGGGGTCGTCAAATGCTAGACTCGGTGCTTACAGCGAATGAATGTTTGGATGCTCGAATACGTTCAGGTACGCCAGGTGTGATTTGCAAGTTGGACTTGGAAAAAGCATATGTCCATGTCAATTCAAGTTTCTTGCTATATTAGTTGAAACGATGTGGCTTTGGAAAGAGATGGAGGGAATGGATAGAGTAGTGTATATCATCGGTTAGGTTCTCCATCTTAGTAAATGGCTCCCTAGAAGGACTCTTTAATAGTTCAAGGGGACCCGCTATCACCGTTATTGTTTGTGTTGGTCATGGAGGCTTTGAGTAGGATGGTGAATGAGACAGTAGAGCAAGGTTTGATATCAAGCTTTTCTGTGGGAGAAAGAGTTTTTTCAGGTTTGGTAGTCTCTCATTCTCTTTTTGCCGATGATACGCTGATTTTCTGTGAAGCATGTCCGGAGCAAACTCGTTATGTGCATCTTATCCTCTTAAGTTTTGAGGTTATTTCAGGGCCGAAAGTGAATCTTGGAAAATCAGAATTGGTGGTTGTAGGAGAAGTGGGAAATGTTGGGACCTTGGCTGCATACCTTAGGTGTAGAGTGGCAGGTTTGCCCATGAAATATTTGGGGCTGCCGTTAGGGGCTGCATATAAGGCTGCTTCTATATGGAATGAGGTGACGGAGAAGATGGAACGGAGGCTGGCAGGTTAGAAAAAACTGTATTTATCAAAGGAAGGCCGGGTAACATTAATAAAGAGTACGTTGTCTAATCTTCCAACTTATTACTTATCTTTATTTCCGGTCCTTGTGAGTGTGGCTAATAGGATTGAGAAGATCCAAAGAGACTTTTTATGGGGAAGAATGGGAGATGAACCGAAAATGCATCTTGTTAATTGGGATCAAGTTTGTTGTCCTTTAAGGGCTGGTGGTCTTGGCATTCGAAATGTTCTCAAGTTTAACAAAACCTTGTTGGGAAAGTGGCTATGGAGATATGCGGCTGAGAGCGAGGCACTTTGGTATAAGATAATCAAAGAGAAGTATGAAGAACAGGATGGTGGGTGGTGTTCAAAGGAGGTTTCTGGGCCTTTTGGTGTAGGATTGTGGAAGCACATAAGACGTGGGTGGGATTTGTTTGCACAAAATGTGAGGTTTGAAGTGGGGATTGGTTCGAAAATACGATTTTGGCATGATACATGGGGTGGAAATCAGCCATTGAAGCAGGCATTCCCTTCTTTGTTTCTTCTTTGTTTCGTATTGCAAGATACAAAGAAGCATAAGTGAAGGATAATTTTATATGAAGGAATGGGATTGTTGAGCGGAATGTCATCTTTGTTCGTGCTATTCAAGATTGGGAGATGAATGTGATATCACCTTTCTTTGAATTGCTGTACTCGTGTAAGATCTCACAGGGTAATTTAGATCGTATTCGGTGGTCCCCCTCTAAAAAAGGAATATTTGAGGTGAAATCGTTCTATAAGATCTTGTCCAATTCAGCTACCGAGGTGTCTCCATAGAAGAGTATTTGGCAATGCAAGGTGCCGTCACGAGTGGCTTTTTTTGGGTGGAACGCAGCACTCAGGAAAATTTTGACACATGACAACTTGCGTAAGAGGAATATTGTAGTGGTGAAATGGTGCTGTATGTGTAAGAAGAATGGGGAATCCGTAGATCACTTATTGATACATTGTGAAGTGGCAACTTGTTTATGGCATTATATATTCACTTTGTTCTGTATGGAGTGGGTTATGCCGCAAAAGGTCATAGATTTATTTGCTTGTTGGAGTCAGGTGGGGGGAGGGATTTATCTAGAGTTATTTGGAGGATGGCGCCGTTGTGCATCATTTGGTGTATATGGAGGGAGAGGAATGCACGAATTTTTGAGGATAAGGAGTGTTCGGTGGATGGGGTGAGTAAGAATATGATTGCTATGTTACACATGTGGACGATGGCTCATTACCGTAATGAGATACCAACAATAGAAGAATTCTTGCATATGTGTCCTTTGTATATTTCGTAGGGGGCCTATTGTACATTTTTTTTTTTCTTATTTAGGGTTGCGCCCCTTTCGTTTTAATAAAATTCACATCACATTACTTATAAAAAAAAAAAAAAACCCAAGAAATTTTGCACATATGGCTCTGTTGCGTGATGCAGAAAACTCTTTCATAAATATAATAAGCAAACGGATATATATGAAAAGAATTACATATTCCTGAGTAAATTAGTAAGCAGATAACGGATAAGAAAAACATATAAGATAAGCACTTACCCTGAAGAAACCCTGTTCCAAGATGAAGCCCAAAACCATTGGCACAGCAGTGAAAATACCAATTTGAAAGAGGAACTGTGTATTTAAAGCAGCACTCAACGCAGTGTTCTTCATTATCTGAGCTTCCACTTGAATTTTTTCACCAACTCCAGATAGCGCCTGTAACAGAATCATGTCACAACTCCCTAAAAGCTAAATGAGACTAATCCACCAGACACGGAGAGAGAAACTAACAACCACCAAACTTCTTATAACTTGAGGCAAGGTCCAGATGGTACTTGATGCTTTAATATCATAATGCACTATTAATATAAATAAAAACAAGCAATACAATCACCGTTTAAGATTAAAAGGTGAATAATCTAAACTTGATTTATTGCAATAGGATATAAAATATTTTCTTACAAGGCACATGACTATGAATTATACTTTCATAAGATATTCATATATGTCATCAAAAAGTATCAATATGGTGACCGACTTTTCAGAAGCAGAAGCAGTATAGTTTTAGAGAGATAAGAAGTTGATTGCCAGTGGCTGAAAGCACGATAAAATTGTCACATGAAATAAATAAAATCCAACATACCAAATATGCCTTCCCGTATAGGAAAATGTATACAGTCAGCACCGTTAACTGCACAGACAAAAAAAAAAAGAACAAAGACTTGTTCAGACATAAATACAAGTAGCTTCCATATGATAAAGGTATCATGGAGTTCTAAATTCAACATCTGAACGCAACTATCTTGGAGGCAAACGCCTCTGTAGCATACTGTTATATTTTTCCTTTTTTTAAACTATAGATTACTTGAGTTCTGAAGCAGTAAGAACATCAAAGCTTCGTTTTAAACACTCTTTAGAGAGTTTTTCCCCATTCCCTATAATTCTTAAGAGTTTTCTAGGATTTATAGAAGTATTGTGAAGTTTAGTGTTTGCATATTCAGCTTCTCACTACACTACCTTGCATAAGCTGGCATCAGAACCAGAAGCCCCCTACCTTTTAAACAGATAACTTCATTCCTTATCTAATATTCATAGTATTCCCACTAATCCATCTTAACATTCTCATTTCAGTCACACTCAATTTCTAAACATACTGCTTCTTGCAATCCATCATTTTGTACAACAAAAAATAGCAGGTCAAGGACAATGCCCTCGTCCACGAAAAGATTACAAGAGTCACAATCCCCTTAAAGGCTTCTACAATCAAAAAAGTAAACAGGAGCATAAACTACAGCCCAATCCAAGAGAGGTCTCAAAAACCAGATATTTTAAACATAACATGTTGGACTATCAATCATCAAAGAGATGCCAATTCCTTTTTCTCCAAAGACAATCGCCCAAAGAAATAGCAGGTCTTACAGCAATCTTATAGATTCTTCCTCTCAACTTAGGAGGTACTCTACGGTTGCATAATACTCCTGACACACTTCAAAATATCCACTCTACTCTTATTCTATGAGTCAAATCATCCTCAATCTTCACATATATATGAATTATTAAGCCAAGAAACCAAAAATGACCGCCTTTTGGTATTTCTAGACTACGAAGTTTTATTACCCTTCCATCCCGATTTCTACTTTACAGAACTTACAGTCTTAGATACTAGATTTTAATACTACTAAATCTCAAAATTTTAGATTCTAAAGCATTTGTACAAACTACCAACTTGGAGTTAACTCCAGCTACACTCTCATCAACTAACTACCCTTTTTAACCTTCAGACCACCCAGCCACTAACTGCAAGAAAGATAATCCATAGTTAATATTATGCACAAATAGCATACCATTGTACAAACGTAGAATCCAACAGTGGTAAAGTAGAATGACATCATCCTAAAGAAATCAAGGAGCTGCCCAAGCCTGTACACATCACGGCTAAGAACTTGTTCACCATTACCACCAGCAACCTTTCCTTCAAATAAGGCAATCTGATTGAGCCCGACATCTCTTCCTTTTCCTACCTGTAAAACTGCATTAGAAAACTCAAATCCCATTGATGCGTCTCATGATGAATGAACAAACTTACCTGGATGTACTCATGATGAGTAATATTTCCTTGTCGTAAAGTTGAATTGAATCCTGCATTTTTACACCAGAACTTACTAGATCAGGAAATAAAAAATATATATATATCAAAGCAATTTTGATACAGCTGAGCATATCCTTTTATATAGTAAGGATATAAGATACTGCAAGACGTGTAGAAGTACAGCAATCATAAGGCCCATAGAGATGACAAAATCACATGCACTGGGGGAAGATAAAGCATTTATGAGATGACAACTTCGTACAGTTGTGTGTTTGTGAGAGAGAGAGAGAGCATTAAATATGATATCCTAACACTTCTTAAGGAGAATCAGAACCCCTTCAATTATTCTAAAGGCTCCCACAAGTAATGCTTGCAAATTTGGGAGATTTCCTTGATACCTAATTCAAGTTGAAGTCCTCTTTCCCCACTATTCTGGAAGGTTTAAAATGTCATCAACAAGTATGGAAGTAATGCTAAAACATGGGAAAAAAAAAACAAAAGAGTCTTCCCACCCTTCAGAAAGAGCCGAGAAAAAAGAGGAAGCTGGTGACTGCAAAAAGAAGTAAAACTGAATCCAACTAATCAAGCATCCACCAAAAAGCAGTCTGAAATAGAAGGGCTTGAGCATACGCAATGGAGGCAAACACGACCAAAGTTTGACTATTTCCCTCATGTCAAAAAAAAAAAAAAAAAAAAAACATAAAACATATTGGGAAAGCTAGGCAGACCGAAGAGTTGAGAACAATAGATAACATCTCTCCAACACAAAATTTGCGCAACAACCTCATCCTTGTAACAGTAAATAAATTTTTGAGACGCTTGGTTTCAAACATCACTGCTGTTAAATGAGTTACACACACGCAAGGACAACACAAGCTGACAGAATGAGCACAAAACGTTCTTAGAAAATGAAAAGAGAAACCTGAAAAGATATCTTCACTAATATTGATAACACGCGAGGCCTTGCTAATACCACCCCTGGTTATGTGGAAAACTCTGTCAAAAACATCTGGATGGCCATAATGCATACGGACCCTAAAATTAATTATGACATCAATGTCAACGAACGTCAATTTATAGGATATACCAGGAAGCCAATCAAATCATTTACATAATTCGAATGAACTTACTTTAAAGGATTTGCCAAAACACGCTGACCCAGAGTTACAAAGCTACTTTCTTGATTGGACATAAATGAGGCTAAAGAAGAGACACTGCACATCAATACAAATATTTAGTTGACAGTATATGAATATAAAATATAGTCAGAGAGTGAGATTTAAAATAAATAAGGATTCAATGGATATACCTTCCAGTGAATACATGTTCCCTGACACCAAGTATGGTGGGAAAACGAATACCATGATGACGATGGAATTCTTCAAGAAGGTTTCTCATCTTCAAGGCTTCCTCAAAATAATTATCCTAAAGTATAAATATTAAGAAAAAGTACAACTAATCAGAGCTGAAAATAAAATTTTCAGACACAAACACTACGTAATCCAACAAGAGTGGAATAAGGCAAGATCCTATCTTTTTTATTGGAAAACCATAAATGAAAGAAATAAAAGAAAGTAACAACCATAGATAAGTAAAATCCAGATGGTCGTGGAACATGGAATGGCTACCTAATGAGGTGTTCAACGAATCAACTCACTATAGGATGTGGAATGATAGATAGTAGGATAGACATAACTTTCTATATCCTTTTTCATCGGAAGATGAAATTTGATGAGCCAGTCTTTTAAGTTAAATCATTCATAATTTTCATTCGACTACTTATCAAAAAAAATAATTTTCATTAGTCTTAGTCGAAAAGCTTGTAATATATGTAAGATAGTAGTATACTTAAATTACTGTCTTTCAAAGTATAAACAAAGGAAAGAACAATCTAAATGTTTGATCAAAGTTGAAACGAGAGTGCGCCACTTTTGGGATCATGTGGTTCGAAACACAGTTCACTAGGAAATAATATATTCTGGAAACTATGGTAGAAACTGAATGAAAATGGAACAAACAGAATCTGACAGAAAATTTATTATAGTAGGAATCACACAAAAAAAAATGAACCAGAAATGGGTTCTTTACAATTTGTGTTAATGACATTTATAGAAGTCAGAACTGATTAAGGTATCAATTTTGTGGTTACATCCCTCCAAAATAAACAAAGTCACAGATGTGATAAATATATCGCTTTGAATCTCGCTTTCACGTGGCTTTGAGGAGTACGTGACTTTGAGGATTAATAGTAATATAATGACCCAAAGGAATTGAAATAGAATTGAGAATTTGTGAGGGGTGTCAATGATACAACCACCGCAATGTGCAAGATGGAGCTCCTAAAAGGCCCAGCTAGTCATGAAACCTGCTTATAAGCTTTAAAGGACTTGAAAGCGTCATAATGTACTGAAAGAGATTAAAAAAAAAATCTTTACAAGGTGACACTAGCCTTGGTAGCCCAACCAAACTTATGCCAGAGCTCTAGTGGCCAACCAAGTGATTGACCTTTAGTGAGATTCAAGAGAGGGATGATGCATGTTATAAAATAAAACCAGGCAGTCATACATCCATTTGTCTATTAAAACCAGCATAGTTAACAATGTTGGTCTTATTGACTGGTATGTCTTTTCTTAGCATTTTTCAATACACATAAAACCAAACTCCAAAATGAACTTTTACCACGAGAATACTTCTTCAATGTAATTGACCGACGGGAAAAACATTAAAACCCAGATGATTGAGTTACTGGGCTAAAAAAAATGGATCACCTGATTCATATCAATTGTCTGAACTGCATTTCCACGAGTGAATATGATTGCATGGTTTTGGTTCTCAGGTTTTCCTTCACCAAGCTTTGGATTTCCAGGCAATTTTATGGCGTATATTTCCTGCAAAATCAGAACGATATAAGTAAAAGAAAAATTCACAATAACGTACACTAACATCCACGAGAGCACAAACCAAGAGGTTATTTTAAAGCTTTAAAATTATTCAAGTAAAATTATTTTGTTTAACAAGAAGTTCAACAAAAACTTTTATCTTTGAAATAAACTTCAGTATACATAGTGGGATGGAAAATCTAAATGTTACACGAAAACCTCAAGAGAAAATATTCCCCCAGAACTCAAGTTACCAAAAAAGTTTCCCAAGACAAAAATATGTGCCCAACTGTCCTGCATAATCTACAAGCATCGATAACTGCTCCCAGAAGCAAGATACCTAGACCATCTTCCGAAGTTATAAATAATCTACTGATCTAAGGCTGCAGAGGCAGACAGCTCTACATTCAGTAATGCCACAGTGACCCCCAAAGCAATCTTCTTCTAGTTGCGGGGCAAAATCCAGCAGCCAATTGCTGGCTCTGAATAACAAGCCCGGTACAAGTACAGATAACTGCTCCCAGATTCTACAGATAACTGCTCCCAGTATACAGTAAATTTAAAAATACAGTTGTTGCAATTCTGCTAAATGGAATGTAATGCCAGGGATTCATATGTAAACATAGTATCTATTTAGATACCCTCTGCCTGTAACCACATGTTCTCAAATGAAAATGGTGTTCGGCCCCTTCCTCCCACTCCACAATCCAACATAACTGGAAAATGATCCGATAATACCCTTGGCAGGCTCTTTTGAATAACCTCTGGAAAACATTCCTCCCATTCTGTAGAGATCAAAAATCTGTCAAGTCTGGATCCTGCCCGCCTATTAGACCATGTTATCCGCCCCCCTACCATTGGAAGATCTATAAGGCCCTGCTCAAAAATAAAATTTGCAAAATCTGCCATTGCTTGCGTCTATCTGGATGACCGTAATCTCTCGCCTGGGTGATGAACTACATTAAAATCCCCCCCCCCCCCCCAACACACACCAAGGCTTCTCCCACACATTCATTAGGCCACCCAGTTCATCCCATAACATACTTCTAACTCTGTCATCATTTGGTCCATACACCCCAGCAAAAGCTCATTCACAATTATCTGTGACACTTCTGAACATACAGGCTACTACAAATCTCCCGACACATTCCTCAACCTTCTCTACCACACGCCTATCCCACATTAATAATATACCTCCGGATGCTCCCGAAGCTCCCACATATATCCAATCAACAAACACACACCCCCACACACTCACACTCCGAACCACCTCATTATTAATGACCTCCATTTTTGTCTCCTGTAAACACACTATATCCACCTTCCATTCTCGTAATCTCCTCCTAATCTTCACTCTTTTCTCAAACTCATTTATACCTCTTACATTCCAAGAAATGATTTTTGGCTGCATTAACAAAACTTGCCATTCCTCCCTTTACCAGTCACTGTAGCCGAGCCCTTCACATCGTAGTTTACCGTGCATTCCAATCTTTTTAATTCACGACTTCCACGATTCCCCACTTTGTCGCCCCTCTGGTGACTGCTCCCCCCTTTCCTGTTCATTCTATTGGCCTCAATTGCAATGAACAGCACCAGTAACTCCTCCTCATGCCCATCACATTTTAACCCCAATTCATGACAAAAAGCTAGAACCCTCTCTAACACCCAAACCGGGGATTCTGATCAATGTTCTCCTGCCCCCATAATCGTCAATGGTTGGATTTCTAGCGTCTCTGGTTCCCCCAACTCGTCTATTTCTCCAAGGTTCGTAATGCGACGTTTCTGGCGCTCATCCGTAAGAAAGCAGGAGCGATGGAGATAAAGGATTTTCGCCCAATTAGCCTTGTCAGTGGAGTGTATAAAATCATCTCAAAGGTGTTGACTAGTCGGTTGAAATCAGTGGTGGGGAAGCCTGTGACACATACGCAAAGCGCTTTTGTTCCAGGTAGACAAATCTTGGACTCTATATTGACGGCTAATGAATGTGTGGATAGCCGGATTCGAGAGCCTGGGCTTATTTGCAAGCTGGATTTGGAGAAGGCCTATGATCATGTAAATTGGGACTTTCTATTATACATGTTAGAGAGATGTGGTTTTGGGGAAAGGTGGAGAGGGTGGATTCATCAATGTGTCTCCACGGTTCGATTTTCAGTGCTCATTAATGGAACACCTGTTGATTTCTTTGGTAGCTCTCGAGGAGTGAGGCAGGGGGATCCGTTGTCTCCCCTGTTATTTGTGGTGGTGATGGAGGCATTTAGTAGAATGATGCATGTAGCGGTGGAGAGAGAGCTATTTGCAGGGTTTTCGATGGGTTTGTGGCATTCGGAGGCAATGGTAGTGTCGCATTTACTTTTTGCAGATGATACACTCATTTTCGAGAGCCAAAGGCGGAACAAATTCGAAATCTGAGATGTTTAATGTTGTGTTTTGAAGCGGTTTCACGGCTGAAAATAAACTTGTCAAAGTCGGTAATTATTCCGATCAGTGTAGTGGGTAATCTGGAAGGATTGGCAAGTATACTAGGATATGGTGTGGAAGCTTTACCGTTGACATATTTGGGGTTTACCACTGGGAGCTACTCACAGGGATCCATCTATATGGGATACGGTTATTGCGAAGATGGAGGCTAAGTTGGCGGGGTGGAAGCGAATGTATTTATCCAAGGGTGGTAGATTGACATTGATTAAAAGTACGCTTTCCAACATACCTACGTATTATCTATCGTTGTTCCATATTCAAGTGAGAGTGGCAAAGCGAATAGAAAAGATACAAAGAGACCTTTTGTGGGAGCGTGTAGGGGATGAATTTAAGTATCACTTGGTTAATTGGTCAAAGGTTTGTATGAGTACGGAAGTGGGGGGATTAGGGGTAAGAAATGTGATTCAATTCAATTGGGCATTGTTAGGCAAATGGTTGTGGAGGTTTGCCAATGAAAGAGAGGCTTGGTGGAGGAAGTTAGTGGCGGCGAAATATGAAGTTATGAGGGGAGGGTGGTGTTCTAAGGAGGTAGGAGGATCTCATGGGGTGGGAGTATGGAAAAGCATTCGAAAGGGATGGCATACTTTTAAGCAATACGTGAGGTTTGAGGTAGGAAACGGATCTTGTGTGTTATTTTGGCAAGATGTGTGGTGTGGGGAGCTGCCATTGAAGATTGTGTTCCCTGCATTGTTTTTGATAGCATGTGCAAAGGAGGCAAGGGTGGAGGAGAATATGGTTATAGTTTTTTTTTTGATAAGTCAAAATATTATATCAAAAAGCGCAGAGGGGCGCAACTCTTAGTACACTGGGAGTATACAAAAGGGACTAGGGAGAGAGGGAAAAGAATGAAAGAAAATCTACAAAGCTAATAGCCTGCGGGGCAAGCCAGCCTGTAGTCCAAGAATAGAGAGTAACAAGGAAAAAGTGTAGGAGCTCCTCAGAAGTCCTCGGCGAGTCTTCAAAACATCTATTATTTCGCTCCCTCCAAATGCACCACAAAATACAATGCGGGACCATCTTCCAAACCACAACACTTCTAGAACGACCCGCCGTCCACCAACTCGCTAGAACCTCCTTGACGGAGCAAGGCATAACCCAACAAAGCCCAAACCGAGCAAAGAAGGCATTCCATAAGACCCTCGCTGCTGCACAATGAAGAAAGAGATGATCAACCGACTCCCCTTCCATTTCACATAACCAACATCGGTTCACCACCATCAAACCCCTCCTCCTAAGATTGTCTTGAGTAAGGATCTTGCTATGAACCGCCGTCCAAACAAAGAACGCCACTCTAGGGGGAGCTTTGGACTTCCAAACACTCTTCCAAGGAAAAGAGACCTGCCCACGAGGCAAAAGCGCACGATAGAAGGTCTTAACCTCAAAAAGACCCTTGCGGGATGGCACCCACCATAACTTGTCTTTCCCCTCTCCACGCAGCTTACAATCATACAAGCTTTTATAAAAAGAGGCCAACTCCCCCACCTCCCAATCATGAATCATCCGGGTGAACTGGATATTCCATTGGATGGAATCGCTAGAACGCTCCATATTATCCGCAATTGACGCTTCTTTGAAACTAGCAATGCTAAACGGACCAGGATACTCCTCCTTAAGAGCCCTCTCACCACACCAAATATCGTCCCAGAAACGAATTTTTGAGCCCTCGCCAACATCATACTTAAAAAACCTCCTAAAATTCTGCCAACCCATACAAATAAACTTCCACAAGCCCACCCCATGCGAACCTGAGATGACACCCGAACGCCAACCACCCCAATCCGACCCATATTTGGCCACCAACACCGATCTCCACCAAGCTCCTTCCTCATGAGCGAACCACCACAACCATTTTCCCAAAAGAGCTTGATTAAACCTTCGAATACTCCTAATCCCTAAGCCAGCCTCATCAATAGGAGTACACACCTTATCCCACTCTACTAGATGATACTTGAAATCATCATTCATCCCTCCCCAAAGGAAGTCTCTTTGAATCTTCTCAAGCCGCTTTGCCACATCAACAGGGATAGGAAACAGAGATAACATATATGTAGGCATATTGGATAGGGTACTTTTAATCAAAGTGACCCTACCTCCTTTTGATAGATAAAGTCTTTTCCATGGAGCCAGTCTTCTAGACATCATATCCTCCAAGCCCGCCCACATAGATTTAAGCTTGAAAGAAGCCCCCAAAGGAAGTCCCAAATACTTCATAGGCACATCACCAAACCCACAACCCAACAAACCAGCAAGCTGCCCCACATTCTCCACATGACCAACCGGAATCAACATTGATTTGGATAAGTTTACCTTCAAACCGGCAGCTGCTTCGAAGCAAACAAGAAGAGCCCCTAAGTGACGAATTTGACTAGAGTTGGCCCCGCAAAACACCAGTGTATCATCAGCAAAGAGGAGATGAGAGACATTAACCCGCTCCTGCCCACTTGAGCCCACCGAAAAGCCTGAAATCAGACCTCTCTCAGTAAAAGCACCAAGCATCCTACTAAACGCCTCCATCACCAAGACAAAGAGGAAAGGAGAAAGCGGATCGCCTTGCCGAACCCCGCGAGAGCTTCCAAAAAAACCGGAGGGCACACCATTGATCAACACTGAAAAGCGAACTGAAGAGATACAATGCTGGATCCACGAACACCATTTCTCCCCAAACCCACACCTCCTTAATAAGTAAAGGAGAAAACTCCAGTCAACGTGATCATACGCCTTTTCCATATCCAGTTTACAAAGAACACCTGGCTCCCCAGATTTAAGCATGCTATCCAAACACTCATTCGCAATGAGAACCGAGTCTAAAATCTGTCTCCCTTTAACAAAAGCATTTTGGGGCTTGGAAATGATCTTATCCATGACTTTTCTCATTCTATTAGCCAAAACCTTGGAGATGATCTTATAAACTCCACCCACAAGACTAATAGGCCGGAAATCCTTGACCTCCTTAGCCCCTTGGATCTTCGGAATGAGAGAAATAAACGTAGAATTAATACTTTTCACAAATTTACCTCGTGCATGGAATTCCTCAAAGACCGCCATGACGTCTCCCTTAACCACCTCCCAACAATCCTGAAAAAAAGCCATAGAAAAGCCATCCGGGCCCGGGGCTTTATCCCTATCCATACCTTTAATCACCTCTCTAACCTCCCTTTCCTCAAAAGGAACTTCCAAGCTAGAGGCCTCTTCACCATTAAGCCTATCAAACTCAAGGTTATCCAATCTTGGTCTCCAACTAAAAGGCTCCGAGAACAAGGATTCATAGTAATTGACAACATGCTCACCAATACAAACTAGATCTGAAGTAGGAGAACCATCCACAATCAAGGACTCAATAGTATTGATCCTCCTATGTGCACTAGCAACTTGATGAAAGAACTTAGTGCACTTGTCTCCCTCCTTTAACCATCTCACCCTCGATTTTTGTCTCCAACTGATTTCTTCTTGTAAAAGAGAAGCTTCCAAATCTGAAACCAATAATCTCCTTCTCTCCTTTTCCACCTCAGAAAGCCTTCGGACTTCCTCAATTCTGTCCAGAGATACCAGCTCCTCTGCCCAGGCCTTGTTTCGAACCCCCACATTACCAAACACCTCTCTATTCCACCTCTTAATCTCTCCCTTAAGAGCTCTCAATTTCTTGGCCAATATAAAGCTTGGGGTACCCGTGAAAGAAAACGAAGACCACCAAGATTTAACTTTGTCTACAAAACCCTCCTCTTTAAGCCACATATTTTCGAACTTAAATGCACACTTCCCATTCTGCACGCAGCCCCTGAACAAAATAATAGGAGCATGATCCAAACAAACTCGGAGAAACTTCTTTTGCATCAACCCTGGATAGTGTAGTTCCCAATCCAGAGAAACCAAAAACCGGTCCAACCTCGACCATGATACATTATTAGCCCAAGTAGACACTCCTCCAGCCAACGGGAGATCCATGAGACCCATTTCTGCAATAAAATCAGTGAACGCAGCAACCTCACTCCTTCTACGAACTCCTCCCAACCTCTCATTATGGAAGAGAGTGACATTAAAGTCCCCCCCTATACACCAAGGCAACTCCCAAATACACATCAACCCTGCCAATTTTTCCCACAGCTGCCTTCTGAGTACATCCCTATTTGGACCATACACTCCTGCAAAGGCCCACTTCAAACCATCGTCCACATTTCTAAAGACGCATGCCACCGTAAAATTACCCTGGCAAACCTCCACCTTCGAAACTACCCTTTTATCCCACAACAATAAAATCCCACCCGAAGCCCCAATAGAAGCCACATAGCTCCACTCAACATAGGGACAACTCCATAAGCTTTGCACTATGTCATTAGAGATCAACTCTAATTTTGTTTCTTGAAGACAAACAATATCTACCTTCCACTGACTTAACAATCGTCTAACCCTCAGCCGCTTCTTCACCTCGTTCAGCCCTCTCACATTCCATGTCACAATTTTATGCTTCATAAGAAATATCATCTTCCCTCAACCCCATGAATCCACCTGCTTTCGCCCCTGCCAAAACAGAGACTCCTTCCCCATGTTTGTCAGCCACTATTTGCCCAAACACCTGTTTAAGTTTATCATCCTGCCCATCCCAAGACATACCTGCAGTATCTTTCACCTTCCAAACCAAATTCAAGTCCTTGGATATAGGAGAGACCACACCCATCCCCTGAACAGACTGCTCCTCAGAAAGAGACTCCACTTCATGCTGAAGATTAGTGCCCTCAACACCTGGGGTCTCACTCTCCTGATTCCCCATACCCCCCAACAAGCCTTCCTCATCGTGATCTCCCAACATTGTGAATACATTAGCTATCAGCTCCTCAGAATCCAGTGAAGACTTAAACTGCTTACCCGATAAATCTTCTGTTGGCACATCACACCCCCTGCCACCATTCCAAGCAACCCTCTCCGCTACCCACGACTTCGTGGTCTTAGATGATGGGCTCTCTCTTCTCTGAAAAACTTTTAACTGCTTGGAATGTCTATCCAGCGTGGTGCTATCGAATCCCACACCACCGGCAAACTCTGAGGAACTCTTCACCGGCGACAGACTCGCGTGACCCAGGGCTACGTCGGTCTTTGGAATAGTGGAAAGCAACGACGTCGAAGAGTCTGGCGCCTTGGAGCTCTTCTTCGGAGTTGAGAGGACAGAACCCCACGTATCGGCATCCTCTGTGCATGAATCCAACCTCTGCGACGATAATTCTTCCCCTGGTCCGACCCCACTGTTGTTTTCGCCGGCCTTTTCTGTCTCTCTTAACGACCCCATGATACCAGGGATAGTTAATGGAGCTATTCATTGGAATGTTTTGTTTCTTCGTCCGGTCCATGATTGGGAATTGGAAGAGGTGTCAAGATTCTTCGAAGTGTTGTATGCTCAACACATTAGACATGGTGGGGAGGATAAAATTTGTTGGATACCATCGAAGAGGAAAACCTTTGCGGTGAACTCATATTACAAGATGAGGATTAATCCGACACCGGTGGATGGCCCTTGGAAGATTATTTGGAAGAGTAAAGCTCCCCCGAGAGTGGCTTTTTTCGTGTGGACGGCAGCTTTGGGCAAGATATTAACAATGAACAATCTTCGCAAGAGGAAAATAATAGTGACGGAGTGCTGTTATATGTGCAAAAAGAGTGGTGAATCTATTGTTTATTTGTTATTGCATTGTGAAGTGGCAGTAGAGGTGTGGAATATGGTGTGTAAGCTATTTGGTATAATGTGGGTGATGCCGGATAGTTTGACGGAATGTTTTGAGGAGTTGGAGAGCACAATAGGGTAATGGCACAGTTCTACAAACATGAAGAATGGCTTCTTTGTGTGTCATGTGGTGTTTAAGGAGGGAAAGGAACGCTCGGAGTTTTGAGGATCGCAAGCTAGGTCTAATGGACTTGAAGAAAAGGGTGTTGCAAACTCTTTCCTCTTGGAGAATATTGTGGCACTCTTCGCAAGTTTCAACTCTTAAGGACTTTCTACATTTTTGCGCGTCGTTTTCTAATTAAAAGCTTGTATGTGTGGGCTCTTTTTGTATACTTCCTGTGTACATGGGTTGTGCCCCTTGCGCTTTTAATAAATTGATATTTACCGAACAAAAAAAAATAACCCCTTCTCGTAAAAGAATATATGCTGACCTCCCCACATTCTTGTGGAAGTAGACGTTGTCCCCAGTTTTAAGCGGACAAAATGGACTATATCAGTGTTATACATAATGCTTCTGTTCTAAGGGATTCAGTTAAGCTCTGAATATGACTAGGGCAGTGATGATGGTGTTACTGCGGGTCTAATTATTGGTTTATACTACCTAGCCCCAATCTCTAAATTCTCAATAACCTGTGTTGCTATTGTTCTCACTTCAGGCAAAACAATAACAACACATTTCCAATGATGGTAAGGAAGAGAAAGTTATCAAGGAGATTCCTTTTTCATAAGTTATCAAGGAAGAAACGAGACGACTGTCTCTCCTTTTTCTAATAAGTTATCATTCATCCAATAAAAAAATTAAAATAAAAAATAAAAAAACAAAGAAACAAGACCACTATCACCACTATCATCGATCTTTGCAGCACAAGCCAACCAGTTGCAATACTGGAATTATCATCACAGGTTATTGAGAATTTAGAGATTGGGGATGTGAGGAAGAATACATTCCAAATCAAATGGGAACATCGTTTAAAAAGGAATGTGTTATCTCAGTAGGATGCACTTTACTCATGTTCTTGTCTCATCTCCAATCAAGTCAATAATTGAACTATTATTGTATCACAAACAAAGAAAAGAAGCCAGAAATGAAACAATAACCTTTGCTCACCTACGTTTCTCAAACAACAAACAAAATCGAACAATCCATACACTTAGATTTAAAATAGACGCTGTCTTCCAAAATATAGATGGGTCATTAAGATCATCAATCAACATGGGACAACCCTTGTTTGCAGCAACAAAAGACTTCTTTAAACTATGAAATGGTTAGCTAGTGCCAACATTGAAGGACAAAAGAACATGTAACTGAACCTTATCTTTCCCGTTGATATCAGCTTTCACAAGCTTTGAGTAGAATTCCTTGTGTAATATACCATCCTTTAAATTTTCAACTTCATCAATAAAAGCAACTCGAAGAGCTTCATTTCTGACATCAAAATAAAAAAGAGAAAATTAGGTATCTAAAGAGTAAATTAAAGCATCTCCAACAAAACAAAATTATTATAATCTAATTTTTGAAAATAAACAAATCCAAGAGAAGCCATATTTATTTTCTTTGCATTAGAAAAAAGTCACCTTTGCATAAGCAATGCAATATCAGCAGCCTCAGGTTTTTGTTCCTCTTTTTGTTTTCCATATATTTGACATGTAACCACATATGTAAACTTAAGATCAGCCTGAGCCCGTGCTTCAGGAGATAGTTCGAAACCTCGAGTGTCAGTTGCATCATTACTAGAAACTGCAGCCTCCAAATCTGACATTGACAATACATGAGGTAATTGACCATGCAGGATAAAACAAAAAACAAGACATACTTGGTTATGCTAACCTTCAGAAGTTATCCTCTCTAAATAAGTCTGAAGCATAAGAGCTTTTCTATAGTACATCATCCCACGAACTGCAAAACTCAAACAATTTATCATTTTACTAGAAAAGCTATCGTTGTATTGAGACAAAAATGGATGAACATATTGGGTTAAAACTTTTTCTTTTTTTTTATCAGTAAAGATTCAATATATTAAAAGCACAAGGGGCGCAACCCATGTACACAGGGAGTATACAAAAAGAGCCCACATATACAAGCCTTTAATTTGAGAAAAGACACAAAAATCTAGAAAGTCCGCAAGCATTGAAACTTGCAAGGAATGCCATGAAACTCTCCACAAAAAAAGTGTTTGAAGCACCCTTTTCTTCAACTCTATGATTCAAAGTCTGTGGTCCTCAAAACTCTGTGCATTCCTTTCTCTCCATAAGCACCACATTACACACAAAGGAGCCATTCGCCATATTTGTAGGACTGTACGATTACCCCTTTATCCCCTCCAACATCCAAAGCATTCCTTCAACCTACCCAGCATCGCCCGCGTAACACCAAACAGCTAACAAACCATGTTCCAAACCTCTAAAGCAGTTTCACAATGCAGTAGTAAATGATCTATAAATTCACCACTCTTCTTGCACATACAACACCATTCTGTCATTATAATGTTCTTCTTACGTAGATTGTCAATCATTAATATTTTCCCCAACACTGCTGTCCACACCAAAAAAAACCACTCTCGGAGGAACTTACTCTTCCAAATAATCTTCCAAGGGCCATCCACAGGTTCCGAATTAGCCTTCACCTTATAGTATTACTTCACCTCAAAATTCTTTCTCTTCAATGGGAATCCAACAAATTTTATCCACCCCACCATGCCTAATTTGTTGGGAGTACAGCAATTCGAAGAATCTCGATACCTCTTCCAATTCCCAATCATGAACAGGTCGAATGAACATTACGTTCCAATGAATAGCACCATTTACTATAGCCATATTCTCCTCCACCAATGCCTCCTTTGCACATGCTATAGTAAACAAAGCAGGAAACACAGCCTTCAATGGTATCTCCCCACACCACACATCCTGTCAAAATAATACTCGAAATCCATTTCCTACCTCAAACCTCCCATGTTGTTTAAAAATATCCCACCCCCGTCAAATACATTTCCACACTCCCACCCCATACGGTCCTCCTACCTCCTTGGAACACCAACCACATCTCATTATATCATATTTCACCTCCACTAATTTCCTCCACCAAGCCTCTCCCTCACTGACAAACCTCCACAACCATTTACCTAATAACGCTTGGTTGAACTGTATCAAATTTTGGGTTAAAAACCAAATGAACTCATTTTGTTATGGAGACCAAGAAATGTCCCTACATTATCAAACCAACACCTACAAACTACTAGCATTTTTAAGCTACTTAGAGCATTGAATTGCTTAACCCAATTGTTTATAGTGATACAATAAAATGAATGAACTGAATATACACACTCTCGTATGTCTATATGACGAACAAAGAAAAACAAAATATGGAAAGGAGACAAATCTCAACATTAAAACCAAAAGAATATCGCAGAGAGAATAAAAATCTACCAGTTCTAGCCAATGTCTGTCCCCTATACGAGACCCAAAACCGAAGTTCAAGGGTATCATTAGGATTCCTCAGAAGTTCAGAGTCAGGCGTATTCTCATCACGACCAATTCGGGCAAGAAAGTTCTTCCACTCATCTGTGGTGCAATAATATTACTATTAATATGATGAGCAAGAAGTTCAAGACTCCTATTGCTACTAAAATAAAATTCAATCGCCATAAAGAATTACTGGAATATCCAGCACAGCACATCAAGTTATAGTCCACAGGGAAAAAGCACAGGATCAATATTTAGCAGACAGAAATATATTGTAGGTACTAGTTGAGCCAAGTATTTAATTAGCAAAAATATATCAGTACCACTCAAATTTCTAATAGATATCTATACAACAATAATAATAACTCCAGGTAATAGTTATACTTCATTTTCGCTAGTCCCAAATATTGTAGGTAATTTTGGAAGAAGCAGACTTGTCCCCATGACTTCACAGGATACAACATGGAAGAACAGATCAACAGTGGAACAAGTACATATTAGCAAAGTATGAAGCTGATAAAGATAAGGGAAAGGACCAACTTTGCAATTTGTCTTGCCAAGTAATTTTCAGTAGTTCATTTTCCCCATACTCGTAGACTATACTTCCTGGGCATACTAGGTGCCAAATGCAAGGATTTTCAACATAATACAAATGGCATATGTATAAGGACATTCCGTCCTAAAAAATTAATAACAAGATATATGGCCAGCAAAATAACAACAACGAACACACAATACCAATGACAGTTGTGAGTATGTTTTTTCTAGGTATTTTTTGATTACTTGTTTCTTCCAAGCTGAGCTTATATGATACATATGCTCCAGCTTGAGGGAGAGTGGTAGAAGAGTCATTTGGGTTTGAGGGATATTTTTGCCATTGTGATATTTCCTTAAACCTGATAATAAAATGTGTGGTGGGCTACATAATATGTGTGTGTGTGGTTGCCTGCACGCGCCTCCTCCGGCAAAGGGCCTTCTTTGACAGGGTTTTTTAGGTACGAGTTTTGATTCCTCCCCTTCTCCTCCCTCACCGACTTTGGCTGTTAAGGACGTTTTCCAACCTCCAAAGTCTTCTGGAGATTCTTTTTCAGGGGCGGTTGCACTGGGAGAGAGACTCCGCCTTCCTGTGTTGTTAGAGTCCAAGTCACAGTTGAGGTATTCACGGAAGGTTAAGGAAGACTTAAGTGTGCAGCTGAATAAGAAGTTAAACAAGAAGCTGATCGCCGAGGCTGTGGCCACACCAATGGTGGGGGTTGATTCCGAGGTTGTGCTTAACGTGATGACAGTTGCTCCAACTTTGTGATTGTCTTGCAGGGGTGACGAGAAAAGATTTAGGAATCTTTTGTCGGCTATTGAGAAGGATCGGTTTATTGAAGATGGGAATTTTGTTTCAAAAGTAAGGGGAAGAAGAGGGAGCTCAAAAATTTGGAATGTTCCCTTAATTTTGATACTAGAGGTTGTGGCTCTAGTCAGGGTTTAGGAAGGTCTATTTTGTGGGTCTAGGATTTATTTGGAGAGTTAGAGGTCTTGGCTCTAGTTGGGTTATAGGGTTTCTTTGAGTTTGAGGATTCTCTTTTCGGAGTACTTATCAAAAAGGATTCTCGTTTGGGGACTATTGTGGGCTAGCTTTGGTTTTCCTGTATATACTTCACGTGTACTAAAGGGCGCCTTACGCTGTTTTATAAAAAATTTATTACTAATAAAAATAAAAATAAAAAGTTAAACAACAACACAATAGTAGCGTGCCTCCACCTTTTCTATCTAAACAGTTTATACAAACTACAACAATAGTAATGCCAGATATGTTCAAAGAGAGTTCATAATTAGAAAATGTCACATCCACACATAAAGCAAATATAAAAATCCAGTACTCTCCACGCGCATAATGGTATGTTTTGTTGTCTCATATTAACTCAAGAGACAGTATGAATAATTAGAACATGATAAAAACAATAATCAAGTATTCTTTTACTGGCCTGACAAATAAGTTAGACAGTTCCCAAACTTGATACAAACTACGATCCCAAAAGAAGAAAGAAAACATTTGCTGGAGAGACTAATATTTACAAGAAGGAACTTTTTCTCCCTATTTATATTTTATTTTTCCTTGAAAAGTACCAAGAACAAGAACTTTGTGTTTGAGCAATCAACGAACAAGAACCTTTTATTTTTCTGTCTCATTATGAATAGCTGAGCAATCAAATAGAGCGGAAATACAAAGCACACGCAGGGAGTACCTGGATATATTTTCTGGAGGTAAAATAAAAGTGATATCCCATCCTCATTTTTCTCTTGGAGTTCAGCCTTACTATAAAGTACTGTCTCAGAATAATATGGAGTGAACACACTGCATTTGCATATAGAAAAATATGAGGATGCTAGATTAATCAAGCAAGCAAGAGTATTGATACCTCCAAAGCGGAAGAGATGCATGAAAGAAAAGGTATGACCTGAATGATAACATCTCACGCACTGGCTTGGCTATCGGAATCTCCATGAAAAGGGAATTAGTGAAGAACTCCAGCCTACGGCTGGCCTCAAGATTTCTGGGAACATTTGAGGCTGAATCTTTGATAGTCAACAACGAATACAATCTTTTGACTTGAGCTATCTGCATATCTTCCAAAATTAGTCGATCTCATCAGGAAAGTAAAAACAGATATTTCTTTACAAAAGATAATTGAAAACAAATCCTCCAAAACATACCAGCTCAGCATCTTTGGGCCACTTCAGCTTTGCAAAAAGACGACCCTCAGTCCTTGCTTTTGACAATGCATTCCAGGTTTCGTAGTGCTCCCTAAAATATGCATTCAACACAGCATCAAAATTATACATTCAAGGAAAAAGGAAAATAAATCTATCTGATGCAGGAGCATACACTAAATGCTCGTATAAACAGACCTCATGTTAATAGAAAGAACATCATGTCGCACAACATCGTAGAGATCTAGAACAGCATTAACAGCACCTTTTTCATTCTCTGGAGTTTCCACCTCTCTCTGTAGAGTGTAAAAAATAAGGTTGAATAAGCAGTATCAAAGCTATTCCCCAGTAATATACTGGAAAAGGAAAAAAAAATAATTAATATCAATAATATCAATACCCGGAGAACAAGAATTTTATTAGAGAAATTACTACACTTAATGATTATATTGATCAGCCCCTCCAACCCCTGAAATAGAACAGCTACCTCACATCCAAAAAGAGTGAGCTTGATTCTGCGCAGGATCTTAAAGAACATTTTAACTCTCCCATCAGAACCCCAAAATCTTTTCAACCAAATCATCCGAAGAGAGTGGCAGAAAAAATACTCCACTAGACAAATTCTAACAGGGCTATAAATGAACAGAGCCACTCGCAAAAAGATTAAGGCTCGGCTCGGGATCGATTCATTTATTAAACAAAAAGAACTTGAACAAAAATTTAAACTCGTTTATTAAAAGAGCTGAACTCATATAAACTCAACTTAACTCGTAGTGGCTTTTGGCCGGTTACTCACCTTTTCATCCGGTTCTATATCTTCTTTGCTAGTTAAGAATGTTTTGAGATCAATCCAGCATCTTTCAAAACTGATTCAGTAGGTTTTTGTCCAGTTTAGTGTATTTGTTGACCGGTTTAGTGGTTTTCTCTTCAGTACAAAGCATTATTTGATCAGTTGTGGTTTTCTTTTGGGTCATAGCATGCTCCGACTGGTTCTGTGAGGTTCTAGCATGGTCCATGTTGGTTCAATTTAGTTCAGTACAATTCTAGCCGGTTCTTGCTTCTTGACAAGATCAATGGTTTTTTAGCCTATGCAAGTGGTTTCTTAATTGGTTCAGGTGGTTTATCGCACAATTTGGCTACATGGAGCAACTATTGTTGGCGACCTGTGGATCAAAACTCAGCTTGGGAGACGCAGAAAGCTTCATTTTGTTTCTTCCTAGGCTTAGGGGCCCCACCGCTCACCACAATGAATGCCACCGACCAGAAAACTACTGAGTGACCCCACCAAAAAAAACAGAAAACATCTCAGAAAACCAAACTACACCTCCAAAGAACAAACAAAATCAATTTTATTTTCCACACCGGAGAATTTCTTGGTCACAATGTATAGCTCTTTTAGAGCTTCATCAAGGCATTGCAAGCCGTACTGCCACCAAAGGGAGACCCACCAAGATATGAAGTTCAACCAAAAAAAGAGAGGAAAACCAAGACTATAACTCAAGGGATTATACAAGGATCTTAAACCTTAAACCTGCTTGGATACCATGTTGTAGTTTGATTGAAAAGTTTAGGAAAAAAGTGGAAACTAGTTCCTTCTCACGTAGCCTCACAAAATAATTATAAAAGTAGAAAAATACTACAATGACTAAAATATCCATGAACTCTAAACCCTACAAACTCTTCTAAAATGCTTAAACATCGTTACACCCTTCCCGAGACCCAATGAATACAGGCATCTGCTTCCAATTTATTTAGGCATCGTTTCACTTCCTTCGTAAGTGCCTCTAGTGTATCAGTTTTTTTTTTTTTTTTTTTTTATAAGTACATTGCAAGACAACAAACTACAAGAAACAAACAGAAAGGGGATGATCCTTCCCACTAACTAGGGGAGATGATAGGAAATGGGGTGAGGAAAAGGGAATGCTGCCAGAGTAAAAGTTGGCTGCGGCCCAACGTGCCACTAAGTAGGCATAGAAGTTTACACATCGATTAATCTTCCTAGCTTCACAAGAGGAAGCAAAAGGAATAGCGTCTAAAGAATCAAAGATAAAGGGTGAGATCCTCCATGAGATCCTCCAATCTAAAGCAGAAACTGGATGTTGGAGAGCTAGAACCACCACTTCAGAATCCACTTCAAGGATAAATCAATCAAGAAGAAGAGAAGCCGCTAAGGAGATTGCTAGCTGAGCTGCCAAAGCTTCTCCCACATTAGGAGAACATGAAGGACTAATCTGGGAAAGCATATGAATAATTTGGCCTTCAAAATAGCGACAAACTGCTGTTTGAGCTGAGAAAGAATCCCGAATAGCGGTATCAAAAAGAATCCTCAACTATCAATGGTACAAACCATCTTTGCCATGTTTGAGTAACGTCTGCCAATACTTCTTACCATAACCGTCCATTAATTGAAATTTTTTAATTGCCAAATTACCCAATTTACCCCAGCCTACGTCTTATATTTTATCATGACCCTTCCCCACAAGCATATTCGCATACGACCATCGGCCATTCTCCACCAACTGCAACAACTATCGAAAACCACCCCAAGTTTTTTCTTCTCTGCTCCCAAGCTTACTATGAGGCTCAGGAAAATTGACCACCTTCCTCATCTTTTCAACACAGGCGCCCCATCCTCTTCCTTCACGTCCCTTCAGTATAACAATGAAATTTTGCCACCCTCCTATGCCATACTCTGATAACTTCAAAAACCTGCCATGCCTATTCGCAAGCATACGGGCAATATATGCTACATTTATTCTTTTTCTTTCAAAAAAAAAAAAAAGGGCAATATATGCTACATTACTAGACCTGAACGACCTATAAAATCACTCAAATTCTCGTCCCTTATCAACTCCACCATCGATCACAGCCACTTCACGCTCAGTTTGCCCAAAATAACCTCACAATAGGTTCCTCTGCTCCTTCCAGCAAAACAAAGACCTCCTTTCCCCTCTTTGTATCAGAGCTCAAATGATTCTGCTTCGACATAGAAGAATCCCAAAAATCCCATCTTCACACTCCTCATTCACGAGTCAAACAGAGCTGCTATTACTTAGAAGGGAATAATAATGAAGCCAACATTCTAGTTGTAGTGTTCACCAACTCAACAGTCAATGAAACATTGTATGTACCCATATATCAGATACAAAAGAACAAGAAGAAAGAATGATAATTTTTATCGATTAAAGCAAAAGTAAAGATAAGATTACTAATACGAACCAGAAGTCCGATTAATGCAGTGACTCTAGTAATCACAAGCGGCAGCTTACTGAGATCAAAGTCGACATGAATACTTTTCTTCCCGATACTTGCATTAATATCGTCATATATCCTTTCAACCCTGAATAGGAGATTACAGTATAAACCTCTTGATTCATATGCTCTTTCATCACATTAATTACAAAGCAAATATTCAGATTGGAGGCTACAGAAATTTTCACAATAACTAACCACATTCTTCCTTCATCATCCAATATTTTGATAAGGATAAGCTTAATCACATGGTAGCACTCCTGGACAGCATACTTCATATAGTCATCCCTTGAGATCCTTTCCCAGAGCTCATCATGTGAATCTCTACTGTCTACGGCAATATCTTTAGCCATAAATATCTACAAAATTATGATGAATTAAACTAAAATTACAGTTGAAGATGCACATTTGGAAAAAAATCACAAACTAACAAAAAAAATAAATAAAGCAACTGAATGACCTTGCTAGCAAGAAGAAAAAGGGGCCACTGAACCAAGGGGAGATTTCCAAAATACATTGGCATGAGCAGCAACTCCATTTCCCTGCCACCCAAAAAAAGATATCAAAACATAGCAAGTACAGCAAATCTCACAGTTATGTAAATAAAAACCAATAGAAATAAAAGCTATCAAAGTGAAAACAAATACAATTTTTTTTTNACAAAAAAAAAAAAAAAAAAAGACTATTTTAGTATATTTGGGTACTCACAAGTTAGTAATATAATCTTCTTCCCTTAAATTCTTTATGATCTCATTCCAAAAGGGAGCAAATCGTGCAGCATCAACCTTGTTCTTCTCCACATCCTTCAGAGACAAAACAGTATTACTTTACTGGAAATTATATTCTGGAATGTGATCTAAAGAAATAAGTCATGTAAACTATGCTTTCAGAAAAAATTTCCGTCACTTGGAGGACAGATTCTAGACCACATCCTTGAGTTCCACATAAAGGAATCAGACTTCCAAAGACAAACAGCATAATATTTTCATCAACATTATAAGAGAAAAAAAAAATGACAATATAGAAACGTAAAAACAATTTTGCATACTTTTTGGCAACCAAAAAATAAAATACAGAATCAATTTGAAGCCACAAATTACATAAAACCCTGAACCCTTAACAAATATTACATAGATTTTATTTATTTTTAGTTTTTTGATAAATAAGTAAGCATAACAAAGAAAAAATTATATTAATTATTTTAATTAATTAGTTATGAAAAATGGCCTTCCTGATAAGTCTAATTATTCTTTTGCAGTCTGAACAGAGAAAAGAAGACTACTCTATAAAATATACTTATGCAGCTTTCACCATAAAGATTTCATTGAAAGAAGCTTTTCCCTTTTTGTCTTTGACAGATGACTCACCTGACTGTAAGAAGAACGACGAGTCCTGCAAAAGACATATTGCATTCAGGTGCAAAACAAAACAAAACAAAGCAACAGAAAAACACAAACACATATTTGTCCACAAAGAACTGAATCATAATATCAACGATTATTGAGGGAAAAAGAACTAATAAGGGGTTAAAATTCAACCTGTTATGAAGGGGAACATGAAGAGTGTCCACAAAAGCTCCAGGAAACTGCTCAAAAAGTTTGTGAAGGGCTTCCAACGACCTAATCTGAAGATCATGACAAAAAAATGACATTTAAAGCACTACTCAATTGGGCTGCAACTCATGGTAAAAGACGGGTTTTTTTTTTCTTTTTTTTTTTTCAGAAGTGAGGAAGACACAGAGAGTTAACATTGGCGGTGGAAAAATGAGCTTTGTAATATAGGAACTCTACAAAACCTTTTCTTTTCTTTTTTTTCTTTTCTTTCTTTCATAAAAAATATTAACCTCCCTCAAACTGACATTCTTTTTGTACATACACCCTCAAACTACCATTTCGTTGCAAAAGAACCCCTCCATTAGTATCTTCTTCTTTTTTTTATGATGAGGAACACCTTCAAGATAGTGCCCCTTCATGCACCCACCCCTATCGGGTAAACCTCGGAGTTCACACAGATCATGTAATAATCCAGCTTCACCGGCGGGCTAGCACCACAGAATTATTTGCACCCAAAGGAATTCAAACCNAAAAAAAAAAAAAAAATTCCCCCCCCCCCCCCCCAAAAAAAAAAAATTCAAAAAACTCTATTCAACTTCAAAAAATTTGCAATCTCATCCCTCCCAAAATACCCCCATTTTTTTATTTCTTTTAAGTTTAATTTTTTTAAGTAAGGCAATTTTGTAATTTTATTAAGTTTATAGGAGTATAAGGCTCATTTCACCATTGACCATCTGGTTTAACTGCAAACCCTAACAGGACGGATAAGAGTGCAAATTTTTTAAACTCAGATACACTAAATTTAGAGTTTTTTAATTTTGCAGGGATGATTGCAAAACTGACGTGAGTTTAGAGCAGTTAAGTGAAGCTTCCTAAAAATATAAAAAATAAAAAATAGAAAAAGCAAATAAACAAGAGGTTAAGGGTGATGAAAGTATAAGGTTCATTTCACCCTTGACCATCTGGTTTAACCGCAAACCCTAACATGAGGGATAAGAGTGCAAATTTTTTTAACTTGGATACACTAAATTTAGAGTTTTTTAATTTTGCGGGGATGATTGCGAAACTGATGTGAGTTTAGAGCAGTTAAGTGAAGCTTCCCAAAAAAAAAAAAAGGAATATAAACAAGAGGTTAAGGGTGATGAAAGTTTCAAGTGTCATGGGGATGGCCAAACCACCCTCTCAGACCGGAGGGAGTGGTTCAAGCCAACCCCACTCAAGGGTTTTCGGGGATGGCTCGGCCATCCTCAAGTGTTTGGAAGTTGTTCGAGCCACCCCTACTCAAAGGTTTTAGGGGATGCCCAAACCACCCCCTCAACCCTAAGGAATGGCTCAGCCACAAAAGTATGTTAAGCTTTACCTCAAGCAAAGCACTAAATGGGAGAACTCCGTCATAAATGAGTATAGATTGATAGGAGAAAGATAATATGTACCCATGAAAGGGAAGTATAACAGATTCAACTTCAATGCGAATCACACATTAAGAAAAAAGAAATCTGATGAGATCTAATAAAATGTAACATACCTCACCAAGACGATCTCTTGCCCCAAGCAAGAAGCCCCAAACAGCAGATATTATAGTGTAAAACACATGGATATCTAAAAGATAGATCTGTACCAGGAAAATTTAAAAGGATAGGACAAAAATAAATGAGAGAGAGAGAGAGAGAGAGACTAAAAACAAATTTACAAAAAAAAAAAAACACCACTCAGCAAAAGAAATCAAAGTTGAGATAGAGCACAACAAATTAGTTTCTGAAAACCAGAACTCTGAATCAGAGATATTTTATATAAGATACTATAGAGGGGGACACATCATTATGTAACTCAGTACATAATCTTTTTGTGAGTTCTCTAATTTTTTAATGTAGTTTTTTTTTTTGATAAGTCAAAAGGGAATTTAAATGTAGTTATTTGTTACTTATTTTGCACATCCAACAAAAGATATTAGGACATCAGCAAATCCACAAAGTATGTAGTTATGGACACTAACGTATTGTTTATCTAGTTTAGGACATGTACAAATCCACAAATACCCACCCATTCTAGAGCTATAATTGATACTATTAAGGTTCAAATCCCAGGCATATTTGGGTGCTTGTGAAAAGTAGAAGAAATTTGTATCATTGGTTTGAAAATGTGAAAAGTTAGATCATATTCAGAGAAGCTGGAGAGCAGATGCTTTGGGATGGTCCACAATTACTAGTATAAAAGCCAATGGTTCGGATCTACCCTGCAATCAAAGGATGGATATCAATGTTGACATTTAAGGCATGTTGTTCCCTTCTGCTTCTAGCTGGTTTATCCAAAAAGAGAAAAGAAAAGAAAGAAAGCAACTACTATTCAAACTAAAAACCTCATCATGCTCCTGAGTCAAAATCAACTCACTGATTTTCTTGTCTCTAATTGACTAACTCATCACTGAATTATAAAGTAAGAGCAAGCCTGATCCCACCATTTTCAATTTATTATTCAATGGAGCTCCTTGACAAAAATAATTTTGAATATTTTCAGATGTATCGAATATGTATCTGGGAGTATACAGTCCAAATAAAAATTCAAGTAGACCGTGAGTGTCAAATATGGACATGGCCTCTTTCTAGAAGTATCTATGCCACCCCAGTCACTAGAAGGTGTTTTTCACTAAAGGTGGAAGACTTCTGGAACTAAATTGTTTCACAAAAATAAATTGAATCGCACAAAGAAAAAGGTGGAAAAATAACACAATCTCAAAACATGCAGCCCAGACATTAGATTGCAACAGTCAAAAGAACCAAAAATTTAATTGAAATGATTATTGTAGGATTGCAGAATATATGAAAAATAGGAATTCAAACTTACAGCCACCACAGGAGCCCATAAGCTAGCAACTGTCAATGCATTATGGTTATCTGCAACAAATGAAAGCAGTTTAAAGATCAAGCAGCATCAATGATGAAAATAGGAAATCAGGTTAGGAACCCTTATACGTTTTACCATTTTGACTTAAAAGACCCCAGTTTTCAATTTTATAAATTCAAGCCCCAAGTTTAAGCTCATTCTAAATTCAAGATTTCCATCAGCATTTCCACCAAATAGGTAAAAAAAAAAATGGATGTAAAAGAGGTGGCTACCCCCAAGTTAGGGAGTGCCTGTGAGTCATGCCGTCTGTGAGGGACTCTTAGGAGTATGTTCTTGTTCTTTTGTAATTTTTTTTTTTTAATTTTTGATAAGTAATGTTATCTATATATATATCAAAAAAAGTGCAATGCATCTCTAAGTACACAGAAAGTATACAAAGGTAAAACCCGCAAACCCACAAAAATCCCATATACAGACTCTAAAACTCAAAAGAAATTTTAGAGTTTGAAATGGGTTTGTTTGGTGATAGTGGGTTTGTTTAGTAAAAGATTTTAGAGGGTCTGAGTCTGAGAGTCTGAGGTGTGAGGTTGTCTGAGAAGGCGCGTGGGTGGCGCGTGAAGTCTAGTGGGCTGAGTTTGATTGGTTGGTTATCGTCATGGAACACAACAGGAAATGGAAGGTGGAATCTAAGGAGTTTGAAGTGTTGATCAAGGGAGGAGCTACAGGGGTGAGGATTGCTGAAAGGAGCAACAAAAAATGAAGGTCCATTTTCCTTCAAAGGGATGAGCTTGCATGGCTGGTGAGATCAGTGGAGGAGGTGGTAGACGTGGAAACATCTGAGGTTTTCTGGGACCAATCACGTGCAGGGTATCCACGGATCATGGTGCAAAAATGCTCGAACAGGCATGGGAGGTATCTGAATGTTGAAGAGTTTGACGGTCGTCGCCGTATTGGTACGATTTTAATACCATAAGGGCGATACGGTCAAGGTTGGTCTCGCTTGAATTTGGAGCTGAGAAAGGCGAATGAATCTCTGAGGGAAGGGCGAGAGACCAGGGTATGCAAGGCGGCGAAAGTTCCGGAGGGACAGGTAACAAGGCGGAGCTTCATGGAGGTTTGGGGTAAGACGAAGCCACCAGAGGAGATTTGCTTCCTTGGGCAAGATGACTCGATTGCTAGGGTGCCGTGATGGCTGAAGGAGGGGTCGGCAACGCTGGAGAGCCAAATTCCGGCGGCCGATAACGGTGATCGTGAAAAGGCTTCATCGAAGGCTCAATGCCAGGAGGGGAGCGCGCGAAATTCTGTGGTATCCGGCAACAAGTTTTGCGGAGATGAAGGGATAGCCGGGATACCCCAGGACGCGATACCCAAGGGGCAGTGGGTACAGGCGCTGTTATCTCCGGCGACGCACTCTGTGGAGGTTGCATGCTTGTCATCCAAGTTGCAGGCGAAGGGACGTGAGGAGGCTGTCAGTGCAAAGGAGGTGTCTGCTTTTAATGCAAAAGTGGAGCTAAGCAACGTTAGGGACTGGTTGCGCCGTATTAAGGGTGAGGTGGATGCAGGTTTGAAGAGATAGGACGTGGTGTTTCAAAAGCTGGACTCTGACAGGCCGGGGCAGGGGCGCAAGGCTTCAAGCTGGGGTCACAAGCCCATGTTAGGACCGGAGCCCAAAGGTAAGAACGTTCTCTTTTCGAAGACTGCAGGCATCGGCTTAGGTGTTGAGAGGCCCAAGGAGGTTGAGAAAAGGACGCTAGCGTGGCTGGGCTTGGTGGCGGGCTCGTCTGAGCTCGTAATGACAGCAAGTGCGGACTTGGGCTTAGGCTCAAAAGATGGCAAGGCTAGTGGGTCGTCCAAGAGTCCCACGGAGACTGAGGAAAGGCCGATAGCGTCTCAGGGCTTGGCGGCGGGCTCGTCTGAGCCTATCGACGGCTGTCCCGGTAGCTCTAAGACTGATGGGATTGTTGCCGGAGCATCGGGTTCGTCACAGCAGCAAAACACCGGTGAGTATGAGCATGGTGACGGTTGCCACGATAGAGTCGGTGCATCGGTCTCATCACAGCTTATAGGTGAGTTTGGGTCCAGTGGGTCTGTGTCTTCGGCACTAGGTTCTGAGCTAACAGAGTTAGCCGGTGGTCTGGAAATTGTGGCAGAGGGCGCGTACGAGGTAGGCGAGTGCTCTCTAACTTTGCCGGTGGGGTCTGAGCGCTTGGGTCCGGAAGAGCTGTCGCCGACGAAGGTAAGGAAGAAGGAAGCTGTTTCTGTGCATCCGCATCTGGGCGTGTCTCATGGGTTCGTAAGCTCCAAACCTGGGTCCTCGCAGTTCCAGGTATACCAGAGAAGCCGCGGGAGGTCCTCCAAGTCCTCGCAGGTACGGGGGGGCTCGGTTTTGGGGGAATTTCCTGGGTTGGCTACGAAGGGAGTAATGGGCTCTACACGGCATGTCTCTTCGGTGTCTGAGGGGGAATCAGCGAGTTATAATGACTCCTCTTCGATGGGGAGTCTGAGACTCTGTGCAGTGGCTGTGTCTGAGTTTGGGCCTGGGGTGGTGTCTTCAGAAATGGGAAGGTCCAGGGCTAGTCCGCAGGTGGAAGAGGAGCTGAAGTTTATAATGGAGACGGGTGGGGTTGCGGGCATGTCATGCAAAGGGCAGATTGGCAGATTAGAGGAGGTGCTGGGGCAGCTTGTTGAAGAGAAAAAAGGGAGAGCTACTAGAAGAGAGAGGGGCAGCCATGTTATCAATAAAGCTTAACATCTTGACTTGGAACGTGAGGGGGCTAAATGAGGGCAGAAAAAGGTTGAAAATCAGGAACCTTTTAAGCAAATGGAAAGTAGACATAGCTTGTTTTCAAGAGACGAAGCTGGAGCTATTTTCTAATCAGCTTGTGCAGAGTTTGTGGAGATGTCCTTATGTGGAGTGGTGCCATGTGGCATCTAATGGGGCCTCGGGTGGTATTCTCTTGATGTGGGATCGTCGGGTGGTGTCGAAGATAGATGTTTGCATGGGTAGTTTTGTGGTTGCGTGCTCTTTTAGAAATGTAGAGGATGGTATGGTGTGGGCTTTTGCAGGGGTATATGGTCCGACTAGAAACAATTTCAAAAGGCTTTTGTGGGAAGAACTGGCAGGGGTGATGAGCCTTTGGGATATGCCCTGGTGTATTGGCGGGGATTTCAATGTCACTCTCTTCCACAGTGAGAGATCTGGCGGAGCTAGGTTGAGGCGTGCAGTGACGGAGTATGCAGATTTTACTATAGAACAGGGGCTTATGGATCTTCCCTTGGCTGGTGGGATATCTACGTGGTCCAACTCCATGTCTTGGTCTAGACTAGACCGGTTTTTGGTCTCTCCGGAATGGGAGTTGAGATATCCGGGTTTCGTTCAGAAGAAGCTTCTTCGCGTGTGTTCCGATCATACGCCTATTCTTTTGACTAGGGGTGGTATTCAGAATGGGAAGCATTCCTTCAAGTTTGAAAACATGTGGCTTAAGGAGGAGGGTTTTGTAGATAAGGTTCGAGGTTGGTGGGGCTCTTTCTCTTTTGAGGGTTCCCCGAGTTTTGTCTTGGTGAAGAAACTTCAAGCACTCAAAGGGGAAATCAAGAAGTGGAATAGAGAGGTGTTTGGTGATGTGGGGGCGAGGAATAAGGCTCGGATAGAGGAGCTGGAGCTGCTGGACAGCTATGAGGAAGGTATAGGGTTGACAGAGGAGGAGAAGGAGAGGAGGAGAGGGCTGGCTTCGGACTTGGAGGCTTCTCTTTTACAAGAAGAAATTAGTTGGAGACAGAAATCAAGGGTCCGGTGGCTCAAAGAGGGAGACAAGTGCACTAAATTTTTTCATTAGGTGGCCAATGCTAATCGAAGAAATAATTCTATTGAGTCATTGTCCGTGAATGGCTCGGTTACCTCGGATCCCGATGTCATTAGTTCGCACATTGTCAATTTCTATGAGTCTTTATTCTCGGAGCCTCTTAATTGGAGACCGAGGGTAGACAACTTAGAATTTGAAGTGTTGAGTGGGGACGAGGCGGCTGGGTTGGAAGAACCCTTTGAGGAAAGGGAGGTAATCAAAGGTATGGATAGGGACAAGGCCCCTGGCCCGGATGGGTTCTCTTTGGCATTCTTTCAGGATTGTTGGGAGGTGGTGAAGGGGGACTTCATGGTGGTCTTCGCAGATTTCCACTCTCAAGGTAAATTTGTGAAGAGCATTAATTCTACTTTTAACTCGCTTATCCCTAAGTTCCATGGGGCCAAGGAGATAACGGATTTTCGCCCTATTAGCCTTGTGGGTGGGGTTTACAAGATTATAGCCAAGGTGTTGGCCAATAGGATGAGGAGAGTTATGGACAAGATTATTTCCAAGCCGCAAAATGCTTTTGTGAAAGGGCGTCAGATCTTAGACTCGGTACTTATAGCGAATGAATGTGTGGATAGTAGGCTTAAGTCAGGAGTTCCTGGGGTGTTGTGTAAATTGGATATGGAGAAGGCGTATGATCATGTCAACTGGAACTTTCTTCTTTATTTTTTTTTTTGATAAGTCTTTCTTCTTTATTTGTTGAGGCGATGTGGTTTTGGGGAGAAATGGAGTTCATGGATCAAGCAATGCATCTCGACTGCCCGGTTCTCAGTGTTGCTCAATGATGTTCCTTTTGGTTTTTTTGGTAGTTCTCGAGGGGTGCGCCAAGGAGATCCTCTCTCTCCTTTCTTATGGAGGCGTTTAGTAAGATGATCGGTGCTGTTTCCTCTAGGGATCTGATTTCGGGGTTCTCGGTGGGCTCCAATGAGTTGAATCGGGTCGTTGTTTCTCACCTTCTATTTGCAAATGATACATTAGTCTTATGTAGGGCGTCTGATAGCCAAATCAGACGTTTGGGGGATTTACTTGTCTGTTTTGAGGCGATTTCAGGTCTCAAGGTTAATTTGGGTAAGTCTGCTTTGATTCCAGTTGGCTCTGTTGGTGAGGTGGATCAGCTTGTCGGGTTGTTGGGCTGTGGTACTGGCATGTTGCCTTTGAAGTATTTGGGGCTGCCTTTGGGGGCTTCTTTCAAGGTCAAAACAATGTGGGTGGAGTTGGAAGAGTTGATGGCACGGAGGTTGGCTCCTTGGAAAAGGTCGTATCTTTCCAAGGGAGGTAGGGTTACATTGATCAAAAGCACCTTATCGAACTTGCCTACATATATGATGTCTGTATTTCCTATCCCCGCGCTGGTGGCTAAGCGTATTGAGAAGATTCAACAGGACTTTCTTTGGGGAGGGTTGAATGATGAGGTAAAGATGCATTTGGTTGAGTGGGACAAGGTGTGCTCCCCCTTGGATGAGGGAGGGTTAGGTATCCAGAGTATAAGAAGGTTTAATCAAGCTCTTTTGGGTAAGTGGCTGTGGCGGTTTGCTCATGAGGAGGGGGCCTGGTGGAGGTCGGTTTTGGTAGCTAAATATGGGTCGGACTGGGGAGGTTGGTACTCGGGGGACATCTCTGGATCTCATGGGGTGGGACTCTGGAAATACATCTGTAAGGGTTCGCAAATTTTTAGGAACCATATTAAATTTGTTCCTGGTGATGGCTCTAGAATTCGCTTTTGGGAGGATATTTGGTGTGGGGATAATGCTCTTAAGGAAGTCTTTCCTGGTTTGTTTAACATTGCCAGATTTAAGGAGGCGTCTATTGTGGACAATATGGAGCTCTCTAGTGGTATCATCCAATGGAACATCCAGTTTACTAGGTTGATTCATGATTGGGAGGTGGAGGTGTTGGTCTCGTTTTACAGATGCTTGTATGACTGTAAGATGAGAGGGGTTGGGGTTGACAAGTTGTGGTGGGTGCCTTCGCGCAAGGGTTTGTTTGAGGTCAAGTCTTTTTACTGAGTTCTCTCCCCCACTAGGGCTATTTCGTTCCCTTGGAAGAGCATTTGGAGATCTAAGGCTCCTCCTAGAGTGGCGTTTTTTGCTTGGACGGCTGCCCATGGCAAGATTCTTACGGTGGATAATCTTCGGAGGAGGGGTATGGTGGTGGTAAATAGATGTTGATTATGTGAGTCAGATGAGAAGTCGGTTGACCATCTTCTTCTACATTATGGGGCGACGAGAGCCTTGTGGGATGCCTTCTTCGCCCGGTTTGGTCTTTATTGGGTTATGCCTTGCTCAGTTAAGGAATTACTTGCTAGCTGGTGGTCGAGTGGTCATCCTAGGAGTGCTGTAGTGTGGAAAATGGTGCCTCTTTGTATTATGTGGTGTATTTGGAGAGAGCGAAATGCTAGATGTTTCGAGGATTCTTCGAGGTCTAGTGAGGAGCTCCTCCACTTTTTTCTTTTTACCCTATTCACCTGGACAACGGGCTGGTTGGCCCCACAGGTGATTAGTTTTTCTGATTTTCTCGTTCTTTTCTCCTCTCCCCCCTAGCCCCTCTTTGTATACTCCCTGTGTACTAAGGGTTGCGCCCCTCTGTGCTTTTTAATATATTCTACTGATTCATCAAAAAAAAAAAAAAAACTCAAAAGAAACCCATCCCAAACCCTGTAAATCACCCTGCCTTTGACCCTACTAGAGCCACAGCCTCTAGCCTCAAAACTAATGGAGCATTCCAAATTTTTGAGCTCCCTCTTCCCTTTAGAATTTAAAACTGATACACCCTCTGCACGGTCCTGGTTCTCATCAATGTCTGAAAAAATATTCAACTCTCACCACCCCCAAAAGTCAATCCTAAAGTGGGAGCGAGATCCATTGCGTCGAGCACCATCTCGGAATAACCCTCCACCCCAACCACTGGTGTCTCAACCACAACCTCGGCCAACAACTTCTTGTTCTTGTTCAGCTGCTTACTTATATTATTCTTCACTCTTCGCGATTTTTATTTTTATTAGTGGAGCATAGTTATATTTTTATATCCATTTCTGTTACTTATTTGATAAAAAATCTGACAGAGGTCTCAAATTTAGAATGGGCCTGAATTCTGTCTTAAAGTCAAAATGGCAAAAAGTACAAGAGATCCTGGCCAGATTTCCTAAAGAAACTTAACAGAAATATTCAAATTCGTTACCTAAGAAGTCAAATACACACTCATAAATGACAGACCATAAGATGATCTAACCTAGTCTCAGAAGCAAAGCAAATAAACAAAACTTGACATGTAGAGACAAGAAATCATGGAAGCCAATTTCTAGACTATCTTCCTTTTTTTTTTTAATAGACCAAAATGATGTCATTAAGTTAAAACGTTGAGTCTACCAATGTATAAAGATCCACTTTTATTGTTGTGTACCCGTCTTTTTTATCTGTTCAATAAAATAAATAAGTGTGTTTTTTTTTTTTTTTTTGACAAGTAATTTCAATATCATTAAATAAGCACAAAGGGATGCAATCCTAATCCATAGGGAGTATACAAGATAACCCCTAATCTAAAGAAAAAGAACAAAATTAAAAAAATCTGCAAAACTAGAAACAAACTATGATGTATCGCTATCCATGTGTAGAAAGTGTTGAACATAATCTTCCGCAATTCTCTCTACGAAGTTTCTACATCTTCAAAGCTCCAAACATTTATTTAAAAGAATAAACAGTCGACTTTTTTCTTTTTTGAATATCATAAAAAGCTTAAGGCGCTTCTAGTACACCGAGAGTATACAGAAGGAACACCAAAAAAATAAAAACAAAGATAACCCATCCAAAACCACCCGCAAACACCCAAGAGAACGAAAATACAAGAAGCCACCCACAAACAGACACCCGCAAAAGGCCCAACACTAAAACCTCTCACCTTTACCCTGGCTAGAATAGTCGCCTCTACCATCAAAATTAATAGACCTCATGATGATGTTCCTTATATGATAAGAATTGTCAAGGATTCCAAGAACTTTTTCTCATAACCCCCACAAGAGATCCCTAAAAAGGGGAAGACTATTTCGCACATTCCACTTGACAAATAAGACACCCACAAAGAAATAAACAAACATCTACTTTCAACATATTAACAGGATATATGGACCAAAGCAGAATCTATGTATCACAAAATATGTGATGGGGGCTTACTTTTAGATACAAAATCATGCCAAGAATATTTTATAGCTTTCATATCTACTATAACTTTTGTTGGTTTCACCAAGGGCCTGATCTGCAACAACCAATAAAAGAGACTCAGATTCAAAAAATACTCTTTTAACACCAAAATATTCATGTTATATGCCACTAACCTGAAGAAAGTAGGCAAACGAAAATTTTCCAGTCAAAACAACAAGCCAAAAGAACATATACCTGCAAAATTACCAGTGTAAAGAAGAAAGCATTTCTCATATTTCCAAAAAGGATTTCAAAATCCACCATGGAGTTGAAGATTATGTGGCCAGAAGGGCTCTATTATTGGAAGCAAATTTTCTTGTTAAGTGGTCTACCTTGTGCCCCCCACCCAAAATTTTGCGTGAGAATATGATCAACATATTTTTCCAAGATCTCACTAGAATTTCCAAAAATTTCAATGGTTCTTGTACTAACAATAAACAAGAATTTCCCTTTTGCCTTCCTTGCTTTTCAACTTAAATCTCAATAGTTGATTTTGTTTTTAACTAGCCTAAGTCAAAGGGATGGTCAAACAACCATGTAGTCCAAAGAGAAGAAAGAAATTCTTAATGTGCCAAAAAATATCTAGATTAAAGAGGGTAGGAAATTCAGAGATTACTTGATAAAATCAGTTGTACTCTCATACATGCCGCGTCCAACATAATACCGTTCCTTTGATAAACAAAACAAACAAACAACAAAAGAATCAACATGAAGATATTCAACAAATGAAGGAAAAAGAACAAAGGCGTCAAGAAATAAAAAATAATAATAATACATTTTTAAAAAAGGCAAAAAAAAAAAAAGGATGAGAAATAAAAACCTGGCGCATCCACTTCGCAAATCGAATTAAAGGCCAGCGATCACATTGATTAGTTAGACGGTGGCATGCAGGAATTCGCATGAAGAAACTGATAAAAAATTGGACACCAGCATAGATGCCAACTACAATCACGTACAATCTGAAAACAACTGACTCGGAATTTGGTTTACTCTCTTCCTGGAGAGCTTTCCTGTATGACGCACAAACAATCAAAAAGGTTACCAATGAACAGACAAGCTGAGAAACAAAACCATCAAGCAGGAAATAAAGTTATGGAGAAACATTCAAAAACTTACACATAGAGGAAACATAAGAAGACTGATGCAATACTAAACCACAGAAAACGGAGAAAAATGCGAGAAACAGCCAGTCGCCGTGTTGTAGAGTATGCACCATACATCATGACAATGTCCAAAACACCTAAATGAACATAAAGTAACTTCAGCAATTAAATGAATTTTCATAGTGGCAAGAAATAAAGAAATTGTGAGATACTAATCACACGCAACTTCACTGCTACAAGAACTAATAGGATTAACATAACAAATCACCGAAAATATTTTAGGCAGCAAGTGAAACTTACTCTCAAAGAACTTCATCAAAACAAATGTTGGACCAAGACTAAGAACTTCCCTTAAGGTCTTGCCATTAAGACGTCCATCATTGAATGCAATGATCGTGAGCCCCTGAATATAAATTTTTTTTTTTTTTTGCGAGTAATCAAAATATCATTAAAAAGTGCAGAAGGTGCACTTAGGTATACAAAAACTATACAAGATGAACATCTCACTAGAAAGAAAAATATGGTAAAAAAGCATGAAAATAAAGTCTAAAGAAATGCCAAGTGAAAAAGAGTACTGAAAAAGGACTTTAAATATACCATCATCTTCTCGTGGTTGTCAAAACTCCTATAATTTCTTTCCCTCCAAAATACACCACAAAAGACAGGACAAAATCATCTTCCATATTGTTGCACTTTGGGGATTGCCACTCAGCACCTCTCCAACAAGCGAACAAGTCAACTACTCTCCTAGGCATTACCCAAGACAGACCAGCAGGACTAGAAATACACTCCATAAGGCACTAGCAACCTCACAGTGCACAAAAAGATGATCCACATACTCCCACATAAAAAACATGCTTATCACATCACATGGGCTAATGACTCCATGGCAATAATTTGTCAAGCATTGCAAATAGAGCCGTCCTTTTTTCTTTGTTGCAACACATTTTCCTTCTTTATTTGCTCGAAATAATGTTAGTCAATTTCAATGTGGTACTTGTGAACTAGCTAAACGCCTTTGTGTATCATTCTGTACAAGTACCAAAAAAAAAAAGAATGAACCATTTGCTATTGTTCATTCTAATGTTTGGGATCCTTCTCATATTGTCCTTTTATCTGGATTTTGTTGATTAATAAGATTGAAATGGGGCTACAACCATGTCTTGTCCATGAGTGTTATTGGCACGTGCAGGCATGTTCCGACGTCATTCAATGAGGATTTTGTGGTGTTACTACTTTGTTGATTTAATGATGGATTATTTGGATTATTCTATGTCGAAGCAAAAGCTTTTGAAGTTTTATCTGAAATTGGGAACAAAGGCATTCGTTTTGCTGAGACGGGCAGCAATGCCTACCAAGCGATGTGTTTGGCCAAAATGACTATGGGGTGGCTGTCAAAGACAGTGGAAGAGCTTATTAAAGGAGATCAGAACCGGGATTACTATAGGACTTTTAGAGTGGGTGATACAATGCACACAGCAGAGCGGCAAGGCAATAAGGTGCTGGTTTGGTAAAATAAAGAAACAGGCCTAAAAGATATGGGCCAAATGGATGCTAAGGTTTATGGGGCAGATGTGTGTAATAAGCTTTAGGAGGTTTATAGTTTTGTAGAATAAAACTAGACAAAGAATTAGAAGAAGTATATATGGAGGTCCATCCCAGACATCAAGGTTTTTTAGTCAACAGTAAAGTGTGTAAACTAAACAATGCACTTATATAGGCTAAACAATCTCCTAGAGCATGGTTTGAGAGATTTTCTCAAGCCATGCAGAAATGTGACTATAAGCAGAGTGATAACACATTGTTCCTCAAATGTTCTTCACAAGAAAAATTAATTACTCTTTTTTTAAAAAAAAAAAGAAAAAAACAATTACTCTAATTATTTACGTAGATGATAAAGTACTGATTCGAAATAAAAATGAAAAATTACCAAAGTTGAGATAACATCTAGAACGATTTTGAGAAAAAGGACTTGGGAAGCTTAAAATACTTTTTGGGCATTGAAATAGCAAGATAGAGACATGGTATATTCATCTCTCAATGAAAAATTGTTCTTGATCTACCCAAGGAAGCGAGAATGCTTTGTTGCAAAGCGATTGACAACCCAATGAGCAAAATAAGAAGTTAGGAGAGAGATATAGAGTCCTAAAGTGAATAAAGGCAGATATCAATGATTAGTCAGCAAGTTAATCTATTTATCGCATACACCTCCAAACATCGCCTACGCAGTTAGCGTAGTAAGCCAGTTTATGCATGGGAGTCTTATATGAAAGCAGTTTATAGAATTCTTTGCTATCAAAAATCGTCACTGAGTAAACGTCCTCGTTCTCTTGACATGATCACCTGAAAATAAAGACCTATATAGATGTGGATTGGGCTGAGTCAGTCACATATAGGAGATCACTTTAATATATTTCATATTTGTGGGATGAAATTCAGCAACCTAGCTTTGGAAAAAATAGTCAACGGTTGCAAGTTCAAGTGCAAAATCTGAATTTAGGGCTGTGGCACATAGGGTACGTAAAGTATTATGGTTAAAAATACTATTGAAAGAACTTAGATATGATTCTGCGGATCCAATAAGATTGTATTGCGACAACAAGGATGCAGTTAACATTGCACACAATCTAGTCCAGCATGATCAAACAAAACACATTGAAGTTGATAGATATTTTATCAAGGAAAAATTGTGTGCAAGATTAATTTGTATGCCTGAGGTGAAGGGAGAACAACTTGCAGAGATTTTGACCAATGGAGTATCTAGTAGCATTCTTCATAAACGCTTATGCAAGCTGGACATGCGAAATATCATTGCCTCAGCTTGACGTGGAGTGTTGATGAAGGAAACTCAATTAATTCCAGATCTGATTTTATTCTCGGATTTTAATGTCATTTTTTTCTAATTTAATTGTCATTGCTATTGTAATCTGCATGAAGTATATTACCATAATAATGTCTTACTTTTCTATGTTAAGCATGTAGATGTCCTATGTTTGTATTAAAAAGAAGAATACAATCTTTATTCTCCCTTCTTTCTTATTTCTTCTTTCAACTTCTAGCAAACACCAAATTAAAGTAATATACATGGTTCCACTTGGCCATAGTTAGCATTTAAAAGCAAGACAAGGAGCAAACAGATACATCAAGAGATTTAGTTAGTGAAAGAGACAGAGTGGATGGGTGGAAGAGAAATCCATAGAGAGGGAAAAAACCATCTAACAAATGCAAGAATTAACAACAAAGAGATGCCCTGTACATTAATGAGCATTAGACATCAACATGCTTTTAATAAGACTGGTTATTACTTATCAAAAAAAAAAGATATCAACATGCAAACCTGAAACATCATAGCAAGAAATATCCACAGACGATGAAAGCTATGATAAAGATGAAGAAACGTCCGGTGTTCAACAAATGAAGTTTTCCCTTGACGCTGACTTCTGCGAGATGCAAGCACATTCTGTAACAAAAGAGCAAAATATTTACGCAAAGAAATTCACGAGGGACCATAAGATATTAAGAATATAGATGTTTCAACTGCTATGCAAAAGTAAGGCCTAAATTCAAATTCCAAGTGCAACAGTATTGAAATGAGTGAGAATGAAATTCTTTTATTTTGAGTGTACAGCAAACAGGAGCACAAATTTCACATTTTTGAATTCCCTCTTTCTTCACTTATTTGTAAACGTCCACACATTGTTCTTATGAACAATGTTGGATACCGTTCATGCAATCAACATAACCAGATTGCATTGGGTGATCTGTTTGCAGTTATCAGGAGATCATTATGGCTAATCATATAATGGTTTCTACTAAATTTGGAGTGAAAGAGAAAGGGCAATAGTTGAGCTATCTTCTTCTGCCCAAAACATCTTTGGATTCCAAGCATCTTTAAATAGTTTTTTTCTTTTTTCTTTTTTTTGATAAATAATTCATTTCATTGAAAAGTACAGTAGGACGCAACCTAAATACTTAGGATATATACAATGAGAGTCCTACTTAATACTAAAGGAAGAAAAAAATCTACAAATTAGAAAACTGAGAAATATTATACACCCCTGTCCAATTAAAAAACAATTTGACAAGGATGTTCTCAAGCTCTTCTTTTGTCTAGAAAACATCTTGCATTCCGCTCTCTCCATATGCTCCACATTAAGCACAACGGAGCTATCCTCCAAACATCTAGAACTGATCGACTATCCACCTAACCTAACCAACTATCTAACACCATATCACCCTTGCCAGCATAAGCCACTGGACTCCAAAGAAGGTAAAAATCGCACTCCATAATTCTCTTACCACTTTGTAATGGAGAAGAACATGATCTATAGATTCCCCGCTTCTCTTACACATGCAACATCATTCAACCACTATTACTCCTCTCTTTCTCAAATTACCCAAGGTCAAAATCTTACCAAGAGACCCAAAAAAAAAAACTCCCAAAGAATTTTAAATTTCCAAATGAAGAACCCCCCCTAAGAGCACTTACAGTAAATGCCCTATATATCATTCTTTTCTCTATGTTTAGGGAAAATTTCAAAAAAAACCACAAAAACCTACTCACATCAAATTCTCTAAATTTAACTAATCCTCAATGGTTGCTACAGTATTTCCCAATGTGTAGAAAACCAAAAGTGGTTCCCTATACATTATTTTAATATAAACATTTCTCTTTCTTCTCTCCTTGCATCTTTTTGTCTTTAACTGGGGATTATGTTGGAATTGTGCGAAAAAAGTGAGGGTGGGTAGAGAACTTGTATTTTGTAAAGAAAAAATATTTTAATGGTATAGGAAAAGGTAAGAGAAGCTATTGTGAAATATATTTCCATAGGGAAGCAAAAAGTAGTTTTGTACCCTAAACTTAGAGAAAATCAAAAGGAAGCTGGCTACTAGTGCTCTAAGTATATAACACATGAGAAAACGACCTCACCTCAAACTTCTACCTCTTTGAAGGAATCTACCAAATATAATCCCCACTGCCTCATCAGCATTTGAGGGAATAACACGCCAAAAATGCAAGCACCAAATCTATGTCCTAATCGTGTACAAATCTTAAAAAATATATATTGCACTAAATTACACCATTGAAAAACCGCATAATGTCCCCAACCATTGCCTCCTTACAACCAGAAATACTAAATAACTCTGAAAAAGCTTCCTTAAAAGGCTGATCCCCACACCAAACATCATGGCAAAACCAAATCTTAGATCCATATCCCACTTCATTCTAACAAATCTCAAGAAAACTCTCCACCCCTTCCTTATATGTTTCCACACTCCACCACCAAAATGCCCCTCTACCGCCTTAGAACACCAGCCTCCACTCAAACTATCATATTTTGCATCCACTACCAAACACCATAACGCCTCCCTCTCTATAGCGTACCGCCATGACCATTCACCTAGCAAAGCTTGATTAAACTTAATTAAGTTTCTAAACCCCAAACCACCATATTGCATAGGAGAACAAATCGTTGACCATTTAACTAGATGGAATTTAAACTCCTCGTTGATACCTCCCCATAAAATCCCTTTGCAGTTTCTCAATCCTATTAGCCACTCGATAACTTGCCATCAGCAAGACTGCCCGTACACCCATAGACTGCATCAGCACCATCACTTGCAGAAACAACCTTCGCCATTTTCGACTCCAAGCTTCAGTATGTCCACGTCGTAAAGCCAACCACTAGCACTTAGCTCTACACTAAATTGTCCGTTGTGGTATCTAATGACTATACACTGTTAAGCTCGACTCAAGCCCAACGGGATTCACATAGAACAACTTGAGTCCATTTCCTTAGTCATAAAAAGCCCAAACTCAGCTCAGCCCATCTCTGAATCGTTTACACATCCAGATGCCTCAACCATAACCTTTTCTTTCAACTCCTTTAACATTTCTTTTACTAGGCCTTCTATTTCCCAAACCGCATTCAAGTCAAAGCCCATTCTAAAATACCGAGCCATCTGTCAACTTCCTTTTTAAGCGACAACAAGATATTCTTCATCAGCTGAAAACTTAAAGCACCTTCCATATCAGTCTTCTTTGACATAGCAACTCCAGCTAGACAACATGATCTTCGGCCAGTAATTGTGCCTCCTCCCTTCCCCCTTTTTGTTCCCCCACCTACACCGCTTCTCGCAATGCTTCTCAAAATCGCCTCATCTGTGATAAACAGTAACCCAATCCATTTCCATCTCTACCCCCAACAACCCCCCCCCCCCCTTCCATGAATTTTTTCATGTCACTGCAAAATATACGCCATATTGCCCACTGAAAATGTCCTACAAAAATCTTTCAACTCTTCTTTGATTAACTTCTCCAAACGATTTCATCAACCAAACTAAGCTCAACCTACCCAAGACCAACGCTAGAAAGTACCTTACTTCTTCCTGCTAAATGATTGCCACCAATCCAAATCTCAAAATGAACCTCAAATGATTTAGCTTCCACATAGAAATATCCCAAATAACCCGTCTCACCAATCTGAAGAACACAAACCAATAGAATTCTATACACGAAAAGAAACCACGATCATAGAAAATTCATGGCGTCAAACTCGAGAAATGCGGGGGGGGCACAGAGAGAGAAGTCTATATAAAAAAAAAAATTTTAAAAAAAAAAATCTAATAAGAATCTGGTTTACTTTCCTTAAAAAATGTGAGCGTAGTTCAGATAAATGTCAAAGAATTTCCACTTTTGGAAAGTGGACACTTACTTTGAACATTCCAATTAGCAAAGAAAGGCTTCTTTTTCTGGGACAGAGGCCGTAATTCATTAAAAAGAGCAACATAACCAATTTCCAACAAATAAAACAGCTACAACAATCTGACCTTTGACCTTGGTGTTGGCTTTTGGAAAAATGAAGAGCTTTTACGCCATGGCCAACTAAGTTCAAAGCAATGAAGTGACCTGCCAGGGACAACAAAAAAAAAAAAGGCAAGCCTTCAATATACAACCAAATTTACGTAACACAAAAAAAAAAAAAAAAACAAATGTTGTGGAAATCTCACCAAAAGTACTCATTAAAATCATCATAATTTCTCCATGAAGAATGTGATGCTCGTCCATTATCATTGTTTGCAGCTTCCTATGCATTTTTGCAAATAAGTCAACCATAAAACACAAATAATCAAAAACATCCCTGAAAAGATTAGTTTCCTTCAAAGAAATGATTATTTTAATTAGCAATATTTTAAAACAACAATGGGCAGCATCTAGAACCTGCTTTCAACTCCTCAGAAGTGACAGAACAACTATTAATGGATATTGACAATATCAAAAGCTTCAGATTCAAGCACAATGCTACAACCCTTACAGCAAAAACTTGGGGAAAAAGCTTTGCTAGCACACTGAAAGCCACATGTTTTCGTTTGCCACAAACTCAAACCCTACCTTTAGAAACTTACGGGACTTGCAACTTTAAAGTTCTTTGCCTCCCAGAACTTTCTGAAACCCCTCTCTCTTGGACTCTAGCCCATAAACACTTCAAAAATATGGTCAATCTAACCTTCATCCATAACGTGGTCTTAAATGCCCCCCCCCCCCCCAAACCCTTCCCAAGGCCCAAAAAGAAAAGAAAATATAAAAATTAAGAAAACAAGGTGTTTGCTTAACTGACTGATAAGCCAAAATAGCTCTAAACCAACAACAAAAGAATAAAGAACATTTTTTTTTATAGGTAATCAGAGAAAGAATAAAGAACATATCCAATCAGGCAAAGCAAGGGTATAGACCGTACAGCAAAAGATTCAATTCAGGTTTCATGTTACCAAATATAAAAAATAGAAATAAAAAAAAAAAGGAAATCACAGAGAGAGTTGCATACCGCAGCGACAACCTCATACAAAGGAGAGATGACTTGATCAAGGAATGACACACCATTCTCAGAATTGCAACTATTGGCTGGCTCTAAATTTTGCTGTCTCAAAATCTCATCCATTTCCCTTACCATCTGAACAAGAAATTCATAATTCAAAGAATAACTCAAAAGAGCATAAAAAGGCAGTGAGAAATCACTAGAAAAAGTGACAACAAGTGCACGAAAAAATTCAATAAATTCAGCTTTGCAAATGGCTTTAGTAGTCTACAAATGCTACGCCACAAACTGATTTGTCTTAACAAGAAAAGATTAAAAAAAAAATGCGATAGCGAAACCTGAAAAGCATCTCAGATACAAAGACAGCGACAAGCAATTGATATTTCAGTAAAGATGTATGAAAAAACCACGACAGACAGCATTTAGTTTATCTTTAAAAAAAAAAAATTAAAAAAAAAAAAAAAAAAGAAAGAAAGGAAGACAGAAACAAGCAGTCTTGTGAAACTTCAACACTAGTGAGTGCTTTAAATTGCATTTGACTTCCTGCACAGACATTAAATGTGGGGCAAATGTCAACCGTGGAAAAGGCAAAAAGCTCAAGAGAAAACAAGCACAGAATATAGAATTAATTAGTTTCTACAGAACTCCTCTATAACCTGAATTTAAAATCCTGCAAAAGCAAGAGAGGTTAGGACCATCTTTTAAAGAAGGGGGAATAAAAACTTCAAGATAATTATTTCAATGAAGTTTCACAAATACACCAAAAAGAAAAAATCTTCATGCTAACAAATTTATTCTAAAATGAGTAGCACTAAGTTCGAGTAGAACCACTACAGGTTAGGACCAACTTTTAAAGAGGGCAAAAAAACTTCAAGAGAATTATTGGAGTCTACATACCCCCATCAAACTACCACTGAATTGACAATGTCTCTTCCAAACTTTAGATTGCGACAATGTTCCCCCAAGAACTAACTACTATGTCCACCAAGAAATTTTAAGAAATTTTAAGAACTAAACACCCCAATACTTACATGATGAAAAATGTAGCACAAGCATTCAGGCAAAAACCTAATGTTAGCCGCTTCACCCCATATCAGAAAGTACAAAGAAACAAATAGTAATCTCTTTTCCTTGCTAACAGCTTCCAGGCTGCAAAAAAACCATATTTTTTCAATAATCACATAAAACAATTAACAAGAATTCACTCAAGGAACAGCCACAAGTAACAAAAAGATTTTAAAAATCCATACTCGCTCCATACAGGCTGAATGCACAAGTAGGTACACCATTTAATGTAATTGTCGAGGGACTTCAGAAATACTTCCTGTACAGCGGCCTCATCCAATTTCTGAAGCAATATAAAGGCAAATATCACAATTTGGTGGATTAAATGGTATAACAAAAAAAAAAATGAAGACTTTGACCAACCAACAAATAAACAAATGTACTGAACTGCCATATAAACCAAATATGGGATTCGTCCACTTCTTACTTGAATTTCTAGCATAAAACAAATATTCAAAACTTAAGTTCTCTTTTTCCCTTTTGTCTTTTCTTTTGGGGGTTCCCTCGAGTACTCCCCACGTCCCTATTTGCACTTTGTTCAAGAACTATTACTAATACTAAAAAAAAAAAAAAAAAGAAATACTTTCTCTACTTTCAAGGAGTCATGGAAGGATCCAGGGAAAGTCTCTATGCATCTCCACTATTTTTTTTTTTTCTTTTATTTGGCACAAGATATCTGGAGCTTCGCTCCAACTAATCCTGGGGGAGCACAAGCCCTCGGCAAGGAATAATCTCCACTAATTTATCAAAAACAATTATGTGAACATCTGATACAGCATCCAAATCAATGCAGTTTGTGACAATAATGATTAGAGATTTACCGGTTCAGTTTCGTCAGGTATACGAAGCTGAGATTGCTCATTCGCAAGGAGATTAACTATATGCTCCCGCTGGTTAGAAACATTTCCCTTCTGGTAACCAAAAACTTTACTCATTAGATACAAGAAACAAGTTATAACAGTAAAAAATCAAAATATAATAATCTAACAAACATAGAAAAGGAGGATTTCAAACCCAACATATGGGAATAAGAGAAAGATGACCAAATGAACGAGGGAAAGAACCTTTCTAATTATCTAAAATGATAAACCAGTTGAAATAAATATATCCAATTGCAGTAAAACTCAAGCATTAACCTCTGCATTTCCCACTCACAAGGAAAATATTTGCATTCAAGGAAACCAGCATTCACAAAAAAAAAAAAAAGAATTCACATGAAAAAGAGGGTAGATAACTCTAAAATCCAAGGATACCAAAGAGCCTCCATTCCACAAGAATAATGCAGACTTTTTTTTCTTTTTTTTTTGATAAGTCAATAGAGTTNGGGAAAGAACCTTTCTAATTATCTAAAATGATAAACCAGTTGAAATAAATATATCCAATTGCAGTAAAACTCAAGCATTAACCTCTGCATTTCCCACTCACAAGGAAAATATTTGCATTCAAGGAAACCAGCATTCACAAAAAAAAAAAAAGAATTCACATGAAAAAGAGGGTAGATAACTCTAAAATCCAAGGATACCAAAGAGCCTCCAATCCACAAGAATAATGCAGACTTTTTTTTCTTTTTTTTTTGATAAGTCAATAGAGTTTTATATATCAAAAAAGCGCAAATTTAAAGGGGCGCAACCCAATTATACGGGAAGTATAACTAAGAGCGCCTAAGTGCACCAAAAAAACCATGAGCTCACAAGGAGCACCCATGAAAGACCCATTAAGAACCCACCCCTAAAACCCAAAAAGACCTGACCCAATGAGATATCGCAAGAAATGCCCTACATGGGAAACACCCTACACAAAGGCTAACCTGCAGTACCCAAATAAACCCCCAGAATCACCCCACATCCCTCATCCTACTCGAGCCCCACCTCTAGCCTCAAAGAAGACGGAACATGCAATCAAAAGTCTTTCCTCATACTCTCCACGGAGTTCCAACGCAAACTTAGTCGTGTCGCCCTTCACCCCCAAGAGCATCTTTTTCTTGTGTAGTTGATTGGCTTCTCAAACCTTTGTTCTCCACAAATACCCCAGAGTAGGCTTGGAAACAGAAGAAGGTTTCACTATCAAGACTTTTGCAAGTGCATGATTCATAGGAGCATCCTCTAAAACTAGAGGGAAAGAAAATTGTCTCCTCAACGAAACAAAATCCACTGGAGTAGCCAGAGAAACAAAATCAGCCTTAGGACTTGCCGGAGCAGAAACCATCGAAGAACCAGAAGCCACCGGAGATGTCGAAGAACCCAAAACCGGATCCAAACCAAGATTCGGATCCAAGACCAAATCCGAACCAAGATCCAGATCCAAACCCAAATCCAAAACCAAAGGGACCTTGTCTGACCCAGAAGAAATCAACTGCTCCTCCGGCGAACAAAAAAGACGACTCTCTGGATCACTCCCCTTGGGACTCGACACATAACTTCATCAGAGCAAAAACCCACGCCGAAGCATACCCTTCTCCGAAGAAAGATGACGGATAGCAACCTTACCCTTCTCAAAAACCCACGCCAACAAAACCCTCCCTATAGAACTCGACTTAGCAAACCCCAGCACCAGCACAGCTTCCTCCTCAGGCGGCGACGAAGACACAGGCCTAAGAAACCCGTGCCGGAGCATACTCTTTGCAAGGGAAGAATCAGTAACCTTACCTGACAGAGCTACTACAAAACCCATGCTCACGTCGTCACCCGAGATAACCAAGCAAGAAGACTCTACCGCACTCACCACCGGCGCCTTCTCCTATGACTTATCCCAAGAGTCAACATCCAAAGGTTTGGGCCTCAAGTTAAGCCCACTAGTTGACATCTGCTTTAACTTACACCTTCCCCTCAAATTAAACCCAAGAAGAAGCTTGGGCTTCAGGCCCAACCAAGAGAACACCTAAACCATCCTTTTCCTTATATCCCTCGAAGCTTTTATCTTTAGTCCCAACCCGAAAAAAATAACCCGATCCACCTCAGCCCTCACCTTAGCTAGAAACTCCATCGCCATAATCCTTAGCGCCTCCAACAAGCAGGTGTCGCCACCCATCGAAAGACATCTCCCCAAGTCAGAACAAGCCTCCGCAGGAGCCTGAACTTCCACGAAGGGCGATTTCAGACCTCCCGTGGCAGCGGCAAACACATCTGCAAAGGAAGGCAGGCTGCCAACCATTCCAGCGTTTTTTTTTTTGATAAGTCAAAATATTATATCAAAAAGCGCAGAGGGGCGCAACCCTTAGTACACTGGGAGTATACAAAAGGGACTAGGGAGAGAGGGAAAAAAAGGAAAGAAAATCTACAAAGCTAATAGCCCGCGGGGTAAGCCAGCCTGTAGTCCAAGAAAAGAGAGTAACAAGGAAAAAATGTAGGAGCTCCTCTCGAGTCCTCGGCGAGTCTTCGAAACATCTATTATTTCGAGTCCCGAATTCCAGCGTTGACAACAGGAACCGCCAGCGAAACCTTCACTACGAGTTGCGCAATTAGGAGTCGGAGCTCATCAACGAATCTTTGCCAGCACCAACCTCTGCAGCCCTCAGGGAGCCTGATTACCCCTTTCCGACCACCTTCGACAAAGACAGCCGCCTCTAAGAAACAACCAGCCTTATTGCTACCCATTCGAACCTTCAAAACCCTCACCTCATCACAGAAAGATCTAGCAAAATCCTCTTTCCTCTGAGACTCAATCGCCTCTTCCACCGTGTCTACTAACTAGTTCGAGCACTTGATCCCCAGAGAAATAAACCCACCGAATCCCTTTCTCTTTTCCTCCAAACTAAGTACCGACTTGCCCAAATTCGCCGAAAAGGAAAAAGTATTTAGCTTCCACCGAAAATCGACACTCCTAACGATTAACGAGCGCCTCCCACAAACCAGAAACCGAACTCTAGCGGGGCACATACATACGCGCCGCCGCTAGATAATAGAAGCCCTAACTTTATCCAAGAAGAGTGGGAAAGCAGTGATATCCTTAGCCGGACAGAGAGAGGCAGGACCGAGAAAGGACGAGGGAGAGGGTATCGATCTCACATAGTCGCCGGAGACAGCAAGATCTAATAATGCAGACTTTGTACGCATAAAGAACCATTGGAGGCTAATGACACACCTCAAGACCTAGATTCTGAAAGGCATGTGGACCACCTTTCCGGACAAAAAAAGCTTGTTGTAGCCCTCAAACCACTAACCCAGATTGAGAACTGATTTTACACTTGAATTATTTTCACCTACCCTTTAAACCTTCCAGACAAGAAGGCTTGTAGCCCTCAAACCACTAACCCAGATTAAGAACAGAGTTGACACTAGACCAGTTTCACCTGACCCTTGAAACTTTCCAAGCTCAACTCCATCCAATGTTACGTAAACCCCACATTGAAGAAACTAAAAATCACATCAAAAGCAGCAGAGAGACCCTTTCTTCGCCTTCGTGTAAAATTTTAAGAAAAAGCCCCAATGCTGAAGGTAACACACTCCAAAGGCTTGGTCCATAAGGCAAAGACACCTTATCACTATCCCAACCATTTCAACTTTCATACTTAGAAGTAGTAAAAGTACAGACCTGAAATCCAAATATATAATGCAGAAAATCAAGTATATCAGCATCCCTTGTCGCAGGAATAGAAAAATCCGAAGGCAATGTTGGTAGAGCAGTAAAGTATTTTAAAGCTGACACTGCTGCTCGCACCTGACAATACGTTCCTCGGGTTAAATAATGGCAGAAGTAACCAAATATGAACTTGAGACATACTTTTTTTTTTTTTTTTTGGATAAATAAAAAGAGAACTTAAGAAGCAAACTTGAAACATGCATAGAAGGCAACAAACTAACCTCAGGCATACCCACAATGGCATTTGTTAAGGTAGGACCATCCAATGGAATAATGTTATAAGCAATTAAATCTTCCGTCATTGCTGCATCAGATTCCATCATTCGTTGAAGCTGCAAAGAAAAGCAATCATATAAAATCACAAAAAAATTAAGATATGAAAATTACATCATCAGTCTATTACACAGTTTTTTTTATAAATAAGTAATTCATTGAAAAGCGCAAAGGGGCGCAACCTTAGTACATCTATTTCAGAGTTAGTAATACCAAGATAGAGGATGTAACCAATGCTTTTTTTATAAGTAATTCAATCCATATTAAGAAGAGATTTGGGGTCAACCCTAATATATAGGAAGTATACCAAAAAAAAAAAAAAAATCTATTAGGGAGAAAAAGGAGAACAAAAGTCCAAAAAACCAGTAAAACTAGAAAAATGCAGACTATTATACCACACAAGGGGAAAATAACAATCATTACATCAAAGCAAGAAAACACTTTGTATCTTACACAAGTATCGCCCACATTTGCAATTGGTTCAACAATGAGTCCTGGTATCTTAGAGAACAACATGCTGCCAAATTATCTTACACAAGGGATCCTCAATGTTACTACGATCAGTTCCCATAAACACTCAAACAACAAGAATCTAATTGAATTCCCCTCAACAATAAAAAAGGAAGATCCCCCCAACAACCAACAGCATTATTTATCTAATCTTCTCATCTCTTTCTTCATAAAATGGCATGAAAGAAACCTCCACAAAATCCCCACCTAATATGACATGGTGCTCTTACAAATAACTTTATGTCATATAACCGACATTTAACCTTTTTTTTTAATAAATAATCATTTCATTGATGAGCGCAAAAGGGGCGGAACCAAAGTACACAAGACGTATACAAGAAAGTCGCCCTTACATGATACAAGAAAAACAAAAATCAAAAGTTAGAAAATTGATAGATATCATATGCCACAGTCCAACTAAAAAGCAATTTGAACACGACGTTCTTGAGCTCTTCCCTCGCCGTCTCACAATCTTCACAACATCTAGCATTCTGCTCTCTCCATAAACTCAACATTAAGCACAACGGGGCTATCCTCCACACATCTAGAACTAAGCATCTACCCACCTGACCCCGCCAACAATTTAACACCTATACCACCCAAGCAGGCATAACCCAATGGGCTCCAAATATGGTACAGATCACACTCCATAATTCTCAAGCCACTTCACAATGGAGTAAAAGATGATCAATATATTCCCTGCTCCTCCTACACATGCAAGACCATTCCACCACTATAACTCCTCTTTCACAGATTATCCAATGTCAAAATCTTCTCATGAGCTGCTGTCCACAAAAAAAAAAAAAAACTCACTCTCAAATGGACCTTGACTATCCAAACACTCCTCCAAGGAAAGGAAGAACCCCCCAAAGTAGGTAACTCGTGAAAAAACAACCCCAAGATTTAACCTATTAAATTTTTCTTAAGATATACACATACACACACACAGATGTTGTTTTTCTATCATATTAAAAAGCGCAAAAGTGCAGCCCAATTTAACAATACTAATCACATGAATCATATATAACCCAGGCTTTGAGAACTTTGTTTTTTGATAGGTAATCAAAGAAGATTTATAAAAAGTGTAGGTGCCCCTAAGCATACAGGAAGTATACAAGAAGGACACAAAAAGCAAGAATACAGAAAAAAAAAACAAGAGAGAGCACCCCGCAAAAATCCAATAACACCAAAAAGCCCAAACACCCCAGCCCTAGGCTCCTAGGCATAATTACATCACAGCAAGAGCCTTCTTGCTTTTACCCCGACTAGAACCGCAACTCCTAGCATCAAAGTTGATAGAGCACTCTAAGTTCTTCAACTCCCTTTTTCCTTTAGGTTTAGGAGTGGAAAAGGCTTTGAGAACTTTAATACAAAAGATATGTAATACCCAATTTCCACTTTCGGCTTCTGATATCCCACATATATTCAAAAAGAAAAAAGCAAAGAAAAAACATGGCCAAAGAAGAGTTAAGGTTTGCATTCCAATAAATATTAGAAAAATACATAAGAGTACATATCCAACCTCATCAGGAATTTCCTTAGTCAGCTGTTCCAGCACTGTCCCTAAAACTTTTAAAGTTGCAAACACTCGTTTCCTCTTAACTGTCTTCCGCTCCAACCTGAAATTGACAAATCGTAAATAACAAATCAATATGGTAAACAAAGGAGGCACAATATGACCCTGTACAATGGAATACACAACGCAATTTTCAGTACCATGGAATCATGAACTGTGAAAAACAACAATGGATGTAAACTACAAGTGTCACTAGATATATTGAAAGGTGGCTAAGAGTCAAAGAATAGGATTATGAGTAGTAAACAAGCAAATGACATGAAAAAAAACAAAAAATTGACTTTGACATTTAGCACATGTAGAAGGTACCAACCCGTATCCAACCAATATCACAATCAACACATTAGCAGTAAGTAAAATAGGCTTTAGGTGTTCGTACATATACCCCAACATAAGACTGACTGTGCAGCTTTGGGAAAGGCAAGGCTCACGTTTTTAAGCGTTGCGCGTTGCATATGGATCTCAGGTTTGAGGGTTTTTTATGTTTTGTGGGTTTTGCTAGTTCTTTTTGCTCACTCTAGTTTGATATTTTCTTTGTATATTGCCAGTGCACTTAGGGTCACCTTACGCTTTTGATAAGCGTGTTCCATTACTTATCAAAAAAAAAAGACTGATTGTGCGGCTTCTACAGGAGCTAAGGGAAAATAACCCACAACTCTCATTAATAGAAATAGAAGACGGTGGCTTTCCAAAACAACTTTTTGCTCATTTCCACTTGTGTCCTCCTTCCCTTTTTTTTTTTTTTTGTGAGGGAAAAGTGGAAAACCCACCCGCCGCGCCAGTGGTGATGGTTCAGGTTTGTATATCAAATGGTAGGGAGAATAACAGGAGAAGAAACTTTTAAAAGTGCCAAGGATCTTTTATTTGCTGAACTACGGCAGTGGCACTACCACCAAGAAGGGAATGGTAGATGTAAATAATTGACTTAAACACAAACACGCACACATGGATATATTCACATAACATTTAGTTGTTTGTGTTTGTGTTGTTGGGGTTTTTTTTTCTTCTTTTTTTTTGTTGGGGGGGTTGTAAATTGAGAGAAAAGGTAGCAAAACTCTAAATAACAGTTAAAATATCAAAAGCAAGGTGAGAAAGAGAGAGACAGAGAGATGAATGGTTCAAGAGCAAAGCTTAATCCAAAATGATCAATATGTTATTTTCTAGTTCAGAAACATACTCGCCAAGATTTCCACTGAAAGCACCAGACTCCCTCAATTTCATTTCTTCTTCTCGTAGCTTGTCTACATTATTCTTCTCTCTATATAGCTTGTAGAACTCTTGCAAGCGTGCAATGTCCTGACTTCTATCTATACTTCCAACCTCCCTCTTCGCTAGCTTTTGCTGAAAAATTGCTCAAAGTGACAAAATATTGCACATACATTAAAATTGAAATATAAGCCAACAAAAACTGAATTGCTAGTAAAGGGCTAAAGTTTCAAAGCTATGAACAAAGTCAAAAACCTAAAATCTTTAAAATCTGCTTCAAACAATGAAATTTTGTAATCTCTATGGCCTTTATACATTCATGCGATGTACTCATTCATGCATAACGGGTGTAAAAAGTAATGAGAGGGGTGGGTCTGAGGTTTACTCTACAGGGGTGGGTCCAAAAAGCCCTGCCTTGTCGAGATTCCCCATCATAAATAAAAATAAAAATTAATGAGAGGGGATTTTCCGCAATATATTCTAAAACAAAAAAAACAAACAAACAAACAAAACAAAGGTGAATCAATTTCAAGAGTCCAAACTCTCACTCATTTTATTTTAATCTAACAAAGGATATTCCATAGGTTAGTCCCTAAAAAGCAAAAGTGCAAAAGAGACTAGTACCACTGACACATGCATACAGATGCAACTCTACCCCACAAAATTTTCAAAGTCTAGTGCATAACGCACAAAGTAAAATTGTCAAGTGTCAAAATCAAAATTTAGCATTTCAGACAACACATACCTTGATGACCGACATCAACCCAGTCTTGAATTGTAAAACACCTCTTCCTTCACTATTAGGATCCAGATTTTGAGCCAGTGAATAAGCATGTTCACATACTGCAGATAAACAGTAAAAATTAGCTATTCATACATATCTAAAGGTTTCAATGAACATTTAAGCATAAGATTCATAGGCAAAATAAAGGGCTGAATAAAAGCGGCAGTCTTCAGGAATGACTTCTGTTGTTTGATTGCACAACGAAGGCAGAATAGCTATTTCACAAGAACCCCTATTCCCCAACAAACCAGCATAGAAGTTACTCCCAATCTAGGGGCCCGCCAGGGAAAGTTTTTAAAAAGTGTTTTTGTATTGTGTTTCGAAATTCATTTTGTAGTCATGCATGCCATTAATAAGCGCAAAAAAGCGCAACCCTAGTACACATAATATATACAAGATAACCCTCACTAATGGTTAACTAAAGAACAACAATCCCCAAATTCAGAAAAGTTACACAAATGTGTGATATGATATGCCCATGTCCATATAGAGAGCAAGTTGACCAAGATGTTTTTGAGCTCTTCCATCGACCTCTCATGATCTTCCAAACATCTGGCACTCTATTCTCTCCATATGCTACATGAGTAATGCTAGAAGAAGGACTCTTGTGTCCTCTCAAATGTGACATGACTTGTAAAATCACCATTGAATTTGAGATGGTCATTATTGGATTTAGATTTATTGGTGATTTTAAAAGCTACATCACATTTGGAAGGACACAAGGAGGACTCTAGCCCTCTTTCTAGCATTACTCCATGCTACACATTAAGCACAAAGGGACATCCTCCATGAGCCTAAAACTGAACAACTTCCCAACTAACCTCGCCAACAATCTAACAACTCTATCACCCTTCTATCCATATAACCCATTCTACTCCAAAAAGCACAATTCTCTTGCCAATTCACAATGGAGAAAAAGATGATTTATGGATTCCCTACTCCTTTTACGCATGCAACACCAATCCACAACTATTACATTTCTCTTCCAAAGGTTATATGTTGAAATGTTTTGAGAACTGTTTTCTAAAATGTTTTGAAGTGGTGCTTTGGGTTTTTAAGGCTGGTGTTGGGCTAGTGTGGGCTTTAGTCTTTGCGTCTTTTTCTTTGGTATTACCATTTGGCTGTGGCTATTTGTCAGGTTTTTGGGTTGGGACTTCTAGGGTTTTGTCTTTGGGTTTTAAGTTGGGCTACCTATGTATACTTTCTAGTGTACCTAAAGGCGCATTGCACTTTTTTTGATATATACAATATTACTTATCAAAAAAAAAAATGCAGGGCAAGTCTAAAAAATCATTTCGATAACAACTTTAGATAGTGTTTCTAAAAACTTTTTTTTAATAAATCTTGTTAAATCACCACTTCTATTTTTTTTTATAAGTAATGTTGAATAAAAAGCGCAGAAGGGCGCAACCTATTTACACAGTAAGTATAAAACGAGGGTGCCTAAATAGAAGAAGAAAATAGAAAGAGAAGATCAGAAAAAACTAATTACTAAAGGAGCTAACCAAGCGGCTGTCCAAGTGAAAAGAGTGAAAAAGAAAAAGTGGACAAGCTCCTCTAAAGTCCAAGCGGGTAAGAAAATCCGCATAGCTAAGTGACATAGGGGCAAGGTATGCCACAACTGACAAATACAAGGAATGCAACAAAGAGACTAAAATATCTACCATAGAGCTTTCCAAATCCTCAAAATGCCTATTGTTTCTCTCTCGCCATATCGTCCAGAAAATACTTTTTTTTTTATAGGTAATATCAATTCATAAATAAGCACAAAAGGGCGCAACCCAAGTACACAAGACGTATACAATATGGCTCAAGTATACAAAAAGCTCTTAAGCTGAAAATAAAGCACACAAATCTAAGAATTCAGCAAGCGTTAATGCTTGCGACGAATGCCACATTACTCTGCCATATCGTCCAAAAAATACATATAGGCACCATTTTCCAAACCATAACACTCCTAGCCCTTCCAATGGAACACCAACATGCACATAAGTCAAAAACACATCTAGGCATGACCCAAACCAGACCAAGCCGGCTAAAGATGTTGCTCCACAAAGCATGAGCGACCTCGCAATGAAGGAGTAAATGATCTACCGACTCTCCATCTTCCTTGCACGTGCAGCATCTATTAATGAAAATCACCTGCCTCCTAAGGTTATAGAGAGTAAGAATTTTCCTTAGCGCTGCCGACCACACAAAGAAAGCTGCCCCTTGGGGAGCCTTGGTCCTCCACACACTCTTACCTTCCACAGAGGATAGGGCTTTGTGTGGCCACTAAACAAATTCGGCTCCCACCACGTGGCCGCCGTCAAACTGTTTAGGCAGCCACATGGTGGCAGCTAGACAAAGATGTGACATTGGTTTTTATTTTTTAATACTATTTTTCAAACTTGTTATTAAGAAGAAGAAAAAATCAATAAAATCTTTTTTGTGTTTTTTTTCATTTTGTGTTTAAAAACAAAAAAATTAAAACTATTTTTCTGTGGGGGCTACATCTGAAAATGTATTAAGATAATAATTTTTCAAGAGTGTTTTTCAGTTTTCAAGAAGAGAAAACTATTTTTGAAAATGCTTTCCAAACATGTTGTAGGGCTCCAAGTTTGTTCCCTTTTTTTATTTCAATAAGCAAAGCCAACTTAATAAAAAGTGCAAGGGGCGCAACCAAATTATACAAGACGTATACAAGAGAAAAACACCCTGCAAGATCAAGAGCAAGGAAAGAGAGCACAAAAATCTGCAAAGCTAGAGATATCAATAAAGGCGTTAACAGAGATACACTCATAGAGAGATTTAAGGAAACAAAGTTGTACATCGAAACTCGTCTTCTCACAAACATTGAAACTTCGAGCATTCCTCCGAGAAGGCTTCCTAGGCCGGAGGATACGCTGGGTGTCGTGGCTGAAGGGTTTCGGGCTTTTGATTTGGGGCCCCCGTCTTTGTTGTCTTCTAAACCCGCACAATGCTATAACTATAAGATGAGGGATAGCAGATTTTTGTGTATGGACAATAGCTTGATCGCCAAGCTACACTCATATAGAGATTTAAGGAAACAAAGTTGTAGATTGAAACTTGTCTTCTCACAAACATTGAAACTTCGAGCATTCCTCCGATAGGGCTTCCTAGACCGGAGGATACGCCGGGTGTCATGCCTGAAGGGTTTCAGGATTTTGATTTGGGGCCCCCATCTTTGTTGTCTTCTAGACCCGCGCAGTGCTATAACTGTAAGATGAGGGATAGAAAATTTTTATGTATAGACAATAGCTTGATCGCCGAGGCAGTGTCGTCGTTCTGTGCTCCACCTGTCTCTTCCGATGCAAGGACAGGTTTGATAAGCCCTTCTTCAGAGTTGTTGGATAGAGAAGAGGAGGACGGAGATTGTTGGGGTGGGGAAGGAGATTTTCCTTACCCTTTGGGTGACTCCCCTCTGCCACATGGACTGGGCTTTGATGGGGGATTGATATCACCTTAGAGGTTAACCCTCGGAAGGTTAAGGGTAGAAGGGGAGCTTATGAACCTAGAATGCTCCATTAACTATGATGTTAAGCGAGCATCCTCTAGGCGGAGGAAAGGCAAGACTCGCACTTTCTAGTGTTGAATGCCTCTGAGGTGTCAGGCTCTATTGTATTGTGGATTTTGGTTTTGAGGGCTTGTCAGGTGTGTGGTTTTGTGGGTGATCTTTTTTTGATCGGTAATAAATCAATATATTAAAAGCGTAAGGGGCGCAACCCATGTATACAGGAAGTATACAAAAAGAGCCCACAAAACAAGCTTTTAACTAGAAAAAGTCGCGCAAAAGTCTAAAAATTCCGCAAGTGTTGACAATCTCCGTCCTCCTCTTCTCTATCCAACAACTCCGAAGAAAGGCTAATCAAACCTGTCCTTGCATTGGAAGAGACAAGTGGGGCACAGAACGACGACACTGCCTCAGCGATCAAGCTATTATTGTCTATACATAAAAATCTGTTATCCCTCATCTTACAGTTATAGCACTACGCGGGTCTAGAAGACAACAAAGATGGGGGCCCCAAATCAAAATCCCGAAACCCTTCAGGCATGACACCCGGCATTTGGGTTTCTTGCTTGTTTGGAGCCTCTTGTGTAAACTAAATGTGTACTAAGGGGCACCTTATGCTTTTTAATAAAATAAATTTCATTACTTATCAAACAAAAAAAAGTACATTGATCGTTTATTAGAATTTTGCAACAAGTATGCTCTTTCTTGAAGATTGTCATATGCAACCTTAACTCAACATGTGATGTCAAGGAAACTAGGTGCAATGCTAAGGAAATCTAGATAAGAGCCTAGCATTTATCCTTCTTCTATTCTTACCTCCTTAATTTTCTGCAACTAACACACCTTTTAATTCAGCAACCAGACCTTGGTTTTCACCTACAAACCCCACCAATCAATCATCAGCTAGGAACCAATATCTTAATCCTCAGTATTTCCTCCCACCATTAATCCAAACCTAACAACCCAATAATTCTTTAAATAACCTACTACTACAAAATCCAGCAACAAGCAACTTAAATCCCATCAAGCTTCAATCTTTCCTAGCCCAACTTGAACAATAAACTAATTCCCTTTCCCATTCTTCAGAACATTAAACCTCAAAAAAGCTCCTACCTGGCATCCTAAAGAGTAAGGCGGTTGCTGAAGGAACCCCAGCAAAAACTAGGACTGAAAGTTAAAACATGGCATAAATTGATGGAGAGGAACTCCAAAAAATTCTCAACAGAATTACTTCTCCCCATCCACCAAATGATGTTCTTCCTTCTTATCAGTAATCATAGAAAAGACAATTCTCTTTCTTTGTTTTTACATTATAGGCGACATAAACAAGAAAATTAAGCACTCAGTAGCAGATATCAAATAATCTCACTAACTTTACCTGACTTAAAGAAAAACACTAATGCCTTTAACACGAAGAAAGGTAGAAAGCCAAATAGAACAAACCAGCAAGAAGACAGAAAATTCAATAATTTGAAGAAAACATTATTCAAACTAGAGACTAATCATAAAAAATAGAAATAATACATGAAGATCATTTCTATAGAGTGAATATTTGTACAAGTCTTATCAACAAGTACAATGCATGGACATGTGGTAGCTAACAAATGCATGCTCGCCACACCATATTGAGAGACACCGGGGTTGTGCTTGACATGGTGTGACCTTGTGGCTGACATCTCAACTTATTAAAATAATTTGTTTGAGTAGAATTTCTCTTTTCCCCTTATAATATTTAAAGGAAAATGTTATTTAATATACTGTCATACGACTATGATGATTTTTATTGTCACGTTATCCAGTTGTATAATAGTCTACTAAATAGCATTACTCATATTTAAAAATATTTTCATCAATCCCAAAAAAAAAAAAGGTGGTGCAAATTGCAATGTGAATAGTGCACATGCATAAGCCACAAAAACTTTCAGAAATATCCAGCTGAATCAATAACAATCTAGCACTGGAACTGGCAATAGGACACTCAAGTAGATGCAAACACATGTTAGTACAGAGGCTGAGCAAACCACAAAAATTCAGCAAAACAATGATCTTTCAAGAAGAAAAAAATTGAATGTGACATACAGATTCTAGCAACATTCGGATCTTCATCTTGAATTTCATCTGCAGCCCTCAAAATCTCATCTATATCCCTATTGTTTGCAAGTGAAGACGGAACATTTCCGGCAATGCTAGTAAAGGGACGCCCATATGCATCAATTCCTGTCCTTTCCCTCCTTAATGCAGCACGGACTAACCGCTCCCATAGTTCCTCAGCTCGAGACATTATCTATATAAAACATACAGCACAAACAAACAAAAAAATTATCAGAAAAAAGCATGACATGAGTTTTCTCAACAAGCATTGATACTGAATTACTGATATATACAGACACCAATTGTCACTTGATTTCCAGGGAAACCTCACTCTCATCCCCCAAGAAATAAGGCCTGAGAGCTTGATTAGGTATGCCAATACGGCAGCTTGATAAGAACAAGAGCTTTTCTTACAAGCACAAGCTATGATACTGGTTTCACAACGAATAAAAGTAACCACTAACAGACAAATTTAGCATATCTCTACTGGGATTGCACTCAAGCTCAAACAGTCGCTCTTTCGTTTTCAACCAAACCAACAACAAAAAAAAAGAAGTTAACTAAAACAAATCATTTTGGAAAATCGGGATGCTTTAGAACATTAAAGAAATTTTATCAAGCAAATTATTCAAAACCCCAGAAAATTAAAACACACCTGATTGACTGAGCCTGATACCACAGAATTCAAACAAAGTCCATCATTCCACTTCTAAAACCCCAAAGAAACCCCCACTTCCAAAAAATCCTAAACATTCTTCTCTTTTCAAAAAGTATCAGGGAAAAGAAAAAAAAATGGAAGCATGCCACTGGAGAAACACTCATTGTGTCCAACGCTATGCTTGGCTACCAGGAAAAACCAGAGAAAGGAAAATGTAAAACACCCAGAAACATGAAGTAAAGCCTAATAACAAGCAATCCAAGCAAAGTCCAGCAGAAGTCACGAGATCCCACGTTTTCTTTTCTTTTCTCCACATTTTCTAAGCAAGTAGCAACCACAAAACGCGAGAAAAGAACCTGAAAAATGAGGATCATACCTGATTTGGGAGAAGACGACCCTAGAGAGACCGCGTCGAGGTCGACCGAGTCGAATCGGTCTCCGATTCGGACCTAATCCAAAAGGGGTTCGTTGTCTTTCTTCAAAAACACGAAATGTTATTATATATTCTTCTCTCTTTCGAAGGTTTTTAAGAAGACGAAGGTTGTAAAGTTGTAAAATGGTGGTTTTGCTGTTTGAAAATATGGGGGATGGCACGAATCTAGTGGCTCGCATGAGGAAACCGGACTTACCGGTTACAGCCGGTCGGACACGTCAACGTTTTTATACGTGTAAAGTGTAAACAAAGGGAATAACGCGGAGAAGGAAGCTTTGGCACGTGCAAACAGGTGACCTGACCTCTATCACCGGGGCTTGGAGATGGAGTTTTTATTATGATTAATTTTATAAAATCATTTTAAATCAGCTGAAATAACGTATTTTAAATTATTTTTTACTTTCTATTTAAAACACATAATAAATCAACTGATATTAAATAAATTTGTAAACTATCTCCTTTTTATTTTTGAAAGCCCAAGTATTACCATCAGGTCATGGTATAAATCAACTCTTTTATACCAGATGACGTGTTATAAATCATATAACACGTCATCAATTTAAGAAAAATATAAAAAATTAAAGTAAGAACAATCACAACAAATTAGAAAAGAAAAAAAAATCCGTAGCTGACCCGGCAAGACCCATACCAAACCCACACGAAAGGCCAGACTCAACAGTGCACGTCTTAAACCCTGCCGATTGTGACCCGCCTCAAAACTTGTTTTTAATGCCCAAAAACCCATTTCTAATGTCTCAAAATTCATTTTTTGATTTAAAACTAAAACTTAGAGGTAGAAGATTAACCATTTAAGAATTTTATCACCATAAAATTTAATGTATTTTGGTCAAAGTTATTTTTGTGCACTTTTTATATTTTTGCTTACATGTTAATTATTAATTGGAAGCTATAAAAATGGGATTTTAAGGCTCATTTTTTAATATAAGTTAAACTCGTTATTTTTTTCTAATGAAGTAGCATTATGTACAATATTAATATTAAAAAGGACAAAAATTTATCAAAAAATAAGTTATTTTTATTTCGGTTGAAATTAACACAATTATACTCCGCTCCGGTATTCGGCCCCACCAACGGATTGGGCCGGATGTTGAATTTGTTATTAGACTGAGAAATAGAGACCGGTTCCTCCCCATTTTTTCCATTAGTAAAATTTCTTTCACTAATGGATTGGAGTTAAAAGTATATAAAAGGAAAACAANAGAAAAGAAAAAAAAATCCGTAGCTGACCCGGCAAGACCCATACCAAACCCACACGAAAGGCCAGACTCAACAGTGCACGTCTTAAACCCTGCCGATTGTGACCCGCCTCAAAACTTGTTTTTAATGCCCAAAAACCCATTTCTAATGTCTCAAAATTCATTTTTTGATTTAAAACTAAAACTTAGAGGTAGAAGATTAACCATTTAAGAATTTTATCACCATAAAATTTAATGTATTTTGGTCAAAGTTATTTTTGTGCACTTTTTATATTTTTGCTTATATGTTAATTATTAATTGGAAGCTATAAAAATGGGATTTTAAGGCTCATTTTTTAATATAAGTTAAACTCTTTATTTTTTTCTAATGAAGTAGCATTATGTACAATATTAATTTTAAAAAGGACAAAAATTTATCAACAAATAAGTTATTTTTATTTCGGTTGAAATTAACACAATTCTACTCCGCTCCGGTATTCGGCCCCACCAACGGTTTGGGCCGGATGTTGAATTTGTTATTAGACTGAGAAATAGAGACCGGTTCCTCCCCATTTTTTCCATTAGTAAAATTTCTTTCACTAATGGATTGGAGTTAAAAGTATATAAATGGAAAACAAGTAGCCCACTAGTGATAAAAGCCTTTACACTAATGGACCCAGTGGTCCACACAACAAACGGACCTAAAATTTTAATACTCTTACTTAGAAGGACTATGGTGCAATTGATGGGTATCCAAGTTCTAATGGGGAATTGCTTTTTGCTCGAGATTTCTGCTGGCCTTCTCCCTAACTTGCTACAATGGGCTTCTTTATAAGGGAGCTTAAAAATGTGCTTCAGAAACTGACATGCAAATATGCTTGTTGTGTAAGGATGTACGTATTAGCTGTCTCTTTCAGTTGCAGTAATTTCTTACTTGATGGGGATGCGCTTCTGATCCTTTTAGCCATTAATAATCTGGATTTGTTCTCTTCTTTGGACTTTTGCAAGTATTGTTTCTGATATTAATTTAGAACCCTCTTCTTTTCACAATTGGTCTGTTGTGACAGCTTCTTGATATGTCAATTTCAGAGCACATTTTTTAGTAAAGTGAGCCGCTTTCAATTTTTGTTTTTAGAAGTATTCCCATAGAATCTCACATTCTCTCTTCCATCCGGATCCAGAGTAGAAAAAATCCTTCCTTATAATCCTTTTCCGGCATTTAATTTTATATATATATCTTGTTGTAGTTCGCATAGTGCTCATATGAAAAAGGTAAATTACAAAATTGTAGCCACCCACAAGCCATCAGAAAAGGGTGACCAAACAACATCCAAGGGATTAAGGGTGGTTCAAACACTCTAACACTCTAAATTTGATCAGAGGGAGCAACAAAACCGATTAGGATTTTGGTAGAGGGGATGTAATTTCATAATAACCCTGCAAAGTGAATTTATGTTTTTAAGTCATATGGAGAAGGCTTGCTAATTGATCTCACAAGCAGCATCTACAAAATGGTTCACATTTTTCGGAATGGGCTTTTCTCACCTTAAAACCCTAATCTTGATATGAGGCTAAGAGAATCTACCAATTACTTTAAATGGCACCCACAATCAACCTCGAAAGCTCGATCAAATACATCAAGCTACCTCTAGTGTATGGTCATTTGTAATTCGGTTGAATTTTTGTTAGAGAGTAACTTTGGTTGAAGTGTTTTTTTTTTTTTTAAAAAAAAAAAAAAGAGTTCTTATTCCATAGAACTCAAGAGCGAAAGTTCTTATAATCACATGACAAGCCTTAAAGTAATCGTAGTCTAAGCTACAAAGTCACAGGCAAAATCTTGTACAAACTAAGCAACAAAGGCCAACCAATCAACCAAATTCGAAAACACATTCGCTAACCCATGACTAAATCAACAGGATAAACATTTAAATATGCTTGGCAAGTTCAAAGACTACTGAACCAAGCAGATGCTATCAGATGCATAGAAAGCGTTTATTCCACTACCCTAAGAGGTAAACCCTCTTATGCAACTACTCGTCCTCGATAGTTAAACCAAAATACACATTCATCCATGACACAGATGTTTGGACCATTTTTCCTCATCAACCCAAAAGTCAAGATAACATACACATCCACGACACGCAGGTTAGGATTAAAGGGGATTCAAACGAATTATTGAGGCCAGAACATTATTACAAGCAAATAACAAACGAAATACAAAGAAAAGAAAAGCAGCAGAACTGAATACAAGCAAAAAAGAAATATAGGGAAAGAAACCAATCACGTGTACGTTGACCCCGTACAAAGAATAGTACAGTGAAAGCTCGTCGCGATGAGGGCGCGAAAAAAGTCAAGCAGTGGATGAAGGGCAGGGAAACCGGTGCAGAAAAGATCGGCATAAATGGAAGGAAGCCCAGACGCACTCTAGCCGGAACACCTCAACTGGAGGAGGCGATGGATGCTTGACGCAGTGGGGTTGAAGTTAATTTTGAATGGTAGAATAATTTACAACTTGCACACTAAATTATCGTATTGCTTATTTAGTTTCATTTAAAATGTTTGGCCATTATGACAATTTAAGCTTATCCAATAAATTGGGAATTTCTTCAGTGAGAAAAAACAAAATAAATGTTATAAATTAGAGGCCTCTTTCTTTATCAGGTACAACCTTATACATGTAATACTATGCTACAATTTCAAGTGTCTTACGTAGGTTAAATGCAATATTAATTATGCATATATATACTATTTAGCACCATTTCCTTGAAAGTCATTTTATTTAAGTAAATTCTACCGCAAGAAGGGCATAACCTATGGGATAAAGTGAATCATTGTGGACGTCACCTTTCAAACTATAATAAGTTATGTTAAAGAGTCTATTTGAGATTACGTTAAAGAGCTTAAAAAGTAATTTTAATACTTAAAAAATTATCATCTCCCCTCCCTTTTTAATTTTTAATGGCCGAACAACCCTAGAACTTACAGTTTTTATCTTTTAATAAAAAATCTATTAATTTTTATTAATATATTTTAGTTTTCCAATGAAACCTTAAAAATCATTGTCCATTAATTAAGCATGTAAATAGAAAAATGAATTACTCAATGAACAATTATGTAAACTAAAAATAATGATAAAGAACTATCTCTCACTATTAAACTTAAAAAATTATCAACTACGCAAACTTAAAAATCATTAACTAAAAAAATTGATGATGGTATATGGTAATCGAATGGTAGTTCATAAGAGAAAGTATAATTACCACTAAAATCTTTGTTCCCATTTTGTATAGTTTAAAATGAAAAATATAAAGAAAAAAAAATAGCAAAAATAAAACTTGGATTGCAATTATCAGAGCATTAATAGAAACTTAGTAAGAATCATTAATATTATTAGTGGTATACCTATTATATTTCATACAAATTATAAAACCTATATAATTATGAGCCTAAAAAAAAGTACATAGCAAAATAATAAAGAATCTTTCAATCAACAATGCAATCAAATAATTATCCCACATTATAATCAATCTTAATTGTCTCTTAGGTGTTTCGAAGTTCTTATTTTTGTATAATAATCAAATAAATTTTTACCTGCTTTTACTTTCAAAAGTATAAAAAGTACTTAAAAAATATATAAAAATCTATGTAAATCATACAAATAAACAAAAATCTCATAGGTGAATAGGCATCGGTCAAATATCAAATAAAAAGCATGTTATATCGAACAATTAATGATTTTATAAAATAATAAACACTACACAAAAATAAGCCTCTAAATGACTGTTGTGATTTTTACTTTAGTTTGGACATCGAATATATAATTGCTCATAAAATGCTATATATATAGCATGTTATGAGCAATTATAATGAAATAACAAATAAATACCTAATAATTAATAATTAATATACACTTATATATTTAAAAAACCCAAAAATAATGCAATGACATTTTTTATTAATAATCTTTATGCCCCTTAAAAAACCGGTTTTTTATTATTTTTTATTAAACGACTGAACCCATGCAACATAATAATGCAATTAAAATTTTTTTCTATTTTGCTTTTACATCCTACCATTTAGTAAATCTAATTCTTTTTTTTTTACTCAGGAACACAACATAGATGCTCTCATTGAACAGAAAATTTGCGAAGAACAATTCCAGTTCAGCTGCATAAGTGCGATGGTAATAGTCTTACAATGAAATCAGGCATTAGTCAAGCACATAGATTCGGGAGGCTATGTCTTGGACCAACCAATCAAATCCCTCAAGCAGCCCCTCACCAGTGATTGCACTACAGCCCACAATTTTCCAGTGCCTGGTTTTATCCATGGCTTCCAAGTTCAGTACTTTAGCAATCTCCTCAGGTGTAAGGGCACCTTTAATGTCCTGTTTATTTGCTAGTATCAGCAAAGATGCTCCTGACAGCCTCTCTTCCTTCAAAGTATTGTCCAGTTCCATTCTGCAGTCATCTAACCGCCTAAGATCCGAACTATCAACCACCCATACCAAACCATCAGTTTGCTCAAAGTAGTTTCTCCAGTAAGATCTTATAGTTTTTTGGCCCCCAACATCCCAGATGTTAAGAGTATACTTTTGGTAGGTGATGGTCTTGATGTTGAAGCCCAGTGTGGGACTAATTACGCTGGTGTCCTCCCCACTGATCTTCAACACAATTGTAGTCTTCCCAGAATTATCAAGTCCAACCATGAGTATACTTATTTCCTTCTCTTTCCTCTTGATTTTCCGAATGATACTGAGTAGCCCCATGTTCTTTGAGCGTATGTGGATTGCCAACTACGTGTGCGTTGGAAGATTGGCGCTGCTCCGGTGGCCACTGGTGACGATCCAAGCGACGTGCGGTCTAACCTGGTGGTCTGGTGGCTGCTGATTTCTCCGGCGTCCAGCTGACGTGGAGGTGTGCGGCTGTGGGTGTCATCAACACTGACTAATATTAAGAAATTAATACTACAAAAAATTAAATAAACTAAATAAAAAATTAAGAAGACTGAAAATACTTCTACTCTTGTTGCAAATTATACCAGAAGTAGGCAAAAGCAATCACCTGCATTTATATACTTGATAGGGAGAGGTATTAATAAGAACAATGTCTTTATGTTGAATTCCTTATTATCAACATAAAGTAAAACATCTTGTGGTCTTTTTGTCGGATCTTACAATGTCAGTTTTTGGCTTACATAGTGATTGATCAAAGAAGTCCTACATACATGACATCTTTCACATGGTGCTTTTTTTGTTTTCTTTCTCATTATTCCAGATACTGAATCTGCCAGAGCATCAAGGCGACAGCTCAAAGAAACCATCCATACAGCTCTGTTTGACATGAATGTCCCTGCTGTTTGTGCCTCTTTTATTTATTTATTTATTTTTTCCTTAAAGAAGTTCAGGCAGGGCCATTCTTAGAATTGGAAGCTAAATCGAATTGAAAACGGCTTAACTAATTTGGAGAGTAAGAGGTAACTAATATGGAGAGTAAGAGGATCCGTGTAATACAAATACTTTTGTAAAACTACATATATCATTGGAAATGTCTTACAAAATGAATTGTAGCTTTCCATAAGATTGGCAAAGAGAAAAATAAACCATCATGGACTGATGCAACCTACATACTAAATCTAAAGAAAAGCGGTCATGTGGGCAGTGGTAAAGAGCAAAAGGATCTTCATCTTAAATCAAAATTAAATAAAGCAGAAGGTAAAGAAAAAACCAATAAGTGCGTTAAAAAAATTTACGAACATTCTCAATCAATTAAATTTGTTTTAGAGATTTTTACTACATTATTCGAATAAGATGTTTCTATTATCTAATGATGATTAATGGGTTTGGTAGCTTTTGAAGAAGCAAGCCCCATGCACTATCAAAGAAAATTTATCGAGCACTTTTAGGATGTCAGAGAGAGCGACCAAATAAACTAAAATTATATAACCCATATATAGAATCAAACATATTTAATACGCATCCCAATTCCAATTAATCATTAGAAAAACGGAGTAATAGGTATATCCTAGGTTATAATAGGTATATCCTAGGTTATCCTTTTTTTCTTATACCCCTTCAAAGCCCAAGATCCATAATATCGGAACCCTAAATCACCTATCCATCTTCAAACTCCCAATTTTCCTTAAAAGTCCATATTACTATACTTTGTCCCCAACAAAGATCTTGCTTCGAAATTCCATAGGGTATTATCTCCTTAGTATGTAATATTGGAGTTTAAGACTTCCCTTGTAGATTCTTTTAAATTGTTTTTAACTAACTTCCTAAATCCTACTATATGGTATTAGTGTTAAGGTGAGTGGGTGACTTGAAAGGAATTTCCATCTTCTATATACTTGTACTGGGAGACTTGTGGCCAACTTTGTCACACTCTAAAATATTCTCTTGTTAATTGATTACTGACAAAGTGTGCTGAACACATATATAGAACGCACCTAATACAAAGAGTGAGTGCAAAAACGTGGGTTTCTTCTTGATTTTTTGGGGAAACAATGAGTGATAGAACGATAGTTCACAAAAATCTTACTTACTGCAATCCTAGAGAGGCTGCCAAAAATCAGCTGTTCTCACAAAAATCTTAAAACTCCTGTCCTACAAAAATCTCACAAAAACCTTTTGTATCTTTGGCACCATGAAAAACTGTAATCCTAACCCTTCAACAGTCTTAGAATCAAAACATATTTAATACTCATCCCAATTCCCATTAATCATTAGAAAAACAGAGTAATAGGTATATCCTAGGTTATCTTCTTTTTCTCATACCCCTTCAATTTTCCTTAAAAGTCCATATTACTAATGTTACCAACCCTACTACACCATGAAAAATTGTAATCCTCGCCCTTCTACAGTTTTAAAACTCCTGTCACAAAAATCAATCTCACTGTAATCCTAGAGAGGCTGCCAAAAATTAGGTGTTCTCACAAAAATCTTAAAACTCATGTCCTACAAAAATCTCACAAAAACCTTTTGTATTTTTGGCACCATGAAAAGCTGTAATCCTAGCCCTTTAACAGTCTTAGAATCAAACATATTTAACAAAGTATTCATCTAATTAATTAACACAGTAATGAGGAAGCAGTATTCAAAAGCTTTAGAGGTATCAATGAGCTAATAAAAGACATGTTGGAACTAAAGGGAAGACATGCATCTATGGAGATTGAACTAAAAGAGTGTCAGTCAGATACGGCACATATATATTTTGTATATTTAGCCATAATTAGTTTCTCTAGTCATGGCATGTTTTTGTATAGTATCTTGTAATCAATAGGTAGATTTTAGATTTTAGTTGCCTTATTTATTCTTGTAATTGGCTATACGATTTCTATATAATATGAAGAACCCTCACATTGAAAGGTATTCAATACAATTGACATGGTATCAAAGCCAAATTAGGGTTGTGATACGTGTTTTTTTTGAGTTGGGTCGGGATTGAGCGATTGGTCTCTTTGGCTATCGGTAACTTCAGGGGAAGTTGTCGATAATTCTGGTTAGGGTTCTAAACTACTATTAGGTAGTTTCTGTTGAGGGTAGGGTAGAGGGAGTTCTGTTGAGGGTAGAAATTTACTCTCACCGGAATTTCTTCTTGGGGCTGTCGGCGTGGAGGCTTTGAGGCTGCCGGCGAGTTCTGTTGCTGCTATTTCTTGCCAGAGCGGTCTTGGAGTGCTTTTCGGCAGGTTCTGTGTAGACGTGAGTGTTCCCGGCGACTTGTGGTGTTTTCGGCGACTGGTGCTGTCGTGGATTCAGGCTTGCGGCGGCGATTTGGTGCTATCGGTAGGTTCTGGAGGAGATTTGGTGCAATCTCGGCGATTCGGCAATCCTTGGTGGGCTGTCGGCGACTAGAGTTCCTGGCGATTTGGGTTGTCGGCGATCTGTGGTGGGGTGTCGCCGTGTCGGCGATTTGAGCTGTCGGAGACTGGTGCAGTGAAGTTTAGTGTGGTGATCTGTAGCATCGTGAAGTTTTATTTGTGATTTTTTTCAAAAAAAAAAAAGAAAAAAAAAAGAAGAGAGAGACGGACGGACGGACGGACGTGGCATATGCCACATCACCTTCGTGATTACTGTAGCATNGAGGGTAGAAATTTACTCTCACCGGAATTTCTTCTTGGGGCTGTCGGCGTGGAGGCTTTGAGGCTGCCGGCGAGTTCTGTTGCTGCTATTTCTTGCCAGAGCGGTCTTGGAGTGCTTTTCGGCAGGTTCTGTGTAGACGTGAGTGTTCCCGGCGACTTGTGGTGTTTTCGGCGACTGGTGCTGTCGTGGATTCAGGCTTGCGGCGGCGATTTGGTGCTATCGGTAGGTTCTGGAGGAGATTTGGTGCAATCTCGGCGATTCGGCAATCCTTGGTGGGCTGTCGGCGACTAGAGTTCCTGGCGATTTGGGTTGTCGGCGATCTGTGGTGGGGTGTCGCCGTGTCAGCGATTTGAGCTGTCGGAGACTGGTGCAGTGAAGTTTCGTGTGGTGATCTGTAGCATCGTGAAGTTTTATTTGTGATTTTTTTCAAAACAAAAAAGAAAAAAAAAACAGAGAGAGACGGACGGACGGACGGACGTGGCATACGCCACGTCACCTTCGTGATTACTGTAGCATCACGAAGGTTGTGGATCAGTGGTCGCATGAGGAAACCGGACTTACCGGTTACAGCCGGTCGGACACGTCAACGTTTTTATACGTGTAAAGTTGTAAACAAAGGGAATAACGCGGAGAAGGAAGCTTTGGCACGTGCAAACAGGTGACCTGACCTCTATCACCGGGCTTGGAGATGGAGTTTTACTTTTTATTATGATTAATTTTATAAAATTTCACACTTCCTCTGTTCCTCATTTTAAATCAGTTGAAATAACGTATTTTAAATTATTTTCTATTTTCTATTTAAAATACATAATAAGTCAACTGATATTAAATAATAGGGTTTGTTAGAGATTCTCCCTTGGTGTTCTCTTAGTCTTACTTAAAATATGATTTAAGAAAAAATAAAATTGTAGTATCATTTTCTTACCAATATATTAATTTTTATGAGTTAATATTTATGTTCTAATGCTTTAAAAATTATTTGTGGATTCAAAACTAAAATATAAAGGCAAAAGATTAATCCTTTAGGAATGATATCACCCAAAATTGATTTGATTATCCTAAATTTGGTGCTAATGCCTCAAATTTGATGCTAATATTTAAAAAAATGGTGGTGACGGTCACTACAATTTTATTTTTTCTTAAATTATGTTCTACGTAGTTAGGAGAACCCCTAGCATTTTCCTTAAATAAATTTGTAAACTATCTTCTTTTTATTTTTGAAGGCCCCTAATATCATGTCATGATGTAAATCAATCCTTTTACAGCATCCAATTATCATGTGACACATCATCAATTTAAGAAGAATGTAAAAAATTAAAGTGAGAACAACCACATCAAATTAAAATTTAAAGGTGGAAAGTTAGCCATTTAGGGATTTTATCACCTTAAAATCTAATGTATTTTGCTCTAAATTATTTTTATGTATTTTTTTATGTTTTTGTTTATATGTCAGTTATTAATTGGGTACTGTAAAAATGAGGTTTTAAGGCTCATTTTAATAGTTAAACTCTTTATTTTTTCTAATGAAGTAGCATTATGTACAATATTAATATTAAAAAGAACAAAAATTTATCAAAAAATAAGTTATTTTTATTTCGGTTGAAATTAGCACGATTCTACTCCGGTATTCGGCCCCACCAACGGTTTGGGCCGGATGTTGAATTTGTTATTAGACTGAGAAATAGAGACCGATTCCTCTCCATTTTATCCATTAGTAAAAAAAATTTCACTAATGGATTGGAGTTAAAAGTATATAAATGGAAAACAAGTAGCCCACTAGCGATAAAAGCTTTTACACTAAATGGACCCAGTGGCCCACACAACAAACGGACCTAAAATTCTAATACTCTTACTTAGAAGGACCATGGTGCAATTGATGGGTATCCAAGTTCTAATGGGGAATTGCTTTTTGCTCGAGATTTCTGCTGGCCTTCTCCCAACTTGCTACAATGGGCTTCATTATAAAGGAGCTTAAAAATGTGCTTCATTAACTGACTCGCAAATATGCTTGTTGTGTAGGGATGTACGTACGTATTAGTTGTCTCTTTCGGTTTGCAGTAATTTCTTACTTGAAGGGGATGCGCTTCTAATCCTTTTAGCGATTAATAATTCGGATTTGTTCTCTTCTTTGGACTTTTGCTAGTATTATTTCTGATATTAAAATTTGGAACGCTCTTCCTTTAATAGTTGGTTTGTTGTGAAAATTTCTCGATGTGCCAATTTCAGAGCACATTCCTTAGTAAAGTGAGCCGCTTCCAATTTTTGCTTTTGAAAGCATTTCCATAGGATCTCACATTCTCTCTTCCATCCAGATCCAGAGTGAGAAAAAAAAATCCTCCCTTATAATCCTTTTCCCGCATTTAATTAGAAATTTTTTTTTTTTAAAAAAAAAAAACATATTTCTCTTGTCATAGTTCGCTTAGTAAAAGGTAAATTACAAAATTGTAGCCACCCACAAGCCATCAGAAAAGGATGACCAAACAACATCCAAGAGCTTAAGGCCAAGGGTGGTTCAAACACTCTAAATTTGATCAGAGGGAGCAACAAAACCGATTAGGATTTTGGTAGAGGGGGTGTAATTTCATAATAACCCTACAGAGTGAATTTATGATTTTAAGTCATATAGAGAAGGCTTGCTAATTGATCTCACAAGCACCATCTACAAAAAGGTTCACATTTTTTGGAATAGGCTTTTCTCACCTTAAAAACTCTAATCTTGATATGAGGCTAAGAGAATCTACCAATTACTTTAAATGGCACCCACAATCAACCTCCAAGGCTCGAACGAATACATCAAGCTACCTCTAGTGTATGGTCATTTGTAATTCGGTTGAATTTTTTCTTTTTCTTTTTCTTTTTCTTTTTAGAGAGTAACTTTCGTTGAAGTTAATTTTGAATGATAGAATAATTTACAACTTGCACACTAATTAAATTATCGTATTGCTTGTTTAGTTTCATTTAAAATGTTTGGCCATTATGACAATTTCAGCTATCCAATAAATTGGGAATTTCTTCAATGAGAGAAAACAAAATAAATATTATAAATTAGAAGCCTCTTTCATTAATAGGTACAACCTTATACATGTAGAATTAAACTTTGGTCTGGACTCCCCAAAATGCCCATTTTACAGCCCCCAATCACCCAGTTGCCACATCAGCTAAATCACAACAATTGCACATAATTAAATTAGAACCACATTCACCGGATGATGCAAAGATATAGAAGAAAAAAGAAAGAAGAAGAGATGGTTCGGGAAAAAGAAAATGCAGAAATAGCCATGGCCGTGGGTTGTGGGTCTAGCCGTGACCCACGGCTTGCCAGTCTAGCCACCACAGTGTGGGTAACCTATTTTTGGCTCCGGTTTCCGGCCTTTAGGTAATAAGATCTCTAAGGGTTAATTTTTTCCTTTTAGGTTTTAGATTTGATTCCGAAAATAAGTTTTGAGGCATTAGAAATGTGTTTTGGACATTAGAAACGGGTTTTGAGGCATTAGAAACGAGTTATGGGGCATTATAATCAAGTTTTGAGGCGAATTTCTACAGGTCACGGCGGGTTCGAAGTCGAGTCTAGTTGGCTGGGTCTTTCTTTCATGGGTCACTCTGGTCTGTGTGGGTCTTTCTTTCATTTGGGTATTTCTTATTTTGATTTGGTGTGGGTGAGCTCATTTTCATTTTTTGTACTTTTGTTGAATTGATGAGATGTCATGTGAGGATTAGGTGCTGTAAAAGGGGAGTTTTGCACCATGACCTGACCATAGGGGCTCTCTATACATGTAATACTATATTACGATTTCAAGTGTTTTACAAACCTTAAATGCAATATTAATTATGCGTATATAAACTATTTAGCACTCTTTTCTTGAAAGTCAATTTATTTAAGTAAATTCTACCACAAGAAGGGCACAACCAATGGGTTAAAGTGAATCGTTGTGAACAACACTTTCGAAGTATAGTCATAAGTTACATTCTTAAGAGCCTCTTTTTTTTTAACCACCTAAGAGCCTATTCGAGATTACATTAAAGAGCATAAAAAGTATTTTTAATACTGAAAAAAGTATTATCTCCCCTCCCTTTTCCATTTTTAATGGCCGAGTTACCCTAAAATTTACAATTTTTTATTTTAAATCTATTATTTTTTATTAATATATTTTAGTTTTCCACCCTTAGATAATTGATTTTTTATTTTGGTTTTTTTATTAATAAATTTTCTTTTTATTTTTTTATTTTTTAGTTTTAGAAAATGAGATATTTTAGGAATATTTTTTGTCCAAAGTTATCAGGCAAAGCTAATAGAGTGACTATTTTTTAACACTTATTGGAAATTTAATGTATCCAAATGTCACACATCTATTTTTTATTTTTTTTTTAAATGTCACACATCTAAAGTTACTTTAAAATTTGGTTGGTAGTTCAGGAGCTTTAAATATATTTACCCCTATTTATTAATATGATGACTAAAATTAAGCTCCAACACATCACCAAAAAGAAAACGGTTTCCCATTCTTCAGATCACCAACAAAATCAGCTCACTCTAGTAAAAAAAATCGTTTCAAATTGGAATTCAATTATCGTAAATAATTGAATGCATTTTGATGAGACTCGGGGAAGAACTACAGTGCTTTGGTCAAATAGAATACACAAAATTGCACTAATACAGCCCTATTACGTCCATAATTACAACAGCTAATAAATATAATTTGTATCGGAATAATCGAGAAATTAGCACAAACAATAATCTTGCTCTCAAAAAGATTACTCCCTGTTGCGCGATGAACAATCCTTCCGTTGTCCTCCAAGAATATGGAAAATCTGTAGACCTCTACCGAATGCTTGGTTAAAGAGCATACAGGTCTGAAATTCAGAAACAAAGGGAAACCAAGTCAGGAATGCAACAGGAGTGAACAGAAGCAAACCCATGATAGTTGAGTGGAGTTGATGGCGCTGAATTTGAAACATTGGCTGCTCTTAAACTTAAACTTCGGCAGCAGTGGCCAACATCGGCTACAATGGCCAGTATGAGCTAACTATGGGCTGAAATGGGCTTAGGTTTTAAAAAATACCACAAAGGTCTAGCCTGGGTTTTAAATAATACCATAAAGGCCAAAATTGACATGAACAATAATACCACAAATGCCAAATTATAAATAATGGGCCAATGGCCAAATATAAAAGAAAAATGGGCAACTTGGGCATCTTTTGGTGGGCAACTTGGACCCCTTTTGGTTGGGCAACCTGGACCTTTTTTTTTTTTTTTTCTTTTTTGAAAAATGACTTTATCTCATATTACATAAGCTGGGATACGAATAACCTTATTCCCGTAACCAAACAGCTCCTAATATAACAACTAAACAAGAATATCATATTCCTAAACTAGAATAGGAATAACATTGCACTTAAGTGAGGATAACTCACACCTGTAGCCAAACATACTCCTTCAATTTCTTACCCAAATTTCCAGCAAATGTTGCTCCTGGCTTCCTACCACGTACAGCATACCTCCAAGCCTCATAGGACGCTAGAAAACATGCCATTTGAAGTCGGAGGTGGAGGGAAATGTTGCTACGCCGATGCTGGGCCTTGATAGCCGTGGAGAAGGCGCAGATTTGAGACGAAATCTGAGGGAGACGAAGACAATGGAGAAGTTGACGCCGGAGAGGATGGCTAAGGTGGTTGCGCCATTGCACTTCGTGGATATGTGGCTGGTAGGCAGCAAAGATCGGCAGTGAACGACGCAGCTGAGCAACACTTTCTGAACGGTGGACTGCACTCACGATGGAAAGCGACGCTGGGCACTAGATTTGAGGCGAGGACGATGGAAGAGAGATCAAATCAGGTTATGAGTGGCAAAACCCGAAGTTGTCCGTGACAGGAGGTAGTGTGATGGTGATCTCCTGTTGGATTGCCAGTGAAGGCCAGGTGGAATTTCTCACCAGAGGCGGAAAAAGTTGCCGGAACCATTGTTGATTTTTTATTTTTATTTTTTTAAATCAGGCCATATATAGTGCAAGATCTATGCAAAGAGATCTGCAAAAATATTGACCCTAAAGAACAAGAAAACAAAATAGAAGAAAATAAAAAAATTTCACAGGACCACTTTGGCGTTAGGCGAAAAGCTCTGATACCATATAAGAATTCATAATGCGAAAATAATAAAGTGGAATAATAAGATAGAGATGACACAAAGATATACGTGGTTCGGTTTATGACCTACATCCACAAGATCAAGCCCTAAGGCTGTATTAAGCTCTTATTTCTCTGAGTAATATTTACAATATATCATGCTCCTATTTATAGGAGAATTATGTTGAATACAAATAGACTTATACTCTAACTAGGTTAGTTATGTGATAATCTTTAACTATTCACCAGTAACTACAATAATAGTCTTCAAATGTGATTCAGTAATATTCTTCAACTGTAAGTCAGTAATAGTTTTATACAATTATACTATTACTATTATTCTTGAACTCCATGATATACTCTAACGTGCCAACCTCTATGAATTAATGGCAAGAAAAAAATCAAGAAAAAGAATATATATTTGCAATGGCATTTTCTCCTACTCTAGATCTGATAAATTTAGAGGAAGATGATAGCTCCACCAATCACTTTGTAGATTTGGAGATACCACTAGGCAAGAAGGCCGGAAATGATCTATTGAATAAACCAATAAGTGAAAATAGTGAGAGGAAAATGGAACTTATTGAAGAAACTTCGTAATCTGCATGAGGAAAATAGTGAGGTCATTAAGTTCTTATTGAAGAACTTATTGAGGAAAATAGTGAGAGCAAAAGAGACTTCGTAATCTGCATGAGCACGAGCTAGCTAGAAAGGCTTCGATTTGAACAAGAAAAGCTTCAAGTGGAACAAGTGAGAGAAGAGGACAAAATTTTGCTTATGGATACAAGTGGTTTATCTGAAGTCCAAAAAGAATATATTCATCAACGCCAAATGGAAATCCTTGAAAATCGACTGAGGAAATAGTAATGTTTAACTAAACATGTTACTATTTAGATAGTTTGGCTTTCATCTTTTTGTAAGACAATCATCAAATGCCATTCTATTTCTATATCTTGCTTTGTTATTAGTTTTGAACAATTTTAATCAAGCAATGGTATGATGTTTAGTTATCAGTTGCTAACAACCCCTTGATTGCTTTGAAATTTTTATATAACAAGTCATGTAGTTGGTAATTGAAATTTTTTATAAAAATATTTCCGGGGAATCTTCTTGGAAAAGAATAACAACAATGAAAATGATTTCTTTCTCTCTCTCTCTTTTTTTTTCCCAAAAAATTCCAAGATGAGAATTTCTAACTTTACTATTTCCAACATTTTCTCAGCATATTGATCGATCGACTAAAGAGAGAAACTTTCTACAGTAAATTCATGGCCTTTGGCTTATTTTCTTTTCTATTGTTTATGAATCCAATAACAACATTCACATTACAAAATAAGTGCCATATGCAAAACCATATAATTGTAATTTAATCATATCAAACACAGCAAAAACCACATAAAAACAAATCAATGCATCCTCTTGTTGCTGAGGGACCAATTCAAAAGGGAGAATAATGAAAAACAAAATAAAACAAACGACATTCAATCTTGAGATCTAAATTCATTTTTCTCTCAACCATTTCAAAAATTATCATTCCGTAGCTATAAACATCTTACTTGTGAGAGGCCCCTCCAAAATTTCTTCAAAAGCTGTATATCTATAATCCATCTTTAACCTAGCATTGATATGATACTCTCTTCTATAGAGGCCAAAATTTAAAATTTTTGGGTAAAAGTTCTCATCTCAAAAGAATGTTGTGAGGCTTTATGTCAAAATTAATGCAAAATTCGTATGTTGCAACTTTTATGTAAGTATTTGTGTAGAAGGTTGTACTATATATTCTTATCAAATTAGCACAAAGCATTGGTTCATATCTTGGCATATTTTATAGCATTTGATGTTGTGGCTATTTATTGAGTTGTCGAACTCACCCTTTCTCCTATGCATCCTTTTCAGATTATCCTATAAATTGTAGTATTGGGGACATGGGTTAGGATGGAACACATGGGCTTATTGCTTTGTGGATTGGCAGGAGCAGAAGTGTCTGGGACTCCATTTTTTTTAGAGTAGAGCGCTTGGGACGAGCATAAATTGTGTAACTGTACTACTTATGAGATTATTGAATACAAGTACATTGTGTATTTGGGATAACAGTACTTTAGTAATGTTATGTTTATGATGATCTTATAAGAATATTTTATTTTATTAAGAATATGTTTCAATTTCTTCCAATCGTTCTACCTCTAGAACTTGGGGCCATTCGTTGAAGATAAAAGCACGTGATGCCTATAAATTCTATAGATTTAAAATAGAATTTAGAACTTCTTCTTTTCTTTTCTTTTTTTGTATCATAGGTGCTACCAATATTATAGATAAATTATTATTAATTTTATTATTATTATTATTATTATTATTACATATATGGGTTATGAGTCCCGCCAGGTTGTAGCTTGAAGAAAAAAAAAAAAAAAGAAGAAGAAAAAGAAAAAGAAAAAGAAAAAGAGAGAGTTAATTCCTTCTCACAACCAAAGCCTGCGTAGCCCACAGTATATGAGAAAAAGAAAAAGGAAAAGCCACTAACATGTCTCCTCACTATACCAATAGGAACATGTTACTTGCCACCTCCAAGGAAAAAGCTACTAACGTGTCCACACCATTACAAAAGGGAACTTGCTACTTGCCACCTCACTATTATAGAAGGACACTTGTTGTTTATGCATCGTCAGTTAAGGACACATGGGTAATATGTGTCATCTTAATTCTCCCTCTCATTGGCAATTTAAAGTCAAGTTCTTCTCCTCTCCCTCACACACTCGCACATTCCTTTCTCCTTATCACACAGTAGCCAGAGATTTCTCGAGGTATATTCTAGCTTCTTGAGTTTCTTTTCTTTTCTTTTCTTTTCTTCTCATGGGTAGTTGAATGGGTTTTAAGGTTAATGTGAATTTGTAAGTTTTTTTTTTATTTTATGCTCGGGTTACTGTTTTGCCTTGCATTTTTGACTTTTTTCTTTGTAATTTTGTTATTTTTAGCCTTTCAATAAATCTGATATCATGCTTAAGGTCACTTATGTTTGATTGATCTCTGATTTTGGTTACTATTTACAACTGCTTTTTTAAGGGACTACTTACAACTTCTAGTTGTTCATCGTTTGAAAAAAAAAAAAACACTTTACTTGCTTTTAACAACCACAAAATATATATACATATTTTTATTCCTTTCCAATGGAGGAAAAAAATTCAGAAGTTTGCTCTCTACGCAGGAAAACTACAATTTATTTATTTATTTTGTTAAATGGTTTTTATTAGGTTGAAATTGGCATGGCTATCAACCCTTAAGTCCAGGAACCCATTTCTTTTTGTGAATTTTAATTGGGTTTCTATCAGTCTTTAAGGATGTATATAGATTATACTCGTTACTTAGTTTATATACATACTCAAGGATATCCGTAGGTTCTGAGGGTTATATATATGTAGGTATTAGAATGAGTTATATATATATGCTGGGTCATGTTTTTTAGGGATATATATATATATATAGAGAGAGAGTATCTTTATTTAAAGCTTAGATTAAAATCCATAATATTCATCTAAGTTTATTTTTGTAATGTATTTAGGCAGAAGGACAACTCGACAACAACCAATATCAAATCTAGGTAAGGGGACACAATGCCAAAAACCCTAACAGATTTCATTATAAATCCTTGAAAGAAAATATTGGAAATTTTATAAATTATCCATTACATGATTTTAAAATGCACTTCCTAATTTTTATTGCTTATTTTATTACATTAATTTTTACACGACTGTGATTATGAATAAAAATTAGCTCTTTATGTTTCATGGTATATTACAAACGAGCTTATGAAATGATAAAATAAATATACGTGTGCTTTCATGATAATAAATGTTTAACCCTGAAGCATTGAAGCAACTATCGGTACCGGATCGCAATGGTAGCATGGCAAGCACACCGAATGACGGTTACGAGAAGGTGTGTGCTACCGGCCAGGTGGCCTCCACCTAGGAGGAGTTCCCAACCTGGTAGCTCTTCCCTGTGACGACAGGATGAGCCGAGGAGTCCTACGGGACAAGCCAAACATGCGCCGCTCATGGTAAACTTGCGGCGATGGATCAAACGATAAAAACGTTAAGAAATAAAATAAAAAGCAAGTGCTAGTTTATTTTTAATGGCTATTCTTGCATAAATTATTAATTACTTATTATTCTTGCTTTATTGAGTTATGACATAAAAAATTTGCATGGCATATTTGGTGTTGTGACTGCTTACTGAGTTGTCGAACTCACCCATTTTTCCTTAAATCTTTTTTCTTTTTTTTTTTCTTTTTTTTTTTTTTTCCAGATGGCTCTGTTTATAGTACTTTTGAAGGCAGGGCTTCCGATAGCAGTTTTTGAGATAACAGACTCAGACATATGGCCATATGACTAGCATACCTTCACATACTGCTTTGTAGACCCTTAGGAGCTGCAGAACTTGAGATTTCCTTGTAAGATAGCTAGTTTAAGCCTTGACAGTGCAGTCTTTTTTTTTTTTGTGTGGACTGTTTTAGTAGGAGGGCTCTGACTTGGGTAAGATGTAATCTCCTGAAAAGTCACTTTTGGTTCTTTTTGTGGGAATCTAAGGTTATTTGTACTTAAACAATAGCTTAAATATATATTAAAGTTTTATTATCCTAGTTGTCCCTCTTAGTTTTGCCTTGATGTGTCTAATATCTTCTTTAATTACTCACAGTTCATTAGTTCGCGTTTACCCCTTTTTATTTCTTTGGGGGCGTGACACCAAAGGACGGTTACGAGAAAATGTGTGCTACTAGCCGGATGGCCTTTACCTAAGGAAAGTTTCTAACCCGGTAGCTCTCCCTTGTGATGACAAGATGAGCTTATAGGTCCTACGGGACAACCAAGCCAACGTGCGCCGCTCATGGTAAAATTGCGGCTATGGGTCAAAGGATAAAACATGATTTTTTTTTTAAAGAAAAGTAAAATGAAGTGCTTACTCATTTTGCAACTATCATGCTATATTTGTTAAGTATGTTATTCTGCATAAATTATTGTTGTACATGACAGAGATTATGACATAAAAATCTGGATAACATGTTTTATAGCATTTGATGTTGTGGATACTTACTGAGTTGTCGAACTCATTCCTTCTTCCTATATATCTTTTTCAGATTTGCCTTTATGTCGTAGTATTGAGGACAGGGGTTAGGCTAGGACACATGGTCTTATTGTTTTGTGGATTGGCATGAGCAGAAGTGTCTGAGACTCCATTCTATAGAATAGACCGCTTGAAATGAGCATAGACTGTGTAACTGTACTGCTTATGAGATTATTGAATACTAGCACATTATGTGGTTGTGATTTCATAATGAAAGTTTATAGTACTCTAGTGATGTTATGTTTCAGCTGTGATTATATAATAGGAAGATTTTTATTTTTATTAAGAATATGTTACAATTGCTCCCAGTCGCTCTACCCCTAGAACTTGGGGCGTTACAATATATATTTCATTTGGTAATATCCTAAAAAGTTCATAGCTAGCTAGTTTCAAATTATACTTGATCAGTTGACCCTTTTGCAATCTGACCTAATCTCCCCACTACTTCCTGTGAGGGGGCTTATATTTCCCATTTTTATCATTGATTGGCCAAAGCTGTCAAAGAAGTCACTCTGATTGTTGGCAAAACGGTTTATGATGTCAACTCTGTCAGCCCCAGTTGTCGAAAACAGCTCTTATTCACTTTGGAGAAGCCCTTTGTTGTTTTGCAGGTTCGATAAGTAGCTATTATCAAAGTCATTCACGATCGCTTGATCAAGGTTGGCTAATGTATATGCATTCCCGTCTTGAGGACATGTTTGGTGAAGCGTTTCCAAGTACCTTGCGTCTATGGTAGGATCCGGATTTCCCGTGCTTTGAAAGTCATAAAGGCAGCCGCTGAAGGACACGCATCGTGCCCGTCCAAATGTGCACCTGTAAAACACAACACGTCAGTCAGTATGAAATAAAAATAATAAATACTTATTAAGAGTAGCATTTCTTGTGTTAAAATTAGCATATTTCTCTTGTTGTAGTTCGCCTAGTGCGCATATGAAAAAGGTAAATTACAAAATTGTAGCCACCCTCAAGCTAGCCGAAAAGTGGTGACCAAACCACACCCAAGGGCGTAAGGGTGGTTTGAACACTCTAAATTCAATAAGAGGGAGCAATAAAACCACCCAAAAGGATTCGGGTAGAGGGGGTGTAATTTCATAATAACCCTGCAAAGTGAATTTATGATTTTAAGTCATATAGAGAAGGCTTGCTAATTGATCTCACAAGCACCATCTACAAAATGGTTCACTTTTTTTGGAATATGCTTTTCTCACCTTAAAACCCTAATCTTGATACGAGGCTAAGAGAATCTACCAATTACTTTAAATGGCATCCACAATCAACCTCGAAAGCTCGAACGAATACATCAAACTACCTCTAGTGTATGGTCATTTGTAACTCGATTGATTTTTTTTTGTTTTTTGTTTTTTAGAGAGCAACTTTGGTTGAAGTTAATTTTGAATGATAGAATAATTTACAACTTGCACGCCAAATTAAATTATCGTGTTGCTTATTTAGTTTCATGTAAAATGTTTGGCCATTATGACAATTTCAGCTATCCAATAAATTGGGAATTTCTTCAATGAGAGAAAACAAAATAAATATTAAATTAGAAGCCTCTTTCATTAACAGGTACAACCTTATACATGTAATATTATGATACAATTTCAAGTGTCTTACATATCTTAAATGCAATATTAATTATACGTATATAAACTATTTAGCACATTTTCTTGAAAGTAAATTTATTTAAGTAAATTCTACCACAAGAAGGGCGCAACCTATGGGATAAAGTGAATAGTTGTGGATGTCAACTTCGGAATATAGTGGTAAGTAATATTTCTTAGTCTCCAAGAGGTAGCTCAATCGGCTGGGACCACGCCTAATGAAGCGGAGGTCACTAGTTCGAATCCCCCTCTCCCCTCTTGTACGGACATGTCAAAAAAAAAAAAAAAAAACAATTTGCATTAAAGAGATTAAAAGGTACTCTTAAGGATTAAAAAGTACTCCATCCCCTCATTTGTTTTCCATTTTTAATGGCTGAACCAACGTAACGTTTACATTTTTTTTTTTAAAAAAATCTATTATTATTTTTAATATATTTTAGTTTTCCATCCTTAGATAATTGATTTTTTATTTTAGATTTTTATTACTAAGGTTTATATATATATATAGAAAAAGGGATATTTTAGGAATTTGTTTTGTTTAAAGTTATCGGTCAACGCTACTAGAGCGACTTTTTTTAACACTTGTCGGAAGTTCAATGTATACAAATATCACACATCTAAAGTTACTTTAAGGGAAAATTTTACTTACCTTCTAAACTTTGGCCACTTTTACAAATACCTCCCCAATATTCAAAACCTTTTACTTAGGTGTATTAAATTTTGGTTTTCTCTTACTTTGTTCTTCCGTACAGAAAATCCTTCACAATGCCAATTTTATCCTTGACTCCAAAGTTGCATCGTTTTGAGTTCCAAAACTACAACACACCCAGCCCAAAACGACATCGTTTTGGCCATTATTATTATTATTTTTTTAAAAAAAAGATGATGAAAATTGAAAAAAAAAAAAAAAGAAAAGGAAAGGAAAAAGAAAAAGAAAAAAAAAAAGAGATGAAAATCAGGGGTGGTCGAACCACCCCCATGCCCAAGGGGGTGGACCGGCCACCACCAAAAGGCAAAAAAAAAGAGGGTTAAAATTAGGGCTGGCAAAATGAGTCAGCAGGTTGACCCGTCTACGACTCGCGACCCATTTAAGGAAAACCCAGACACGACCTGTTTATGTTAACGGGTCGAAGGCCCAGACACGACACAACATGGCAAATTTCACGGGTCACCCGACACGACCCCTTTTAAAAAAAAATAAAAAATATATATTTTTCTTGAAACTCTTTTGCTCTCTCTCGTCTCCGTCTTTGTCTAGTCCGTCACTCTCGAAGGTATGGTAGAAACCCATTTTTGGGAGCAAGAAGAGGGATGCGTCCTCTTGAGTCTTGATTGAGTAAATCTGTGAGAGGGAGAAAGAGAGATCAGAGAAGGTGGGAGCAAGAAGAAAATGGAGGAAAAAACAAGAAAGGAAAAAGAAATGAAGGGGATGGCCGGGGAGGTTGTTGTTGCTGTTGGTAGAGGAAGAGAACTTAGAAAAGAGAGTAGAAAAAAATAAGAAAAAAGTGATGGGAAAGTGTGAAATTGCGTGAATCAAAGCTACTTAGAGTTTCTACTTTCTAGGTGCAATAATGATAAGGATGAGTGAATGTCTGAGTTAAAAATCAAAATTCATTTTTTTTAATTTTTATTTTTTAATCATAAACGGGTTTTGCGGGTCACCCACGGGTGACCCGTGATACAACCCGTTAAGAGCAAATAAACGGGATTCGTTTACAACCCAAACCTGTTTAAGGTAAACTCAAGCCCGCTAATTTTGTGTCGAGTTGTCGGGTCGTGTCAAAATTGCCAGCTCTAGTTAAAATGGGTTTTGGACGATTGGGGGCACCCCTCACCCACGGGTGACCCGTGATACAACCCGTTAAGAGCAAATAAACAAGATTCATTTATGACTCAAACCCGTTTAAGGTAAACTTAAACTCGCTAATTTCGTGTCGTATTCGTGTCGGATTCTTGGGTCATGTCAAAATTGCCAGCCCTAGTTAAAATGAGTTTTGGGCTATTGGGGGTCCATGAAGCCATCCCCAAAAGCCAAAAATCCATTTTTCGTTTTTTCTTTTTTTGGCCTTTTGGGAGTGATTGGATTTTTCTTTTTTTGGCCTTTTGGGAGTGATTGGACCACCCCCTTGGCATGCAGACCAGCCAAGAGAGTGGCCAAAGCCACCCCTGATTTTCATCTCAAAAAAAAAAAAAAAAAAAAAAAAAAAAAATTAATAGCCAAAACATCGTTTTAGGTTCAGTGGGTATTGTAATTTTGAAACTCAAAACGATGTTCCGCTTTTTTGGAGTTAGGGGTAAAATTGACATTTCGTTAAGATTTTCTATACGAAATAGGCAAAGTAAGAGAAAACTAAAATTTAATACACTTCAGTAAGAAAAAACCAAAGTTTGATACATCTAAGTGAAAGGTTTTGAACATTAAAAGGATATATGCAAAAGTTGCCAAAGTTTAAGGGGATAAGTGATGTTTTCCCTTGCTTTAAAATTAGCTGGTAGTTCAGGAGCTTTAAATACATTTACCCCTATTTATTAATATGATGATTGAAATTAAGCTCCAACACATATCGCCAAAGACAAAACGGTTCCGATTGCTCAGATCACCCACAAAATCAGCTTACTGTAGTAAGAAAAAAAGTTTCAAATTGGAATTCAATTATCGTAAATAATTGAATGCGTTTTGATGAGACTTGGGGAAGAACTACAGTGCTTCGGTCAATTAGAATACACAAAAATTGAATGCAGCCCCCTATTACATCCATAATTACAACTAATAAATATGATCTACGTATCGGAATAATCGAGAAATTAGCACAACCAATGATCTTGCTCTCAGTAAGATTACTCCTTGTTGCGCGATGAACGATCCTTGCGTTGTCCTCCAAGAATACGGGAAATCTGTAGACCTCTGCTGAATGCTTGGTTAAAGAGCATACGGGTCTGAAATTCGGAAACAAAGGGAAACCAGGCCAGGAATGCAACAGGAGTGAACAGAAGCAAACCCATGATAATCTCGTAACCACGAGCAAGAGTCCGAACTGAACCCCAAAACCCAAATTTTTGAATAACAGGCTTACAAGCTTGCGCAATCTGATCCAATGAAGAAAAAGAAGAAAGAAAACATGTGAAACCAGTGACTGTAGATACTGGACATGAAACTAAACATGATTGAATAAAAGTTAGAGATGCAAGATGAATCACAACATTTAGTCAACCACCTTAAGACCTTTTTTTAAGCAAAACAAGATGACGTAAAAATAGAGAAAGATGCAAGCCGAAATTATCAGATCATCATGATTTTTAGCAATTGCAGCACCCAACCAACATGAACCACGTGGTGGCTAATAGACAAAGTATGCATAACTATGGGGATTCAAGAAACCCAGATTGCAAGTTTGAGACTCATGCAGTACAGTAGGTTACTACTACACAAAATAATTGCAAAACAAAAGTACAGAGAACAGAAACATTACCAGAAGCATCCCCCAACCAGTTGGCATAAAGGCAAGAATGCAAACAATGATGTCTTGCAGTGTCATATGAGGGAGGGCAATCAAAGTGACCAGAATGGCGACAAAAGTTAGGAATATCAACCCTTTGATTAGCCGGAACACAAGTTGGAAATTTGCACTGAACTTCCGCCGCCCAACCGACACAGTCTACAGAGAAAAAAAAAATTTGTCAAACTGTTCAAGGTGCACTAATTCACATATAAAAGTCTTAAAACATGCAGCAACTGGGTTTAAGAAATAAGTGATCATATAGAGATGTGACAGTAATCTTAAACTGCAACAAGATAAACATGACACACTGAGCAATGAAGAACGCAACAGTCAACTCATACACTGGAATGTGCAAATCATTTTTTTCAAATAAAAAATAAAAAATAAATAAAAAAACTTCCTATGGTTGTCCACGATAAATCATTGGGCTGCCAATCTTTGAACATTGTTGTCCACAAAATCAGCTTGGTTGTGTAGAAAAAATTTATTCACCACGATAAACTTGATGTACCTTCATTTTTCTTCTTAAAAAGATGGATTTGTGCGTGTACCAATATCTTTACTAGCCAATTCTTTTTTTTGATAAGTGTCTTTACTAGTTAATTCTCTCTCACCGATAATAACTTTAAATCAATTTTCAGAGAGCAAACTTGAATTCGTAATTAATACAATATCCTGAATGCAGTAAAATAAAAGCGTAATACAAGCCAATGCTCAGGTTACTACTAGGGAGAAAATGAATTTTTGCAAGGAGGAAGCAATTCTTCATACTGTGCAACAAGGAACATCTGTTAGGGAAACACATGAAGAGGGTTGCACTTACCTTCATCACAAACAATATTAGAAAGATCACCAGCCAAGATACTCCATAGACCTGAGCTCAAGTGAAAAGAGACTATATAATTTTTATGTCGACAGTTTTTACTAAAAACAAACAAAATACTAGGAAAAAGATCCTTACCAGGAAACTTTTAGTGTTTTTTGTAATCTTCAAATGATATACAAGCCCATACTGATAGATAAAAAAACGTAAAGCTAACAATATCTCTGCTACGATACCACGCTTTCCAGAATGACGAAGATGGTCTTGCTCCTCTTCCCACCATGATTCCCAACTTTTTTCTGGTGGCACACCTATACCTCCCCGGTTGCTTATCCACTTATTCCAATCAGTCCAATCATCTACAATCTTTTGCCACTCAAAACCAGAAGGATTAAACAGAAAGGGAGCAAAAAGCCAGGTGCCAACCATAAACCACATAGATATGGTGATCAAGATATAGGCAACAGCACTTCTATAAGCATTACCAAAGATTTGGTACACAAGAAGCAATATCATGAGCTCGATACCCTTGACAAAGTGACTGCGGGAGTAGAGTCTATAATTATCAGCAAACCTGGCATGGAACACCACAAACCCTCGGCCTGTTGGCCTATATTTTGCACCCCCATGAAGTAATGTCCTTCCAAAGTAGTGGGTCTTGGTTCCAAGAGAGAATGTGAAAAATACTGGAGCCAGTTGCAATTGCATCAATATGAATTCACTTAACGCAGTTCGGAAACCCCTTTCCAAACCAATTTCCATCAACATAGGCAAGGCCATCAAAAATCCAATTTGAACAAAAGATTGAGAAGCAAGAGCCACTTGAAGAGGCTTATTGTCTCGAATTGCTCGTTGAGTAATTAGACCTTCTTCAAGCCCACTAAGGACAAGATAGAGGCGACCATAAAGGAACACATATACAGTGAGCACAGTGATCTGCCAGCAGAAAACGAGATGATGTTGAAAATCTTCAACTTAAAAACATAATATGTCAAAACCTGAAAATAGTAGTTAGCTAAATTGTGCACATACCAGAGTACTGAAGTAGAAACCAACTGTTGTGAAATAACATGATAACATTCGGAAAAAGTCAAAACGGTGTCCAAGTCGGTATATATCCCGACTTACTGTCTGTTCCCCATTGCCATTAGCTATCTTTGCCTCAAACATAGAAATCTGGTTCAGCCCCACATCCCTTCCCTTCCCAACTTGTATGTATTCATGATGAGTAATATTGCCTTCACGAAGTGTAGAATTGAAGCCTGTATGTGCCGTCATACAAGAGTTACTGAATAAAGCCAAAATCATGCACAAAAAGAAACAATAAGACTAGAAAAAGCTTAGATATCAGCATACCAGCGAATATATCTTCACTCAAATTGATAACCTTGGATGCTTTACTGACACCCCCTCTAGTAAGGTGAAAGAGCCTATCAAACACATCAGGATGACCATAGTGGAATCGGACCCTAGATGAACAACCAAGGAAAGTGCGTAAGTTTAGAGCAATAAATATAATTTATCTGTTAGAAGAGCTTCTTAGGGTTAAAAGAATATGTTGGTAACAGGAATATGTTGCAGGGGTATTTTGGTCCTTGTATTGAATTAGGAACAATGAAAACTTACTTCAGAGGGTTGGCCAACAGTCTCTGTCCAATTGTCACAAAACTGGTTTCCTGATTTGACATGAACCAAGCAAGAGAAGAAACACTGCACCAAAATGTAATGGAATGGTTAGCAATGATATAACTAACTGCAAATATAAACCGCATACATCTATAACCACGTTAAGCTATCTACCTTCCAGTAAATATATGCTCCCTAAGGCCAAGGACCGTGGGGTACCTCACACCATCATGCTTTGTAAGAAACTCTTGAAGCAAATTCCTCATTTTTAATGCTTCTTCCATGTAGTTATCCTATAGAAATAGAAACTTTAACCAACTGAAATGCGCTAATAGAGATCAGTATAATTTTTATTAGATGTCACAATCAAAATACCTGGTTCATATCAATTGTTTGCAAGCCTTCTCCACGTGTAAATATAATGGCATGATTCTGATTTTCAGGCTTTCCCTCACCTAAGATAGCCGGTCCGGGAAGTTTTATTTTATAAATAATCTACACGGACATCGACACAATAAAATAAAATATATTATGAGGTTGGATACTGACAAAGAGAAACTCATGATGCTATATATATCCCTAACTGGAAATTGAAAACTTAATCATATAATAAAAGTCGTAAATGAATCTGATTTTTTTTTTTTTTTACCGAGAATGAAAACTAATGAATTTCATAAAAGACAGTTAACTGCACAATAGTCAAGTGCTTGTTTCAACACTCACTCAATATTTCATCTCCACACATTTGCCTATGTCACAACGACTAGGGCAGACATATATGATAATGATTCATTCTTCTCCACTGCTAGTTTTCATATTTTTTGCTCCTGATCAATTGATCAATTGAGTCATGCATGAGAGAGAGAGAGAGAGAGAGTTGCTGGACAGAACTTACTATTTTAGGCATGCATAGAACCTAATTAAATTTCAAAAAGGTCACATTGATACTGGAGCCAAAATCAGCTCCTTCAATGATATTTGCCTAGTTCCATTAGGTTATGCCATCTCACCAATGCAATCAACTAGGTTCCATATTCAATTGTAAATCAGCAAAAGTATCATCAACAAAGACGGCAAGGGAGTTCTTCATGAGGCAAAAGCACCCAGAAGAGCAACAACAATTACAAGGTTTTAGAAGGGCGGAACCCATGTATACAAGAAGTATATAGGTAAAGCCCTACTGATTAGAAAAAGAATTACAAAGCTCTAAGAAATCATAAAAGGTCGACTCATGCAAATCCGACCAAATCCCGCTCCAAGAAAACAAAGTATGTAATGCCAACTTCCTCAACTCAATCATGCCGCTCTCATTATCCTCAAAGCTGTGTGCATTCCGTTCTCGCCATAAGCACCACATCACACATAATGGGACGAGCCTCCATATACGCAAAGCATGCCTATTACCTAATTCACCCCTCCAACTTTCCAAGATGTCACTCACCTTTTGAGGCATAACCCAATTCACCCCAAAGAGTTGAAAGAATACATTCCATACCTCAATTGCAACCTTACAATGTAGGACTAGATGGTCAATGGACTCTCCACAGTGTTTAGACATATAACACCACTCCATTACCATAACATTCATTTTTCGTAAATTGTCCAATGTGAGGATTTTTCCAGGGAGCCTTCACCTTCCAAATACTTTTCCACGCAGCAAATGCATGTGCCGGTGTAGAGAGACTAATAATAGGATTTCACTTCAAAGGAATTTTTTTAAGACGGAATCCAACAAATTTTATCCTCACCTCAAATATGATTTTTTGGGAATACAACAATGCAAAGAAATGCGTTACCTACTCCAAATCTCAATCATTTATTCAACAATATGAGGTTAATCAAATATTTTAGCACTCTCCCTCACATGTGAGCTCAAACACCCTTTTAATAGGTAAGGCTCAGCACGTAGAATATTTAATTTTAAATGAAGTGAATTAATAGAGCCAGGATTCGAACTCAAGAACTTTGGCTCTGATACCATATAAAATCACTACTTCTCCTAAAAGTTTAAGCTAATAGAAAGAGGTAAATTTAATCATTCAATTAAATACTTTAACAGTAATAAACTTGAGGCACACTATTCTATGGATAAAAGCAATTTTAGATGGCATAGATCGTTTGATAAGTAGTTTTTGAGTATTCATTTAAAAAACTAATTTTAGATGGCATGGATTATGAGATGAATATCCAAAATTTCGCTAATATTTAGCTTTCAGATCAAATGAGCTCTTACCTCGTCCAAATTCTGTACAGGATCTGAAGAATTAGACTTGGGCAAATTAGCCTTCACTAGACAAGAATAATAAACCTTCTCATTGATCTTTTTGGATCTGTCTTGGTTGGTCACCTCTACTTCATCAATGTACGCCACACGAAGTGATGGATATCTGCCAAATGTAAGTATATCCATCAATTGAAAGTTGTGACGACGAGAAGCAAATTTTTATTTTTATTTTTGCAAGTTATAATCCAATCTCATTAAAAGCATAAGGCTCTCCTTAGTACACTGAGAGTATACAAAAAGAAACACCTAATTAGAAAGAGAGAAGTGAAAAATATTAAGTTTGCACAAATACGTTGTCATAAGCTTCAGGATGTCCTGTGCGCGAGTATCACCAGATCGCTTGTGAATCCCATATTGCTGGCACGATACCACATAAGTGAATTTCATATCTGCCACAGCTTGGCATTGCGCCAACAGTGATCTTTCCCCCTTTGAGTGATCCTCTAAATTTAATTCTACGGCTTTATACCCTTCCATTAAAGCTGAATAATCACAATAATCAAACAAAGAAAAGAAAAATCATTTAGTACAGAGATATAACAAGAAACTTATTTCTTTTTTGAATGAACATATAAAAACAAGCATAACAAAAATAACAAAAATGAAATAATCAACTCTTTCATGGTGAGTAAAAGAAGGAATAAGTACCCTCATCTTGGGCCATATCAAGAAAAGCCTGAAGCTCTAAAGCTCTCCGGTAGTACATCATACCTCTCACTGGCAATTGTAAAAATACTATGTCAAAATCACGACAATTTAGAGAGGGAAAAGAAGTCCCAGCATAATTAAGGTCAAACCACAAGCACACATCAAACATGAGAGAGATAGAGAGAGAGAGAGAGAGAGAGTACCAGTTCTAGTCAAAGTTTGTCCTCTATATGATGCCCAGAGGCGAAGTTCTTCCTCTGAATCATCAGATAATTTAAGTTCTTCTTCGCTAATGCATTTCATTCGTTGAAGAAAGTTGGTCCATTCATCTGCAGATACATATTTGCCTATTTAGTATGAACCCCAGACCATATTCTAGAAACAGAAATTGCACAAAAATTTAGCATCTCATACATTGTAAGTCAATTAACAGGAGCATAAAATAAACCTGGAAAAATTTTTTGCAAATAGAAGAGGATTGAAACACCATCTTCATTTGGCACTTCAAGATCGTGCAAGGAGAAGAGAACATCCTCTGTGTAGTATGGAGTTAAGACCCTACAGGTAAATCTTATTACATCAGAAACAAATATTAAATAAAACTAATAACCTTTATGAATACTATGCACCTATCTAGTTTTATTTTGATAAATAATCAAAATATCATTAAAAGCGTAAGGCGTCCCAAAGTACACGGAGTATACAAGAGAAGCCACCTAAGTGAGCAAAAAAGAACAAGAAAATCAGGATAACTAATCACTAAGAAGAAAGAAAACAAACTGTCCAGAGATACAAAGTGTTGAAGAACAAAGATATCAACTCCTCCAAAGTCCTCTCCTGATCATCAAAACACCTATCGTTTCTTTCCCTTTAAAGACACCACAAAAGGCATAAAGGCACCATCTTCCAAACTGCAGTGCTCTGAGTATTGCCTGCAGTCCACCAACAAGCAAACAAGTCGACTACTAATCTAGGCATAACCCAAGACAACCAGAATCGATTGAAGTACAAAACTCCCCCCAACTTCGGTGAACACACCTTCGACCAACTTACCAAATGGTATTTGAATTCTTTGCTTATCCCACCCCATAAGAAATCACATTGAAACTTCTCGATACAATTAACAATAACTGAAGGAAGGGAAAGAGAGACAACAAATACGTAGGTAAATTAGATAGGGTGCTCTTGATAAGGATGATCCTCCCACCCTTAGACAAATGCAACCGTTTCCAACTCGCCAAATGACAATCTATCTTCTCCATGACACCACCCCAAATATGCTTAGCCATAAAGGAAGCCCCCAAAGGAAGACCGAGATACTTCAACGGCAATGATGACACCCAACTACCCAAAATCCGAGCCAATCCATCCATATTCTAAACATTTCCCACTGGAACCAAATCTGACTAGGCTAAGTTCGTCTTCAAGCCCGACACAGCTTCAGAAAGATAGGTGCAACTGATGCAATACTGCAATATCATGATTACACATCTCTATGTCAAGTTTCTTGTGAAATCTTTTAGGAAAAGTTGTAGGCTAATTTGGCTTGACATGTACATATGGGTTTCAGCACTAGACCATTTTGTGCTTTCAGCTAGGTTCTTGAGTTGTATGACTTATTTATCTTGGTATATGCAGTTAATGCCAGTGCAGTCAACATTGCAACAAGAAAATTAATACAAATAATTGATACATTATACAACACAGCATTCAAATATGAAAATAACTATTAGCCAGTCAATATTTTAGAATTTTCATATCTTAAGATTCCAGAATATGGAGCCAACAACTCAACAAATACAAAGCTCTATCAGAAACTGCTACTTCAGACTATTGCAGCATTTCTTTAATTATTGTGCTTCCAGCTTCGTAAGCATTGACAATTTGTACGTCTTTATGCCTAGCACTATACTCGCAATACCCTGGACATAATTGTCTACCTTTGAGCATACTAAATCCATGCTTTTCAAAAACCTAATCTAGGTCCTAACTGTGGTAATAATACTCATAAGAGAGCCTCCAGGTAAAAAAAAAAAAACTGAGAACAAAATACTTTAAAAAATACAAAGGAAAAGGTGATTCAAAGAGGGTTGAAAGAGATAAATAAACTGGCAAAGAAAGGCTCAGCCCACTTTTGTTTGTACCATCGAGATTTGTCAACAGGAAATAACACAATATGCAAAAGCCACCGTTACAATAAATCAAAAAGAGAGCTTACGAGAAAGAAAGCATATTGCGAACTTTGGGTGCAAGAGGCATTTCCATAAATAATGAATTTGAGAAGAACGAGATACGCCTTCTTGCTTCTAAGTTGGACGGTACATCCATGGCAGATTCCTTCGTGGTCAGCAGTAAATTAAGCCGATTAATCTGTGAATAAATTAGGTACAGAGCTCATAAGTATACGTACAAATCGAAATATTCATTTAGGACATATTGGTAAGAATGGCACCTTCTCCCTCCAAGCCATTGTTACTGGTTCAATTGGAAACTTGATAGCACCAGTGGATGCAAATAATTGATATGCTTGATCAAGGGGGGTCAATCCATCATGCCCAGATCCACCATGGATTGATTCTACCAAACTATTAAAGAAAAATTGAAAAGTAATGAAATTAGATATCTAAAATGTATGCCCCTGAGGAGATACATATGTAAAATATATATATATATATTTTGATGTGTATATATATATATTGAGATTCAGCACCTGGATATTTGGTCCTCCATCATGTCCCTTGTAACAACTTCCAGCATGTCCTGGAAGAGGAACACAACCTTTTCCCAGTCATCCTTGTTATTAGTTAACTGCAAAAATCAGACCGACTTGTTCAGTACTCCTAATTAAACCATACAACTATTGACTAAGAAATCATTATACAAAACTAGAATATTACCAAACAACCGATAAGCTTAACGAAGAGGTCATAAAGGCTTGGAAGCGCACTCATCTTGAATGTGCTTACAAGGTCACCTGTCTCTATATGTTTGTCAACTTCAGAAAATATATGATCTATGACCCTGAAAAAACCCGTCAAGAGAAAGACGGTTAATAGGTCAGGAAAGTAGACTGTATATGAGGTCAATTCCTTAAAAAACAGTAAGAGAGATAGTATAGGAAACTGAAGTCCTCCTTGTTAATGGTTATTCCCACTTACAATGCACAGACACTTACTCTTTCTCACGCTCCCCTTGAACCAAGAACTTAATAATATTCTTAAATGATGCATAGCATTCATGAACAGCGCAAGACATGTAATCATCATTGTCAATTCTCTTCTTTAGCTCCCGATCCTTCCCAGTGCTGTCCTTAGCCATATCTAATGCTATGGGGATCTACAAAGCAGATACAGGATGAAGATTTCAACATGAAAATGTCAAACTTTTTAACAGAATGATGGTGAAAAAAAAAAACACCTTGCTAGCAAGTAAAAATGGAGGCCATTGTATGAGGTCCAGATCACGGTCAGCCCAATAAGGAACAAGCAAAAGATCCATTTCCCTGAAAATAAAAACAAGTTCAGCATACCACTGTAGAGACAAAAGTTAAGAGCAGACATATCCAGGACAAAGAATGCAAAGAAACAAAAAGCTTTGACAGAACTAGATCAAGGATATATCTTTTGCAGTCAAAAACTCCAGATTACCTATAACTTATAAGATCTTCCTCCCTAAAACTAGTGATTATCTTGTTCCACAACTGAGCAAATCTTGCTGCCTCTTTCTCTTTGTTAGACGGGATCTGTAGCAATATCCCGATATATAAAACTCCCGGCAAGTACAGTACTTTTAAAGATACAAGAGGCCAAAGAAAGTATAAGATGAAAATAGAAAGAGTTAACCTCAGCAAACTTGCGAGACAATGTAGCCTTGATTCCTTTCTTTTTAGGCTCGCTCTTCTCCTCTGGAATCAAGCGTGCATTGAAAGCACCAGGCAATGACTGAAAACGAGATCGAAGCATTCCTAGTGTTCGAATCTGGAAGTAGTAATTAGCAACAACAGAAGACTTAGATTCTAGAAAAGCAAGCTAGTTCAAATAGAAGCAATTGCAAATATTAAAATTAATCCACTAACCTCTCCCAGGCGACGAAATGCACCATAAATGCCTCCAAATAATGTAGAGAATATGGCATACCAAATCTGGGTATCCATAAAATAGACCTGGAAAATATAGGTGTACCAAATGTTACACTATGATGTGTGTGTGCGTGTGAGACACAGAGAGAGAGAGAGAGTAGTAAACGAATAAAGCAAAAACCATACAAGAATAATTGGGGCCCATAGTGCGATCACCACACCAATATTGTTCTTTGCTGCAAAATCAAATGAGCACATCATAGACCATTTGTTTATGAAACAAACATTTTAAATAAAAGGCAAATATTCATGACTATTACCACGGGGAAAAAACTCATGCCACTGGAAATTAGTTATTTGAACAGCCATTATAGATTTTGTTGGACGCACTAGAGGCTTTATCTGTAAGAAAACACAGACCAACAGAACATTTAATGATGGATAAACAATCGCCTATTAACAAACAACGAGAAGACTTTGACATCGCAACTTTGTTACCTCCTCAACCTATGTTATTTTGGTCTTTACGTATGTTAGAATATTAATTAAATTATCAAATCAACCCCTTCCCATCAGCTTAAGCTTTATGATAAGTAGAGATTTAATATGGTATCAGACCAAAGGTCCCAAGTTCAAATCGTGTCTCTATCAGTTCCCTTCCATTTCAATTAAATATTCCATGTGTGGGTTTCACTAATTAAGAGGGAGTTTGAGCCTACACGGTAAGGGGTGTGTTAAATATTAACTAAATGATTAAACCAACCATTTTCTATCAGCTTAAACTTTTGGAACAAGTGCTGGTTTAACAATGTCAATTTGCTCATGGCATTATTTATATTATTTTTATTCAATTATTGAGCAATGCTAGATAAAAGCAACAAGAGACCCCTGTTAAATCACTACTTAACTCAAAGCTTAAGCTAATAGAAAGAGATAAATTTAATCATTTAATGAATACTTTAACACTTCCCCTCATGTGTGGACTCAAACTCCCTTTTAATAGGTAAGACTCAACATATGAAATATTTGATTTAAATGGGAAGTGAATTGACAGAGTCAAGGATCGAATTCAGGGTCTCTAGCTCTGATACCATGTTACATCACTACTTATCTCAAAAGCTTAAACTAATAGGAAGAGATAAATTTAATCATTTAATGAATACTTTAAAATTTATATGATTAATGAAAGAATCACCTCTATATAGTAACTAAATGCCAGCTTTGTCACTATAAGAAGAACCCAAAACATAGTGTACCTGCAAATTTTGTAAAAGACATATCATCGATTGTGAATCACTACAATATTTAAAGCAGCAATTCAACAAAACAACCAAGCTCTAAACTCTTACTTGAAAAGAGAAAATGCGCTCTCATGCATTCCCCTTCCAACATAAAGCCGAGGCTGCAAATTTGTAACACATACAAACAAATGAACCATCATACACAAGTGGACAAACAAAAAGTTCAATCTATTTGTGTTTCGGTTTAACATCTACAGTAAAAGCTTTAATGATCATGTAAAAAAAATAAATAAAAAATGAAGAAAAACATAATAATAATAATAAGAAGAAGAAGAAGAAGAAGAAAGAAGAAAAAGCTGCACACCTGCGACCACCACATCATGAGCATCACAATCTTATAGTTTGACCTCTCAAGGAATCGACGAATGAAGGGGAAGAGAAAGAATATTCCAGCCAGCATATTTGGTGACAAATAGATAACAACAGCCAAAATAAACAAGGAAGGTGAACTTGAACTATTCCCGAACCAACTTTTGATGGTTTGAGCAAATCCTGGAGGATTCTCCCAAGTGTAAGCATATGTAACTGGGAGAACTACCACCCAAGCAGCAGCTGAAACCACTTTCAAGATGTATCTTAACTTAACATGGAATGACATACTCTGCCGTGATTTCCAACTAAGAATTACATCAAGGACAGCTGCACAAGTGAGAGAAATCATCAGGAAAGAATTTCCGCTTGGGAAAACAAATAGGAGCATTTCAAAAATAGTAATATTCTGGCCATTTGCAGGAAAGAACTGGATTTCCTTCAATGTCTCAAAGCTTATTTTTAAACTCTTTAGCTATCAACTCAATAGTAAAAAAGTTTTAGCTGCAAATTGTATTATAGCTAACACACATTCTCATACAACAATTGCCAACCTTCATGTGTGACAATTGTTGAACTTTCCATCATCAGTTGCAATTTACATGCTGGCCATTCCCAAGAAACATATAAAGACATAAACTAAACTTATTGGGAATCACATTTTGAGAACAAGTGCTGGAGTCCACAAATTTTTATGGCAAAAAGACATAAAGAGGCACTGAACAACACAAGTATTTCCAACTTGCCAAACAAAAAAAATATTCCCTAAAGTCTAGGGGTTACAAAAGAACTAAGTCTACAAACAGAAGCTCTCCCTCGGCTTGAAAACTTAAACTTCATTACAATTTGAGGTAGAGTTGCTTATCTTAAGGATGAGTCTCTAATCAAATCAACCTCAAAACAAGCTTCAGCTTGCCATCATAGTCATTATTTGCTAACCAGTGTTGCACCCCATCTTAACTTGGGGTGTTGGGGTGGTGGGGGTCTTAACAAGAGTTTGGACTTTGAATCTAAATTGCTTTCAACATGCAAATCTGGGATCGAGTGTAAGGAACTGGAGTTACCTACCTTGCCCAAGCTTCAATATAGCTGCAGTTATGAAGACACTCAATACTTTCTTGAATACATCCGAACTAAAGATTGAACTTAGTTCCCCCGTGCCATTCCAAGCAACGATGATCATAGCCTTAAAAAAACTAGCCAATTTCAGCACCATTTCACATATTTGAAGACATAAAAGAGTAACTTGACAGATAAAGTGCATGGAAGTTGAAATTGGTACCTGTAAGCACAGAATGAAAAAGCTCCACATGCGATCAAAGCTTCTGAAAATATGCCAAAATGACCGTATCTCAACAAAATTAACTTTTCCCACCCATCGATCTCCAGTAGCTGCCTTGTTATCCTGAATATATTCAACATCAAACAGCACCATGTAACTTATAGCAGTAAAATTTTACTTATTGTTATATGTCAATATATGTTGATTACTTATATATATATAAATAAAAAATAAAAAAAGGCAGTTAAATATTATTTTGTTAAAGATAAAAATAAAATAAAATATCCATAACATCAACATGATGTATAGAAATAAGCATAAATATACTTTATTTTATTTTATTTTCTTGGAATTGTTGGAGGATAACAATAGACACTGTTTGGAAAAGGAATGAAACAAATTACAATAAAAAGAAAATAACCATCATTGCTTACATTGTTCTCAACAATCTGTACAGCGCGCAAACAAAAAAAGTCAGCATCAGCACGCATCGGCCAGCCCAACCGGAAACAATCAACTGACCTATAGTTATAAGAGAAAATTAAATAATAAATTTTTTTTTTTTTTTGAAAAGTCAATAGAATATATCAAAAGTGCAGAGGGGCGCAACCCTTGGTACACTAGGAGTATACAAAGGGGACTAGGGGGGAGGGGAGAAAAAAGAGAGAAAATCAGAAAAACTAAATCACTTGTGGGGCCAACCACCCCTCAGTCCAAGTGAAAAGAGTAAAGAAGAACAAATGGAGGAGTTCCTCATGGGACCTCGATTTGTCCTTAAAGCACCTATCATTACACTCCCTCCAAATGCACCACATAATGCAAAGGGGAACCATTTTCTAAACAACTGCACTCCTTACACGGCCACCCGTCCACCAGCTTGCATAGAAGTCTTTGACAGTGCTAGGCATGACCCAGCAAAGACTAAACCTGGAGAAGAAAGCATTCCACAAAGCCCTCGCAGCCCCACAATGAAGGAGAAGATGATCAACCGACTCCCCATCCGATTCACAAAGCCAACATCTATTCACCACCATCATCCCCCTCCTAAGGTTATCCAAGATAAGGATCTTACTACGATCAGCTGTCCACACAAAAAACGCCTCTCAGAGGAGCCTTTGATCTCCAAATACTCTTCCAAGGAAAGGAAATGGGCCCGTGGGCCGAGAGGGCTCGATAAAAAGACTTAACCTCAAAACCCCCCTTGCACGAAGGCACCCACCACATCTCATCTTTCCCATCCTCTCTCAACTTACAAGAATACAAACACCGGTAAAACGAAGCCAACACCTCGACCTCCCAATCATGAATCAACCGCGAAAACTGGATGTTCCATTGGATAGCACCATTAGATCGTTCCACATTGTCCGCAATAGACGCTTCCTTGAAGCTAGCAATATTGAACAGCTCGGGAAAAATAGCTTTAAGGGGTCGATCCCCACACCAAACATCATCCCAAAAACGAATCTTAGTGCCATCCCCCGGATCGAATCTAATGTGACTCTTGAAAATTTGCCACCCCATACAAATGTATTTCCAAAGTCCCACTCCATGAGAACCGGAAATATCTCCGGAACGCCAACCTCCCCAAACCGACCCATACTTGGCTACCAAAACTGTTCTCCACCAAGCCCCCTCTTCATGAGCAAAACGCCAAAGCCACTTGCCTAAGAGAGCTTGATTAAATCTCCTCACATTTCGAATTCCTAACCCACCCTCATCAATGGGAGAGCACACTTTCTCCCACTCAACCAAGTGAAATTTGACCTCATCATTCTTTCCCCCCCATAGGAAGTCTCGTTGAATCTTCTCAATAAGCTTCGCCACATGTGCCGGGATAGGAAATAAATACAACATATAAGTAGGCAAATTTGATAAAGTAGCCTTGATCAAGGTGCCCCTAGCCCCCTTGGAAAGATACAACCGTTTCCAAGGAGCCAACCGCCGCGACATCAAATCCTCCAAATCGCTTTGAGCTTGAAAGAAGCCCCCAGCGGTAAACCCAAATACTTCAACGGCAAATCACCTGTGCCACAGCCCAACACACCGGCTAACTGATCCACCTCACCCCGCGAGCCAACAGGAACCAAAGTGGACTTAGACAAATTGACCTTGAGACCTGCAACCGCTTCAAAGCAAACAAGAAGGGCCCCTACATGCCTGATTTGCCTTTCATTAGCCCCACAGAAGACCAAGGTGTCATCCGCAAATAAAAGATAAGAGACGTTGATCCAATTCAGCTTGTTTGAACCCACAGTAAAACATGAAATCAGCCCCCTAGAGATAAAGGCACCAAGCATCCTACTAAACGCCTCTATCACCAAGACAGAGAAAAGGAGAGAGAGGATCTCCTTGACGAATAATGAAAAATATAGATCACAAATAATGAGTAACTCATAATAAGTAAATGGCAATTACCAGAAGTACTCATTTAAATCATCATAGTTCCTCCATTGCGAATGCTTTGATCTCCCTTTCTTACTTCTTTCAGATTCCTATAAAATAATGCAATATTAAAACATAAGAAGATATAATTAAAAGGAAAAGGCAACAATCAAATACATCGGACTTTGGAAAAGAAACTGCTCACAACACCTTAGCAATCACTTTATATATGGGAGTAACAACTTTACTCAAAAAAGCCTCTTCATCACCTCCATAGGCTGGCTTTACATTCTCTCCTGTCATTGGACTGACATTCCCAGCTAGCATACCATACAATTCAAACGCCATCTAAAAAAGAAAGAACTTATAAGCAACAGTCATAGTCTATGCAGATTATGTCCGTGAAAACATATTTGTTGGTATCATATAACCAATTGTAAAAGGCTAAGATCATTGAAACTAAATCTATCACTACAGAAATGTTTCACATAATTGTTTTTTTTATAAAAATGAAATGGAGATAATACCATGGGAAACAGTGATAAATGCCAAAAAATTTCTATGTTGCTACTGATAAATGATGAAAAAGTAGCCAATTTAGAATAAAACTTGTGTTAAACACTAGAAAGGAAATGCTAGTCATCTAAGCAGGTTTAACTTGTAAAGCTCGACATACAGAGGATTCTTTTGGCCAGGGATTTTTTTTTATTTTTTTATTGCTTTTTTGGGGGTTTAGGGTTTATGGTTTTTTTTGGGGTGGGGAAGATCTCGAAACATACATGATGATAAATATAGCAAAGGCATTCTGGCATGAATCTTAGATTTGCAGCTTCCCCCCATATTAACAGATACAGACCCATGTATAGTAGTTTACGCTGTTGCACTTCTTGCTGTATGGTTGGTAACCTGCAATTTTAGAACCTTAAAAGCATTAAATATAATATAGAAATTGAAAACCAAAGCTTATTACTTCACTTGAATCTTCCCCAACAAAATGTATAATACCAGTTGCACAAAAACCACTCCAACACTCACTGCAGTATAATACTAAAAGGACACACACATACATTTAAGTATCTGCTGCTGTAAGCTCACCAACTAGCATATAAGATACAAACAGGTCCATATGAAGCCAGGCATAGCCACCAATTAGTGAACAGTAGCTATATCAGTCAACACTATCAATATGTAAAGACTTACCAAAGGCTACTTCTGCGACCCAAGTACTTGCACCATTTTTTGTAGTTCTTGAAAAGTTTCTTCATTACTTCCGTCAAAGCCCGCTCGTCCAACTAAGCAAAAGATATGCATAAATATGTCACAAGCAGAAAAATGTTGAATTACGAAGTTGATGGAAACATGACTGTTATATCCCTCACTTGTATTTAAAACGCTAGATGGAAGATACTCTTCTTATTTTAAACAACTCAAATATGGAAAATTTCAAGCATAGAATTGGGATGAGAACTTTCACACTTACATGTATAAAATAGTCCAAATAAGTTTTTTTTTTTTTTTTGTTGATAGGTAATAACATAGGATTGCAACATCAATGGTATATTGTGCAAAAATTGAGACATTGGGGGAGGGGAGGGGCATTGCAAAAAGGATGGTAGTTAGAGTGGGTAAATATACTTTGCCCAATTATATATCATCAATCTCAACCAAACACCACAAGTACTTGTGCAACGTGTCAAAAAGAACTACCCTTCAAACAATAATAAAGAAAAACAAAACCTAATAAAGACACTTTCTGCATAAAGACCCGTCCATAATTAAAATCACCTACTCCTTCCACCCCAAATTGTTAGTCACTTAACCATTTTCATGTGCAATTTGAAAAGTCAAATGCAAAAATGTTTTAGTTTCTAAACCATCCCATTGAGAGTGATCCAGGGGTATGTGTATGATTGATAGAATAAAAAAGAATAAACAAGAAATTTGCTTTTAACCCAATGATTTGCTCACAAACACCGGAAGTAAAGCTTTTCCCAAAGATATTGATTTTCTTAAAATAATAGGATCAAAGGTATCAACACTTGTTGCTTCGTAAGATTACCAACCGTTAGAAAACAAAGTGAAACTCTGTCTTTCAAAATATTGTTAAACTGAATGAACTTAATGACGAAATAAGGTTCACCACATGCCTTTATATAGACGACTCCTACGATTACTAGAAAATCCAATCATAGAGTTATTAGAAAAACCCATAAATATATAGATTGTAACTGGGACAAATATGGACTCATAATCCCTAATAGACAAGATTCCTAAAAAAAACTCTTAATCCTAAAAGATGTGGACCCCTAATATTATAAACGTCAATAGTCTTTAAATCGCATCATTCAACTCTTTTATTTTGACTTCTTTCACCAGTGGGAAGATATGTAATATTTTCCTATGTGATTTGCATTAGAGGGAAAACTAAGAACCAAGTTATAAAAAGTTTTGAAAGTTAGTTTTGGCAATTCATCACTTTCTGTTGAGGGAAATGCCTCTTCCCTTAAGAGTTAGATTCCAGAAAAGGGACCAGTAATTCATCATTTGTACTTTTGAGGAAAATGCTAGTTCCCTTGAAAAGTTGGATTCCCCAAAAGGGGACCAACATTATAAATCAGAGGGAGCATTTATCCCAAGCTAAGTTTACCACAACAGATTAGTGAGCATTACATGTTTTCAAGCCCAAATTGCTTATAGAGTTGGGGTGTATGTGTGTGGGTGGGGGGAAGCATTTTTTAGAGTGTTAACTATCATGTGCATAACTTTGTTCAATTTTGATATATTTCATAAAGCAAATTGAGTAGCAAATATGCCATTGAGGGTGAAACCAGTTCTAATAGCATGACAATGGCAATTGAGCCAACAATGGCAAACTACTCCTAGAGGAGTGGTGTAGACTGGCAAAGTCTTTTTTTTTTTTTAAAGGATAGACTGGCAAAGTCAGTCATAGGTTATGTACATAAAGTGCTTTTTGGGTGCAACAACCATAGAGGTGGCACTGGTGGAAGCTCCCCTATGGTGGCAATGCCAAAAGTAAACAAGTTCTCAAAACTATAATTTATAGATAAAAATAGAACCCAGTAACTTCAAATGAAATTATTGTTGAGGTAAACAAAGCAGGTAGTACCAATTAGCTCAAATCACTTCTTTCTAGGGGATAGAAATTTAAGAAACAAAAGTGGGGGACAGCAAATAAAGAAACAAAGTGTGTCCACTGAGACTAATATTTGTATAAGAACAAACCTTGGGCTGTTGATCAGGCTTCGGAAACTGTCGTATGTGCACGTTTGCAAGCAATAAGATCAGGTGCTCCCTTTGATTTGCCACATTACCCTCCTGCATATTTGTTAACAGTTAAGAAAATAAAAGCAGTTGGCTTTTATTCATTCCAAGTAGCTTATTTCTAAAACAATCATATAGGACCAAATTGCACTGACAAAAAGAGGAAACAGCTCCAGTTACTTATTTCACCTGAAACCCAAACATTGCTTGAAGCCAATCCAAAACGTCTTCGTCTTTCTTCTTTTGGTAGTCCTTGGGCCAAGGGAGACCTCTAGTGTTACGAAGAGCGAAAACAGCAGCCATGATCTGCAAAGCAAGGTTATAAAGAACAAATATCAGTATTATCATACTACAGCATAATCAGTGTACTAATGGATACCAAAAGGTATGAAAATTGCCAAACTACCTCAGGGTATCTCATAATTGCCTGATTTGCACTATCAGGATCAAGAGGAAGGATATTGTAAGGAACATAGTATTTTGTCTTTTCAGCAACTTTATCTTGAACGTCCAAAATCTTAACAAATGTCAATCATTAAGGAATCAGTCATATAGGCAACATCAGCCAAGCACTTGAAATTTAAAGCTGATAGAAAGTTTTTTTTTTTTTTTTAAAAAAAAGTAACATAATTTTGATATTGGCAGAAATCTAAACAAAAAAAGCATCCACCATAAAACAAAAGCTCAAGAGATCACAATTCAAGAAATTTCACATAGTTTCACCTCGCGATCAACTTCAATAGATTGATTCATGTTCACAGCCTTCAGAACTTCAAAGAGAACATTAGCAGTTTGGTATGCCTTTGTAAGCTGCGCACTGGATAAAAAGCAAAAAATTGACAGTCAAGTAGGGCATTGAGTGAAGCATCACCTAAAGACCTAATATCGCCCAGAGGACCTACCGATCGGCTTTATCAGCAGCATTTTGCAAAGCTTGGATATACTTTTTGTAGTAATGTTGATAAAAACTCTGCATTTCACGTGCATCACTTTTTTTTACCCTTCCCATTAATGTGGGATCATTCTCCTAACAGAGTTTAAAAAAAAAAAAAGATTAGTAAACAGTTAAAGCTAACAAAGAACCCCACACGCACAAAAAGTGCTATAAGCAGTCATAAATTGTACTGGAGGCAATTGAAAATGAAAGAGACTAGTACCAAATTTTATTAAGGGGCGGTTCAGGGATTTATACAGTATGAGTTCAAATTTATTCTTTTTTCGGCATTTTCCCCCCTTCTTCTCCTATTCTTAATCCTTTTTCTTTGGAATACCCATAGAAATGGTAAAAAAATTTACCATGTACAGCAATTTCATGAGAGAGAATTCAACCATAAATAAAAGAAAAATAAACCAATTTGCTGAAGCAAAGACTTGCTTATCAAAGTTATTTGCTTTGCACTAAATGTAATTGTTTCATTCAGTTTGAAACGCTGGATTTACTGTTCACAGACTATTCATTGTTATGATCGATCAAGTTCTATGGCAATGTTTAGTTTAAGGTCTATGTCCTTTGCTAATAGGTTAATTAACTCTATGATGCGTTTAATGGTCTCAACCAATCAGAGTTCATTTGAGATGTAAATTTGGCACTGTATCTGTTGTTTGTGAATCTACAACAATAGAACCTATCATTGCGCAAAACACCTCACCGTAAACAAATAGCATTGTAAGAAGTCGTCAACACAAGATACTTCCACATATACGTAATCTAAGTACACAACAAAAAGAAAAGTTCCATACCCTCATTGTATACTATCTATGAGTGTGTTGACAAGTGCCCATCCTTAAGTCCTGGGTCAACCCTTTAACATAACTAGTGCCCGCTCATCTCAACCCACTCTTAACTCATTTTCCTAAAATGTGGTCTTTCACCTTAACAGACTGTTGCTAGGAATAGGCTGACCCAATTTATGTCAAAGATGATTCTAATACAAAACTGGTTGCTAGGTAACAAGGACTCTCCTTAATATAGATAACGAAATTATACAGGCCACGGATATCTTAAGAGGAATTGATTCTGTCACTAGAACTGATTGTATCCTATAAGAATAAATTAACATTTATTTTATAAGTCTATAAGAATGAATTAAATGGACAATTAAACAATATTGCACAGAAAATTATTTCTTTGCGGTATCAAAGGGGTTGACTAAACTCAGAGCAACTAAGTATATCAAGAGGCACAGCTGTTTCTAGCAAGCGTAAGCCTTAATCTCTAATTCCAACCAAAACCAAAAGGGGAGACAGGGAAAGGTCGGGATGAGGGGGGAGTAAACACAAATGAAATTGAAGAACCCACGACAGCCCCTCCCTCCCCCCAATTCATAAAGAAGGAAAGGGGAACCCGCTGTTATTTTCCTTTTCCTAAGGTACCCACTACTGTTTTTCTTTTCCTTTCTTCAATTGCTTTAGTGGCAAAACATTAAAGAGCTGTACTTTTTTTATACCTAAAATACTGATTTCTAAGAAGGCTACCAAATCTATACAAGCATTATTGTCTTAGGTCTGCAAACGAGTGAATAATTCTCACTATATGCAAGAAAAAAAAACTTGGCATGCACTTGATATGAAGAACATAATAATGCTTACTCTTTCTAGTCGTTGAAGGAGAGCAGTTTTAAATTGACGAACTCCACGCCCGCTAGATGTGGGATCCAACTTATGAGCTTTCTCAAAGGCATAAAATCGGCCTACATTAAAGTCAAAACAAACGAGCCAACTATCAAGCTATTGGAATGCATAACGAAAATTGAAAAATAATTATGCCTAGAGAAAAAGAACAAATAATGTCAATTATATTGTTAGAAAATGATCTAAATGATTAAATTCACCTATTTCTATCAACTTAAAATTTTGGCATGAGTGGTGAATTAACATTGTATCAGTGTAGATGAGGGTTCAAACCTTGGCTTCATACTTTACTCCCAATTCAATTAAAATATTCCACATATTAAGCATCACTTGTTAAGGAGGAGTTTGAGCCCACACGTAAGCACGAGCATCATAATATCAAATTAAATAATTAAATTGACATTACTTTACAAACAAACTTAGAGAACAATAGTATTGGTAATAATAATAACAATAACAATAAAATAATAGACGAATAACTTATCGCAGCCAAAAGTAGAAATTATATACTTTTATGTGATCAGTTTTTTAAAACATTTACTTAGTCAAGAAGGTATCCATGTGTTTAATCACTACAGCCTTGCTCATCGAGTATATATCTAAATATTTCACAAAGTAAGAAGCAACGACATATTTAGATACACATATTTTGATTAGATAGCGTAATACCATCAATGTTAATGCTATATAATTGCAAAATTTGGAAATGAGTAAGAGAAAAACTATTCAGTAGCTGAACTTATGACTGTGTCATGTTTATTTTACTTTATACTCATACGGCCGAAGATAGTGTGAATTTCACATGTTCTTACATAAATAAGCCACTCAGTTTTTAAGTGTTCTGTAATAACTAAAGAAAGCCTTGTGAATGCAATGACATGATTAGTCACCACCCCCTATCATTAGCACCAGGACAGTCATACAAAACTCAACACCAAAAATAGGTAATATAAGCTCAGCTGCCCACAATGTGTACATGGGTAAGCAAACTTAAAGCTAAATCTGTCATGATTGTGAACTATATACATGATTCAACAACTTTACAACACTAATCAACATTAAAATTCCAAATCCACTAGCAGAAGAACTAAAAACGATCATTTTACAAAACAAACACTAACAACACCCGGTAAATAAACACCCAAAAAAAATCATGATTCAACAAATTCACAAAACTAATCAACATTAGAAAAACAACTAAATAGAAACGATCATTTTACAAAACAAAAACTAACAACACCTAGTAAATTAACACATCAAAAAAAGTCACTACTTGTTTGCAAAACTAAGCATGAACTTACAGAGATAAGCCACTCTGGGATTGCTCTTTTCGACTTCATTGGCAACACGAAGAATCGGAGCTATCTCTACAAGCGACGAAGGCACGACCTCACTGTCAAAAATCGTCTCCCCGAGGTTCCCGGCTGTCTGCGTCCTCGTGATCCGCCTCTGCAGCTGCTGAGGCTGATCAGCACCCCCGCCGCCTCTCGACGACGACGCCATGTTTCCCGGACTCCGATCAAAATCTCAGAACCCAAACAACCTCACTTTCCTAAGAAACAAAACGAAAAGCACCAAATCCAAGACAGGAAAACACTAATCTAAGCAACATTTTAGAAAGCAAAGCAAGTAAGCAGAAAGAGAGACAGAGACTAAGAGTTGTTACCAGCTGGCCGAGAATGCTAAGCTTCTGAATCTGACAGCTTGGCTGTGAAACACAAACAAAGCTAAGAATGTGAAGAACAGAGAAATGGAAAGCGTTGGAGCAGAAGAGAGAGCTTACAGATAGTTATGCAAAGAGGGGTTTCAGATGAATCCCAAACCCTAAGAGAGAGAGAGAGAGAGAGTGCTGCAACCTTAAGCTACTTAGGAACAAAGGAAAGCTAAAGTGAAGTGAGAGAGAAGCTTTCTGTAGGAGAGCTCCTACTGTGAGTGAGCGAGAGAGAGGCGTGAAATGTGAATGTGTCGTTTTCAGTGGGTGTCAGATAGATTCGGAGAATGCACCACACAAAAGAGGCTGAATGTTCTTCAAAATGACGAGAGTGCCATCCACCACTCCCTGCACACGTACAAGTTGCAACCAATAATATAATTACTCCTCCAGTCATCAGCTTTAAAAACCGTTAAATATGCCATTCCTTTATTAACTAAAAAATTCTCAAGGGAGTCTTGGGTATCCCGAAAGCCATATTGATTTCAAATGGTTAAACAGCTGCTAGTGTTGTTTATTTATTTTTATTTTTTTTATATGTCTACATAAAAGAATGAGAAATAAATTCGAATTAGTGATTTTTATTTCATTAAGCATGATTTACAATCGATTGAGAAGAACATGTTTATTATCTGAAGCAATATTCAAATTAAACATTTTTTAATGATAAATAATATACACTACAGTTACAATAATTAATAAGAAGTTAACAATCCCCCCCCCCCCCCAAAACCCATTTCAATGCAATTTATTTGTGTTCAGTAATTTGGGTCAAGGTACGTAGGTAATTCCGTCAAATCAAACCCTGGAGGCTCGTAACGGACGGCAGGTATAATATTGTAAAAAACTGCAAATACAAGGGCAACTTGGGCAGGCGGTTCAAATTTCAAAAGGTAAAAGATTCATTAAAGATCCGAGCCTAGAAAAATGGGGGGAAACTAGCCGTTTTTTACAAAACCCAGTAGACGACTGTACCCTCAAAAAGGAACTCCAATTATTATATTTCCCCTCTCTGCTGCAACCACCGAACAATAAAAGGCCCTAATATCGTAAATCCGAACGAATGCGGTAACTCTCCCGACTGTTCTTTTCACTCTTTTTATCGCGAGGACAATTTAGGAGTTTTATGGAAAGAGCAGGGGTATTGAGGACTTTTCAATGGCGTAATTATCCTGGGGATAAGAGTTGATGTCGGTTTGTTTTGTCCTTAATAACCACTTTTTTTTTTGCTTTAGTCGTGAGTGGGTCTCACACATTCGCTACTGACAAGGGCGGAACAGCAGCCCGCTCCCCCGCATAAAAAGACCAATCGACCAATGAATACGTAAGACGGATATTGTTTGTTATTATATTATCTCTTGCTGAGTTAAGATCCTCCTCGCTTTTATATAAAAGTGGAAGGGTAAATTCTATTCTACGTGGTGTGTATCCCCCCTAACTAAACAAAATGCGCAAAAAAAAATCACTTTTTATTCGTTTAATAAATGGATAGGTTTGTTAATATAACTATTTTTATTTTTGGTGTGATTTTTTTTAAAAAAAAATATTTTGATGTGATATAAAAGTGAAGATATATTTTTTGTTTTAATGAGTTTTTGTATTATTTGTGAATGACTCTAATTTGAGAATAGGGCTATACACTGCCACTATTAGCGAAGCGAAGGGCACATTTCACCATCCAACCCTCGTAGCAGGAGGCGGAGTTCACCCATGTTCATACTCGGACAGGCATATAATTTCATTTAACCACCTGTTGAATTCGTTGATTTGATTCGGAATAATCAAAATTAAAACAAATAACTACAACATATCTATAACCCATCGCTCTAAATGATATGATATGTCTGTTTTAGGCCAAGTCCACACGATTTTATTATTGAGTTTACCCCAAAATGCATCATACAATATATTTCATATGATGACATATTCTTTCCACATCCAAATAATGTGGGTCTTAACAATCATCCTCTCTTAGGACCAAGTGTTCTCGCTAGCGACCTTTATTAGGCTTTTGCACCTTGCCTCATCTTAAGCTGAGTAATGGCTCTAATATCATTTATTACACTACACCTCAATGACACATAATATTATCTACTTTTGGCTTATCTAAACCAAACTTCTCAAGAGGTTACCTATCTTAGTACTATTCTCGAATAAGCACACTAAATTATAGAATTCTGATGGATTCATGATCATCACAGTTTTAAAACATGTTGTTGTTAATAATGATACAAGTATACATTTGAGCGCATTCTTATTTCCAAAACGGATAATATCATATCATTTAGGGTGGAGTGTTACANATTAAATTATACACTAATTATAGATGTAACTAAATATAGATTAAGTATAGTACTTAATAATTATACTACTAATGAAGTGTATATTAATTATAGGAGAAAAAAAAATGAAATGAAGGAAAAGAATGAAAGCAAAAAAAAAAAAAAAAAAAAAATTCCATTGGTAACGTTGCACTCCATGCAACGTTACCATTTCAAATTGTTTTTTTTTAACAATAATAAATAAATTACATAATAAAATAATATATAATAAACTTTTACCAAAGGTAACGTTTGAAAAGTAAAACGTTACTAAATGGTAACGTTTGACTTTTCAAACGTCACCAACAGCTTTTTTAGAAATATTTTTTTATTAGTTTCCAGTAGTAACGTTTTCCAAATTAAAACGTTGCTAAATTAGTAACGTGTGAAAATTCACACGTTACTAATTACTCATTCTTTTGTAGTGGAATAAGCACACTAAATTACAGAATTATAATGGTATCATGACCATCACAGTTTTAAAACATGTTGTTGTTAATAATGATACAAGTATATATTTGAGCGCATTCTTATTTCCAAAATGGATAATATCATATCATTTAGGGTGGAGTGTTACAATATCATAAATCCATATCCGTGATCTTGCACTTTCTTTATATTCTAAACTTCCTTTACTATGCCGACATGCAGAGATGAGAACGAGAGAACTATATGTGAGGTGAAACAAAAAAAAAAACATTTAAAACACAAAGCAAACCAGATATTGGATAAACCGTGATTGCCAGAAAATAGGTTGATTGAGAAAGATGAAAAATAAAAATATATTCTCTTGAGAGTGAGAAAGATAAAATAAAATAAAAGGAGCAATGCAATTATTCAAGCCAACTTGAGAGAGTTTACTTGATAATAGAAAACAAAAGACATAAAATAAAATGTTGACTGTGTTTGTTAAAGCGTTTTGGGGATATTTTTTTATTTTTTGTTTGAAAAAATGTTAATATCACATAAAAGTGAAAATTATTTTTTTATATTTTATTTTTAAGTTACTCATTAATGCTTTTGTTTTAGTTGAGAAAACAATAGACATAAAATAAAATATTTAATAAACGACCATAAATAGTAATTTACTTCTTTATAGATAGTTTTTCTATCCCACACATATCGGCAGAGATAGAACCATGCATAGAATAGTGATTTTTAAAATTATCATTTAATCAAAATTTAATAATAACTAATCATAAATTCAACAGTAATTTTAAAACGTACATTATTTTCAAAGAAACACAAGAGTGAGTTATAATATTATTCAACTCTTATAAAAAATAAATTTTATCCTTCATTCATGCTTTAGTCCCTCCAAATGATAAATTAGTTTCGTTGTGCATGTAGGATAATTACCAAAGCATATTGGATTTTGGATGATCTAAACAAATTATGGTGAAGTCAGGTTTCAAATTTTTAAACTAAAAAATACAAGGTGTTCATGGAACTCCATTTGTGGAGTTTAAATATAATGAAATAACTTTGTTAAGTTGAGTAATAATCTTATAATTACCTCCTGTGGGTTAGAGAAACGAAAGATTACAAACATAAAAAATTAATTAATCAAACCCCAACTAATTACGAAGTTTATATTGTAAATATAAAGCAATGAATAATCTAATCTAATTGGATTTAGACATAACATGATTTTAAAATATATATGTTTCAATCATTTCAAAGGTCAAACAACAAAAAAAGAAAGAAAGAAGATTCTAAGGGTTTCTGAGCTTAACCTTTTATCAAATTCTCCTCCGAAAACAAATATGATTCTCCCTCCTCCTCTTCCTTTCTCCTTCTTCTCCCCACTTCTACCCTCCCACTCCCCTTCAAGTTTTTTTTTTTTTTTGGTTATGTTTTTAATGTTTTGTAGGTGTTCTCCCATCATATCAGCAACTTTGGTCTCTCCGCTATGCGTCACTCCACCTTCCACCGTGTTGTGCCGTTCATCTCCTCCCTGGCCTCTGCTATTGTTTGTTGATTGTTTATTTGTGTGTTTTTGTTTTGAATTAGAGTTTTCTTCCCTCTAGATCTGCCTTTATGAGTGAGGATGAATAATTAAATGTGAGAAGTTATTTTTCACGGCTTGGATATTTTGGTGTGAGGGGTTATCTGTCACGGCCAGTTTAAATAAATTTTGTTTATAAAATTTGGTTACCCATGTTTTAGATATAGTTTACTCGGAGCATATTTGCTCTTTAACTGTATTTGTACGTGGGTTAGTGGAAGATTAAAGTTATAGATAGATCACTTGATTGTAAGATTTTTTTTTTTTTTGGGTATATCCGTATATATGACTTTGTACCACCTTATAGCATGTGACTATGATTTTGCAGAGCTTTATGCTTTTGTGTTGTAAGAGTTTTTTGCTATGCTCTATAAAAGCTTTATGCTCATAATCTTTAATCAATGAAATTTTTAGATTTTTGTTCAAAATCACTATTTAGCGTTAAAAAATATTAAATAACTTCTTAATATAAGCTTCTTTATCAAATTGCGCACTCCATACAATATTTATCGTTAGGATATAACAAAAATAGTGACATGTAGAGATAAAACTTACATCAATTCTATTAAATTTGTAGGGTAATACGGGCTAGAACTTTTGTGGGGGGTCTACCTTTGATTTATGTGGAGTCTACGCAAGTTCACAAATCTAGTGGTTTATTTGTATGATAAGATGGGTCAAATACGAGGAAAATATTGACCCATATCATTTCTCATATGAGGAACTTATTGACCCTAAAAGAGAAATACTATGAGTCAATATTTTTCTTATATTTTGCCTATAGCATCTTATAAATTAACCATTAGATTTGTGGACTTATATAGACCCCACATAAGTTAATGGTCCCCATAAATTTAATTATTGATCTATTAAATTTGTAAGCGAATATGGACCAAAACTTATTAACCTCTATCATTTATCATTTTAAAATGCAAATCTCAAACAAACTTTCAGCCTGTGATAGTTTGGCCATTTGGAAACAGATTAGTATGGCGAGACCAAAAAGATTGTCCGGTAAAGTGTCAAAGTAAAAGAATAATTTGTAAAACGTTGTGGCCAAAGTATGAGTGAATATCCACCACAAAAGCAAGCAAATGGCGGACAAAGAAAAGGATAAGTGAATCTTTTATCATGGAATGTCAAACAAAGAGAATGACTAGAAGTTAGAATATGGTAATCATCTACGAAATCNTCTTTTGTAGTGGAATAAGCACACTAAATTACAGAATTATAATGGTATCATGACCATCACAGTTTTAAAACATGTTGTTGTTAATAATGATACAAGTATATATTTGAGCGCATTCTTATTTCCAAAATGGATAATATCATATCATTTAGGGTGGAGTGTTACAATATCATAAATCCATATCCGTGATCTTGCACTTTCTTTATATTCTAAACTTCCTTTACTATGCCGACATGCAGAGATGAGAACGAGAGAACTATATGTGAGGTGAAACAAAAAAAAAAACATTTAAAACACAAAGCAAACCAGATATTGGATAAACCGTGATTGCCAGAAAATAGGTTGATTGAGAAAGATGAAAAATAAAAATATATTCTCTTGAGAGTGAGAAAGATAAAATAAAATAAAAGGAGGAATGCAATTATTCAAGCCAACTTGAGAGAGTTTACTTGATAATAGAAAACAAAGACATAAAATAAAATGTTGACTGTGTTTGTTAAAGCGTTTTGGGGATATTTTTTTTATTTTTTGTTTGAAAAAATGTTAATATCACATAAAAGTGAAAATTATTTTTTTATATTTTATTTTTAAGTTACTCATTGATGCTTTTGTTTTAGTTGAGAAAACAATAGACATAAAATAAAATATTTAATAAACGACCATAAATAGTAATTTACTTCTTTATAGATAGTTTTTTATCCCACACATATCGGCAAAGATAGAACCATGCATAGAATAATGATTTTTAAAATTATCATTGGATCAAAATTTAATAATAATTAATTATAAATTCAACAATAATTTTAAAAAGCACATTATTTTCAAAGAGACACAAGAGTAACTTATAACATTATTCAACTCTTATAAGAAATAAATTTTATCCTTCATTCATGCTTTGGCCCCTCCAAATGATAAATTAGTTTCGTCGTGCATGTGGGATAATTACCAAAGCATATTGGATTTTGGATGATCTAAAAAAATTATGGTGAAGTCAGGTTTCAAATTTTTAACCTAAAAAATACAAGGTGTTCATCGAACTCCCTTTGTGGAGTTTAAATATAATGAAATAACTTTGTTAAGTTGAGTAATAATCTTATATTTACCTCCTGTGGGTTAGAGAAACGAAAGGTTACAAACATAGAAAATTAATTAATCAAACCCAAACTAATCACGAAGTTTATATTGTAAATATAAAGCAATGAATAATCTAATCTAATTGGATTTAGACATAACATGATTTTAAAATATATATGTTTCAATCATTTCAAAGGACAAACAAAAAAAAAAATGAAAGAAGATTCTAAGGGTTTTTGAGCTTAACCTTTTATCAAATTATCCTCCGAAAACAAATATGATTCTCCCTCCTCCTCTTCCTTTCTCCTTCTTCTCCCCACTTCTACCCTCCCACTCCCCTTCAAGTTTATTTTTTTTTATTTTTTAATTTATGTAGGTGTTCTCCGATCATATCAGCAACTTTGGTCTCTCTGCTATGCGTCACTCCACATGCCATCGTGTTGTGCCATTCATCTCCTCCCTAGCCTCTGTTGTTGTTTGTTGATTGTTTATTTGTGTGTTTTTGTTTTGAATTAGAGTTTTCTTCCCTCTAGATCTGCCTTTATAAGTGAGGACGAATAATTAAATGTGAGAAGTTATTTTTCACGGCTTTGATATTTTGGTGTGAGGGGTTATCTGTCACGGCCGGTTTAAATAAATTTTGTTTATAAAATTTGGTTACCCATGTTTTAGATGTAGTTTACTCAGAGCATATATGCTCTTTAACTGTATTTGTACATGGGTTAGTGGAAGATTAAAGTTATAGATAGAGCACTTGATTGTAAGATTTTTTTTTTTTTTGGGGGTATATCCGTATATACGACTTTGTAACACCTTATAGCATGTGACTATGATTTTGCAGAGCTTTATGCTTTTGCGTTGTAAGAGTTTTTTGCTATGCCCTATAAGAGCTTTATGCTCATAATCTTTAATCAATGAAATTTTTAGATTTTTGTTCAAAATCACTATTTAGCGTTAAAAAATATTAAATAACTTCTTAATATAAGCTTCTTTATCAAATTGCACACTCCATACAATATTTATCGTTAGGATATAACAAAAATAGTGACATGTAGAGATAAAACTTACATCAATTCTATTAAATTTGTAGAGTAATACGGGCTAGAACTTTTGTGGGGGGTCTACCTTTAATTTATGTGAAGTCTATGCAAGTTCACAAATCTAGTGGTTGATTTGTATAATAAGATGGGTCAAATATGAGGAAAATAATTGACCCATATCATTTCTCATATGAGGAACTTATTGACCCTAAAAGAGAAATACTATGAGTAAATATTTTTCTTATATTTTGCCTATAGCATCTTATAAATTAACCATTAGATTTGTGGACTTACATAGACCCTACATAAGTCAATGGTGGACCCCATAAATTTAATTATTAATCTATTAAATTTGTAGACTAATATGGACCAAAACTTATTAACCTCTATCATTTATCATTTTTAAATGCAAATCTCAAACAGACTTTCAGCCTGTGATAGTTTGGCCATTTGGAAACAGATAAGTATGGCGAGACCAAAAAGATTGTCCGGTAAAGTGTCAAAGTAAAAGAATAATTTGTAAAACGTTGTGACCAAAGTATGAGTGAATATCCACCACAAAAGCAAGCAAATGGCGGACAAAGAAAAGGATAAGTGAATCTTTTATCATGGAATGTCAAACAAAGAGAATGACTAGAAGTTAGAATATGGTAATCATCTATGAAATCTATTCCCAGCGGGAATGGAAAAGGAAAAGGGAAAACAATAAAAAACTAACTAGTTGGTGTTGGTGAAATTTACAATAAATTAAATTTATAATAAATTAAGTTGATGGGTCAGGTGTTACAGTTGGTAGTTCATAGAAAAAGTGTCAAAGCGTTTTAGTTAATGAGAGCGAAAAATAATTACCCTAAATAGTAACAAGGATTTTTAATTGTAAGGAATTCAATCTGATACTAAAGGTCAAACCTTTAACCCTTTGTATCGTAATTCACCAAGTGTAAAATCTAAGTACAAGTTTTATTTGATGTTCATTTAAAGCTATGAACTTGCATGGCCACATCACATGGCTCCAATAATCTCAGATGCTTCTTGAACAAAGACCCAATGCTAAGACAGGATGAGAAGAGCTTACAAAAGTATCCTCTCCCCTCCCTTTTCCATTTTAATGACCGAACAACTCTAAAATTTACATTTTTTATAAAAAAAATATATTATTTTTTATTAATATATTTTAGTTTTCCACCCTTAGATAATTAATTTTTTGGGAAAGTCCACGTACCCCCCTCAAATTACTACCAAATTGATAATGTCCCCTCCAAACTTTCAATTGTGACAATGTACTCCGCCCAAACAACCAAAAATTGTCAATGTTCCCTCCAATGACTAAACTACCCTTAGTAAAATTAAAAAAAAAAACTAAAACTTCTAGAAAAAAAATATAAAACTAAAAAAAATAAATAAAAAGATCCAAAGGGTGGAAAAATAAAAATTAAAAAAAAAATCCTTTGTATAAGAAAAAAAATTAAAAATTTTCATTTTTTTTGTTTTATAACTTTTTTAAATAAAATTTTTAGTTTTAAAAAAATTAACAATTTTCTTGTAAAAAAATTAAAATTTTCGTTTTAAAAAAATTGTTTTTTTTTTTAAATTTGTTTTAATTTTTTTTTAAAATCTTTCTTTTTAAATTATAATTTTCCACTTATATATATATATATTTTTTTAATTTTTTATTTATCTTATAGGGATATTTTTGTCTAAGAGGAACATTGACAATATTTTGATAGTTTGGGAGAGACATTATTACAATTTAAAATTTGAGGGGAATATTGCCAATTGAGTGGTAGTTTGAAGGGGGAATGTGAACTTTACTAGGGGTGAAATCTAAAACGGTCTAACCGAATCCACTAACTGCTAACCGCACTAATCGCTAACCGCTTTGAAAGCGGTTAGTAAAAACCGCTAACCCGCCTAAACTGCTAACCGCCTAGGTGGTTAGCGGTTAGTGAGTTTTGAAAAATTGCCTAACCGTTTTTTTTTAAATATAATATATATTTTATATAATAAGTAACAATGAATTATTGTAGCCTAGTGGTTATTTTGTGTTTATCCATATGAATTTATGAACTATTTTGTGTTTTATTTCAATGTTGTGTACAAGACTACAAGTGAAGTGATAATTTTGTTGTAATTTTATTCGTATGTTATATGTGGTGGAAGGTGACCAACAAGATTTTGATATAATAGTCCAACATATAATGCTCACTTTAAAGTTTAAACCAACAATTTTTAATGCTAAAATGGCCATGAAAGGGAAAAAAATGTTTAAAGTGAGCAAAAAAAATGGTTTAAAGTTAGCCTAAAATCAACAAAAAAAAGAAAAAAACCTAATAAAAAGTGGTTAGTAGAAAAGCGGTTAACCGCATCCAGTTAACCGCTATCCGGTTAGCGGAAGCGGTTGCGGTTAGCAGTTTTAGCCACTAACTGCTAATTGCAACTGCTATTTCACCCATAAACTTTACCTTCATTTTTTATTAATAAATTTATTTTGCTTTTTTCTATTTTTAGAAAATGAGATACTTTAGGAATATTTTATGTTCAAAGTTATCATCAACACTAATAGTGACTCTTTTATTTATTTATTATTTTTTTTATTTTTTTATAACACTTATTGAAAATTTAATGTATCCAAATGTCACACATCTAAAGTTACCCCTATTTACTAATATGATGACAAATTAAACTCCAACACATCACTAAAAAGAAAACGGTTTCCCATTGCTCAGATCACCCACAAAATCAGCTCACTCTAGTCAGAAAAATCGTTTCAAATTGGAATTCAATTATCGTAAATAATTAAAAGGGCAATTACACATGAGCTAAACGCTTGGGCACTTTCTTCTATGAACTATCAACTGTAATATCTAACCCCATCAAACTACCATCTTGTAACAAAAAGTCTAATTTCGCCAGTCAAATGGATTAAAATTGACGGTTAACGATCATATGCAAGTCATGTACCATTTTAATTTTTTTTTCTTCCACTTTTGCCCTCACTTCAAACTGAAAAAATGACGTTTATACCCACCTAAACCCTAATCCAACACATGAAAATAATTTTGAAGTGAGCAAAAGTGAAAGAAAAAAAAAAATTAAAATGATACATGACTTGCACATGACCATTGACCGTCAATTTTAACCCATTTGACTAACAAAATGAGGAGTTTTTTGGTCATAAAATAATAGTTTGATGGGGTTAAGTGTCACAATTAGTAGTTTTATAGTTCATGAGGATAAGAGGTAATTACCCTATGATTGAATGCAGTTTGATGAGACTTGGGGAAGCACTACAATGCTTTAGTCAAATAGAATACACAAAATTGCACTGATGAAGCCCCCTATTACATCCATAATGACAGCAGCTAATAAATATGATTTGAATCGGAATAATTGAGAAATTAGCACAAGCAATGATCTTGCTCTCAGAAAGATTACTCCTCCTTGAGCGATGAACGATCCTTCCGCTGTCCTCCAAGAATACGAAAAATCTATGGACCTCTGCTGAATGCTAGGTTAAAGAGCACATGGGTCTGAAATTTAGAAACAAAGGGAAATCAGGCCAAGAATGCAACATGAGTGAACAGAAGGAAACCCATGATAATCTCGGAACCACGAGCAAGCGTCCGAACCAAACCCCAAAACCCAAATTTTTGAACTACAGGCTTACAAGCTTGCGCAATCTGATCCAATGAAGAAAAAAAAGAAAGAAAACATGTGAAACCAGTGCCAGTAGATACTGGACAAGAAACCAAACATGACTCGGGCCCTAGGGCAGAATAAAGTTAGAGATGCAAGATGAATCATAACATTTAGTCAACCACCTTGAGACCTTTTTTTAAGTAAAACAAAATGACTTCAAAATAGAGAAACAAAATTATCAGATCATCATGATTTTTAGCAATTGCAGCACCCAACCAGTATGAACCATGTGGTGGGTCAGCAGCGGCTAATAGACATAGTATGTATAACTATGGGGATTTAAGAACCCAGATTGCAAGTTTGAGACTCATGCAACACAGTTGGTTACTACTACACAAAATAATTGCAAAACGAAAGACAGAGAACAGAAACATTACCAGAAGCATCCCCCAAACAGTTGGCATAAAGGCAATAAAGCAAACAATGATGTCTTGCAGTGTCATATGAGGAGGGAGGGCAATCAAAGTGACCAGAATGGAGAAAATAGTTAGGAATATCAACCCTTTGATTAGCCGGAACACAAGTTGGAAATCTGCACTGAACTTCACCTGCTCAACTGACACAGTCTACAGAGAAAAAAAAATTGTCAAACTGTTCAAGGTGCACTAATTCACATATCTTAAAACATGCAGCAACTGGGTTTAAGAAATAAGTGATCATATAGAGATGTGACAGTAATCTTAAACTGCAATAAGATAAACATGACACGCTGAGCAATGAAGAAAGCTGCACAGTACTACTCATACACTGGAATGTGCAAATCATTTTAAAAAATAAATATATAAATCTTATGGCCTGCATTGGGCTGCCAATCTTTGAACATTCTTGTCCACAAAATCAGCTTGGTTGTGTCAAATAAATTTATTCACCACGATAAACTTGATGTACCTTCATTTTTCTTCATAAAAAGATGGGATTTGTGCCTATACCAATATCTTTACTAGTCACTTCTCTCTCACCGATAATAACTTCAAATCAATTTTCAGAGAACAAACTCAAATTCGTAATTAATGCAATCATGAATGCAGTAAAATAAAAGTGTACAAGCCAATGATCAGATTACTACTAGGGAGAAAATGAATTTTTGCATGGAGGAAGCAATTCTTCATACTGTGCAACAAGGAACATGTGATAGGGAAACACATGAAGAAGTTGCACTTACCTTAATCACAAACAATATTAGAAAGATAACCAGCCAAGATACTCCATAGACCTGAGCTTAAGTGAAAAGAGATTATATGATTTGCTGTCGCCAGTTTTTACTAAAAACATACAAAGTACTAGGAAAACGATCCTTACCAGGAAACTTTGAGAGTTTTTTGTAATCTTCAAATGATAGACTCTTCGTTATTCTGGAAAAATGGGTATCTTTGCAGAGTTATTTTGATAGATAAAAAATCGTAAAGCTAACAATATCTCTGCAATGATACCACTTTTTCCAGAATAACGAAGATGGCCTTACTCCTCTTCCCACCATGATTCCCAACTTATTTCTGGTGGCACACCTGTACCTCCCCGGTTTCTCTAAGATCTTCAATACTAGTGTACTTTGGGCGTTAATGTATTATAAATTGCAGTCTCTCTCTCATCTCTAGCGGAGGCGCGTTTCCGCTAGTATGTTTTCGAGTTGTGGGATGCGCTTGGTTTGGTTTGGATGGAGCGACGATTTACTGTGGAAGCTAAAGCGTTCTCCTTTTTCGGTGAATGCAGATAAGTCAGAGCTACGTTTAGAGGAAAGGAGAAAAAGGGTCGTTGGATCTTTAGATCTGAGTCTCCAGTGCTCGAATTGGCTGGCAGACGCGGTGGAAGTGGAGTTACGATCTCCAGGGAAGGAGGAGTTCGGCAAATCCTTTAGGGACAAAGGGAAGGCGTTGAAGGTCCATAAGGGTTGCAATAAGGGGGGCCGCTTCCTAGTGGTCACTGTATTTGCTAAGGGTGCTCGGGGAGGAGGGATTTGTTTCCCTGAGGGTCGTGAAGGAGGGGGTTGGCGTCGCATCATGGGTGAGTTGCGGAAGATTTTGGTTTTCCTTGTATCAGAGGAGAGGCCGCTGGTCCATGATGTTTACTCCGGGGGGGGTGGTGTCCTGTGTTTTGATCGTTCTTACGCAGCGGTGGCCTCCTCGATGTCGGGTAGTTCGAAACAGCAGCCGCTGTCTGACTGCCATTTGGATTTGTTCCCTGCGGCATCTTGGTACGAGCCGGTTAGCGGTGGGGAGGTGAGTTCACCGGTGAATTGTTTGGAGTTTGAGAAGGGCGGAGGTGGTTGTTCTGGTCCACTTTGCGGTGAAGGGCGATCTGGTCTTAGGGGTGGCGGCTTTCCTTGGATGAAGGTCGCTAGGGTTTTTCGTCTTTGGAAGAAGTGTCTTGAGAAGCTTGGGTCAGTCCTTGACCGGGTTTGTTCTATGATGGGCCTGAAGCCCAAAGTTCTTATTGGGTTTAGGCTGAGGGCTGGTCGCAAGTTCGTTTCTGGGCCTCGTTTTTGGGCTGTCGGAATCTGTTAAGAGTCTTGGGTTAGCCCACCCGGAGTCTTATACGGGGGAGCCCATTTCAGCAACGCCAGTGAATATTCCGGTGTCCTCTCCGATGATTCCGTTGCTCACAGAAGCAGATTTGGAGCCGCCAACTAGGTCTCCTTCAGGTCAGAAGGCCGAGTCTCAGCCAGCGAGTTCTATAGGGTTGGTTTCTGGGTCTGCAGCCTCGGCGGGTTCTGGGTCTGCAACGCCGACGGGTCTTGGGTTTGCAACGCCGGGGGGTTCTGGGTCTATAACGCCGGTGTCTTCTCCGGCGATCCCTTCAACTTCAGAGGTTCTTCCTGGGTCTGCTACGCAGCTGGTTTCCGAACCTGCCAAGGCCTCTGCTGTGGTGGTCCGAGATGTCTCGCTGGCGGTGGTTTCTCCGGCGCTTCCTTCATCTTCTGAGGTTCTTCCTGGGTCTGCACCACCGTCACTTTCTGACCTTGCCAAGGGTCAGAAAGAAGGGGGCAGCTTGCTCCGGAGGGGTTTTTTGGGGACTCTCTTGGATACTGACGAGGAGTTGTCGGCTGAAGTTACGTTGTATAATAGTACTACTAGGCCGTGCTCCTATGACACCATTTCTGTGGAATTCGGTCTGACCAAATCCCAAAATTGGTAGATTGAGCGGATGAAGGAAAAGGTTAAGGATAGTGAAGAGTTACAGGACGAAGATCGTTTGGTGCTCTTAAAAGAACATAGAAGAGGATTTACGTTGGGAAAATAGGGTAGCACGCGAGATGGGGCTGTTGGAGGATGATGATGAGGAGGATCAAAAGGTTGCGTGGCTGAATGAGGTGAAAGGGGATCTTAGTATAACGGTCGCGTGGCCTGGGACTATGGCAACAAGACGGAGATCGAGGGCAAGGTCTGATGCAGCTTGATACAGTTCGAAATGTGAATTGCCAACAGGTGATTATATTAGGGGTAGGAGGTCAGGGGATAATCTGGTTGGAAACGAGAAAAAAGATGAAAGATTGAAGAAAGAAAGTAGGGAAAGACTCTTAAACTATCTTAAGGAAGGTAAAAGATTCAACTTATCGAAAGATGCACCACAAAATGAAATCGATGAGGTTTTGACACATCTGGTAGCTAGAGGTTCATTGAATAGCAAAAGCTTTGAAGATAATCAGAGTAAAAGACCTAATAATTTTGTTCAAGTAGTTTCTGAACCTGCTCTTGATGAAGCCGCTGTCTAAGCCATAGTCTCCATGGTAAATGGATATATTAAAAGCTTTCTAAATGATGAGGATTTTCGGACAACGCTTCGTCACAACTGCTTCTCTTCCATTGATTTTATTGAACCTGAAGAAAGGCAAAGTACTGAGAGAAAAGTCATGGCCAGCCTTGAACAAGCAATAGAAACAGTATAACAATATTCTGGATTCTGATACTTATCAATTTGCAGCTTATTACAAGGATTGGCTCACAGAAGGGGTTGAAGCTCCTTCCTTGCCTTCCGTCCAGATCCCTCCGGTCTCTGCATGGGAAGCTCAGGAGGGAAGTTCACTTGATGATTTGTCAGAGCTAATCTAATTCAATTGGTCCTTTCTCATCTCAGCCTATGGTCAATAAAAAGCTATACGATGCTGTATTTGGCTGTTCAAGTCTTTGCCTACTTAAAAATGTGACCATGCATCTTCTAAATAACTTCTGAATATTCAGCATTGNGCCTACATCCACTGGCGGAGACGATCCGGAGGAAATTCACTATCAAAAGATGGATTACAAAAATAGTAGGGAGAAAACCACTCAAAGCCCAAAACCCCAATACACCCAAATCTCACTCTCACACAAAAGGGAATTAACAACAAAAAGAGAGAAATAACAAAAGATTTATTGGGGGCTGTTTTCTTCCACTAGTCACTATTGAAACAATTGACGAAGAGAGACACCTAAAACCGTATGGCTTTCTCTCTGAGGCGATGCTTTTTGCTCTACATCCAAAGGCCGTAGCACTGCTCCTTATATAAGCTCAAGAGTCGGTCAAGGATTACTTCTCCGTGTAGGAGAAGTAAATGTAGCCTCCAAAACCAAATAGAAAAATGAGAATACAAAGGGATTCGGCTGAAGCACTTCCACAACTCAATAGGACTAAAAAAGGACATGGGCCCCACATGAAGGACTTGAGATATTCAAGGCAATATCCAACAATGATGACTGAAATTAAGCACTAACACATCACCAAAAGGAAAACGGCTTCCCATTGTTCATATCACCCCCAAAATCAGCTCACTCTAGTCAGAAAAATCCTTTCAAATTGGAATTCAATTATTGTAAATAATTGAATGCATTTTGATGAGACTTGGGAAGAACTACAGTGCTTCAGTCAAATAGAATACACAAAATTGCACTAATGCAGCCCCCTATTACATCCGCAATTAAAACAGCTAATAAATATGATTTAAATCGGAATAATTGAGAAATTAGCACAAGCAATGATCTTGCTCTCAGAAAGATTACTCCTCCTTGAGCGATGAACGATCCTTCCGTTGTCCTCCAAGGATACGGAAAATCTATAGACCTCTGCTGAATGCTTGGTTAAAGAGCACATGGGTCTGAAATTGAGAAACAAAGGGAAATCAGGCCAGGAATGCAACATGAGTGAACAGAAGGAAACCTGTGATAATCTCGGAACCACGAGCAAGCGTCCGAACCAAACCCCAAAACCCAAGTTTTTGAACAACAGGCTTACAAGCTTACGCAATCTGATCAAACGAACAAGAAAAGGAAGAAAGAAAACATGTGAAACAAGTGCCTGTTGATACTGGACAAGAAACCAAACATGACTCGGGCCCAAGGGCGGAATAAAGTTAGAGATGCAAGATGAATCACAACATTTAGTCAACCACCTTAAGACCTTTTTTTAAGCAAAACAAGATGACTTAAAAATAGAGAAACAAAATTATCAGATCATCATGATTTTTAGCAATTGCAGCACCCAACCAGCATGAACCATGTGGTGGGTTAGAGGCGGCTAATAGACATAGTATGTTTAACATGATCATTAAAGCTTTTACTTGACTGGTAATTCTTCACACACACACACACATATATATATATATATATATTTCACACATATTATGCATTTAGGTGTCCCTCTTGGCCAGCCCCTTTGTAAGTTAATGATTGAAAACCAAGGAGAAATTTAAACCACCAAAGTCATAACTTGATTCCCCATAATTCATTTTCATGCTCACCTATATGGACCAAAAGGAACCCACTTTTAGAGATTGTTCTTTTTGCAAAATACAGTTATATTTAGGCAAATAAAAATGGCATGAAAAACATAAACAAGAATGTTTATTTTCCTTCTTTTGTCTTTTTGTGTGTGGGTGTTGGGGTGTGGTGCTCAACAAGAGGTTGGACTTTGAATCTAAATTGCTTTCAACCTACAAATTTGGGATAGAGTGTATGGAACTAGAGTTACCTTCATTGCCCAAGCTTCAATATAGCTGCAATTATGAAGACACTCAATACTTTCTTGAATACATCAGAACTAAATTAAGATTGAACTTAGTTCTCCCTTGCCATTCCAAGAAACGATGATCATAGCCTTATATAAACTAGCCAATTTCACATATTTGAAGACGTAAAAGAATAACTTGACAGATGCATGGAAGTTGAAATTGGTACCTGTAAGCACAGAATGAAAAAGCTCCACCTACGATTAAAGCTTCTGAAAATATGCCAAAATGATCGTATCTCAACAAAATTAACTTTTCCCACCCATTGATTTCTAGTAGTTGACTTGTTATCCTGAATATATCCAACATCAAACAGCACCATGTAACTTATAGCAGTAAAATTTTACTATCAATTTTACTTATTGTTATATGTTGATTACTTATATGTAAAACAAAAAAGGCAGTTAAATATTTATTTTGTTAAAGATAAAAATAAAATAAAATATCCATAATATCAACATGACGTATAGAAATAAGCGCAAATATGCTTTATTTTATTTTATTTTCTTGGAATTGTTAGAGGATAACAATAGACATTGTTCAGAAAAGGAATGAAACAAATTAAAATAAAAAAAAAGTAACAATCATTGCTTACTCTATTATTCTACACAAATGTTATTGGATATAGTCTTCTATACAAAGGTTATTGCAGGGGGTGGTGCTTAACAAGAGGTTGGACTTTGAATCTAAATTGCTTTCAACATGCAAATTTGGGATAGAGTGTATGGAACCAGAGTTACCTACCTTGCCCAAGCTTCAATATAGCTGCAATTATGAAGACACTCAATACTTTCTTGAATACATCAGAACTAAATTAAGATTGAACTTATTTCCCCTTGCCATTCCAAGAAACGATGATCATAGTTGTTAGAATATTTGATATTATTATATTATGTTGCCCTATTTAGTTTAGGGTTTACTTTAGGGTTTCTTGGTCACTACTCATTGTCTCTCTATAAAAGAGAGTTATGTAATATTGTTTAATATAGTGAATATACAAGATGTAGCTCATACGTCTCTTTCCGCTTCCACTCTCTTTCTATTTCATATTTTCATATTTTATATTTAATATATATTTTAACATGATATCAAAGCTACAATTTTGTTTTTGTGGTTTTCATTAATCTTATGACGTTATTCTTTTTTTTTTTTGGTGTTTTATGGCATTCTCTTCTGACGATCTCCCAATTTTGTTGTGATCCATGGCTTTTTCATTGGTGAATCTTGACATAGTGCAGTTTGGCCCTTCATAGGGGTTTTTTCTTTTTTTTTTTTTAACGGCTAGTTTCCGTTGTCCGGCCTCATTGTCAGTTGCGGTTTGGCTCTTCACCGGATTCTTTTAGCGGCTTGTCTCCGTTCTCCGGTATTCTTCCAGCCGTTACTTTTAGCCTTTCGAACCTTGGCACAATGTGGTTTGGCCCTTCACAGGATTGACGGCTAGTTTTCGTTCTTCCACTGTCGTTAGAGTTTTGGCCCATTGTCAACCCTTTTGAACCTGCACTCACCAGCCACTTGCCGCCGTCGTTGGCCGCCCCGCCAGCCTTTATCTTTTCCAACAATCACTACCATCTACGGCTTGTTCCCAACTTCAACCACCGCCATGATCATTGTTTCGGATTTCAAACTTAAGGTTCCAGAATATTCCACCTTGAGTTTGAGGGGGATGTTAGAATATTTGATATTATTATATTACGTTGCCCTATTTAGTTTAGGGTTTACTTTAGGGTTTCTTGGTCACTACTCATTGTTTCTCTATAAAAGAGAGTTATGTAATATTGTTTAATATAGTGAATATACAAGATGTAGCTTATATAAACTAGCAAATTTCAACACCATTTCACATATTTGAAGACGTAAAAGATTAACTTGACAGATATAGTGCATGGAAGTTGAAATTGGTACTTGTAAGCATAGAATGAAAAAGCTCTACATACGATCAAAGCTTCTGAAAATATGCCAAAATGACCATATCTCAACAAAATTAACTTTTCCCACCCATCAATTTCTAGTAGTTGACTTGTTATCCTGAATATATCCAACATCAAACAGCACCACGTAACTTATAGCAGTAAAATTTTCCTATAAATTTTACTTATTGTTATATGTTGATTACTTATATGTATCACAAAAAAAAGGCAGTTAAATATTTATTTTGTTAAAGATAAAAATAAAATAAAATATCCATAATATCAACATGACGTATAGAAATAAGCGTAAATATGCTTTATTTTATTTTATTTTCTTGGAATTGTTGGAGGATAACAATGGACATTGTTCAGAAAAGGAATGAAACAAATTAAAATAAAAAGAAAGTAACATCATTGCTTACTCCATTGTTCTACACAAAGGTTATTGGATATAGTCCTCTACACAAAGGTCATTGCGGGGGGTGGTGCTCAACAAGAGGTTGGAAATTGCTTTCAACATGCAAATTTGGGATAGAGTGTATGGAACTAGAGTTACCTACCTTGCCCAAGCTTCAATATAGCCGCAGTTATGAAGACACTCAATACTTTCTTGAATACATCAGAACTAAATTAAGATTGAACTTAGTTCGCCCTTGCCATTCCAAGAAACGATGATCATAGCCTTATATAAACTAGCAAATTTCAGCACCATTTCACATATTTGAAGACGTAAAAGAATAACTTGACAGATAAAGTGCATGAAAGTTGAAATTGGTACCTATAAGCACATAATGAAAAAGCTCCACATACGATCAAAGCTTCTAAAAATATGCCAAAATGACCGTATCTCAACAAAATTAACTTTTGCCACCCATCGATAGGGGTGAGCGTTGATCGGTCATGGAAGAAATTTTTTTGTTTCTCCTTAGAGTCAGTAAAGTCGGTAAATTCACTGACTTCTTCTGCCAAGCTTTTGTTTCGTCACCGACCGTAACCGATAAGTCGATTTAAGATGTCGGTTGGTAAGTCGAAATGGATTTCGGTAGAAATATTGTTGTTGTCCGCCCATTTTGTCGAGATAGTTGAGGAAGAAGTTTTAACGTTTAAGACTTTTTTGCAGAGAATGAGAAGATAGCCGGAGAAGAAGATGAATAATATTTTGTTTTTTATTAGAGTAAACAAATGGACGGCAGAGATGACATCTTGGAGTCTTGGGAATAGAATTAGGCATGAATGGGAGTATGGAGTCTATGTATAACTATGAGACAACATCATGAAATAAGACAAATGAAAGAGGAAAAGTAGACATTATATGAGGAAGTGGAAATAAAATAATACAAATGAAATAATAACAACTTTTGTAATAAATAAATGAACATTACTTGGGGAAGTGGAAATAAAATAAGATAACAATAATTTTGCAATAAATAAATGAATAATGTCAGTCAAAGGTCGCATATGCGTTTCATCTTCTTCTACCAACTTCTTCTTCTACCAACACCAATTTCTTCCTCCATTACTTCTTAAATGCAGAGTCATAGTTGATTCATCAAGGATATGCGTTATATTTTTATTAATAGGTATTATTGGTTCGGTGNTATATCCAACATCAAACAGCACCATGTAACTTATAGCAGTAAATTTTACTATAAATTTTACTCATTGTTATATGTTGATTACTTATATGTAAAACAAAAAAAGGCAGTTAAATATTTATTTTGTTAAATAAAAATAAAATAAAATATCCATAATATCAACATGACGTATAGAAATAAGCGTAAATATGCTTTATTTTATTTTATTTTCTTGGAATTGTTGAAGGATAACAATAGACATTATTCAGAAAAGGAATGAAACAAATTAAAATAAAAAGAAAGTAACCATCATTGCTTACTCTATTGTTCTACACAAAGGTTATTGGATATAGTCTTCTGCACAAAGGTTATTGCGGGGGGTGGTGCTCAACAAGTGGTTAGACTTTGAATCTAAATTGCTTTCAACATGCAAATTTGGGATAGAGTGTATGGAACCGGAGTTACCTACCTTGCCCAAGCTTCAATATAGCTGCAGTTATGAAGACACTCAATACTTTCTTGAATACATCATAACTAAATTAAGATTGAACTTATTTCCCTTTGCCATTCCAAGAAACGATGATCATAGCCTTATATAAACTAGCAAATTTCAACACCATTTCACATATTTGAAGACGTAAAAGATTAACTTGACAGATAAAGTGCATGGAAGTTGAAATTGGTACTTGTAAGCATATAATGAAAAAGCTCTACATACGATCAAAGCTTCTGAAAATATGCCAAAATGACCATATCTCAACAAAATTAACTTTTCCCACCCATCAATTTCTAGTAGTTGACTTGTTATCCTGAATATATTCAACATCAAATAGCACCACGTAACTTATAACAGTAAAATTTTCCTATAGATTTTACTTATTGTTATATGTTGATTACTTATATGTATCACAAAAAAAAGGCAATTAAATATTTATTTTGTTAAAGATAAAAATAAAATAAAATATCCATAATATCAACATGACGTATAGAAATAAGCGTAAATATGCTTTATTTTATTTTATTTTCTTGGAATTGTTGGAGGATAACAATGGACATTGTTCAGAAAAGGAATGAAACAAATTAAAATAAAAAGAAAGTAACCATCATTGCTTACTCCATTGTTCTACACAAAGGTTATTGGATATAGTCCTCTACACAAAGGTTATTGCGGGGGGGTGGTGCTCAACAAGAGGTTGGACTTTGAATCTAAATTGCTTTCAACATGCAAATTTGGGATAGAGTGTATGGAACTAGAGTTACCTACCTTGCCCAAGCTTCAATATAGCTGCAGTTATGAAGACACTCAATACTTTCTTGAATACATCAGAACTAAATTAAGATTGAACTTAGTTCGCCCTTGCCATTTCAAGAAACGATGATCATAGCCTTAATTTTTTGTTTCCCCTAGAGTCAGTAAAGTCGGTAAATTCACTGACTTCTTCCGTCAAGCTTTTGTTTCGTCACCGACCGTAACCGATAAGTCGATTTAAGATGTCGAAATGGATTTTGGTAGAAATATTGTTGTTGTCTGCCCATTTTGTCGAGATAGTTGAGGAAGAAGTTTTAACGTTTAAGACTTTTTTGCAGAGAATGAGAAGATAGCCGGAGAAGAAGATGAATAATATTTTGTTTTTAATTAGAGTAAACAAATGGACGGTGGAGATGACATCTTGGAGTCTTGGGAATAGAATTAGGCATGAATGGGTGAATGGGAGTATGGAGTCTATGTACAACTATGAGACAACATCATGAAATAAGACAAATGAAAGAGGAAAAGTAGACATTATCTGAGGAAGTGGAAATAAAATAATACAAATGAAATAATAACAACTTTTGTAATAAATAAATGAACATTATTTGGGGAAGTGGAAATAAAATAAGACAACAATAATTTTGCAATAAATAAATGAATAATGTCAGTCAAAGGTTGCATATGCGTTTCATCTTCTTCTTCTACCAACTTACATCTTCTTCTACCAATACCAATTTCTTCCTCCATTACTTCTCAAATGCAGAGTCACAGTTGATTCATCAAGGATATACGTTATATTTGTATTAATAGGTATTGTTGGTTCGGTGTTAGTCGAAAACCGACTTATGTAAAAGCTCCTCCGCCTACCGAACCGACAATGTCAGAAATCTTAAAAGTCTACCGCATACCGGCCGGCCGGTAGTTGGTGTCGGTCGGCGTCAGAGCGGTTACGGTCGGAACACGGTCAATTGTCGGCTAATCGGTGAAATTGTGCAGCCCTACCCATCGATTTTTAGTAGCTGCCTTGTTATCCTGAATATATCCAACATCAAACAGCACCATGTAATTTATAGTAGTAAAATTGTACTATAAATTTTATTTACTGTTATACATTGATTACTTATATGTAAAAAAAAAAATGCAGTTAAATATTTATTTTGTTAAAGATAAAAATAAAATAAAATATCAATAATATCAACATGACGTATAAAAATAAGCGTAAATATGCTTAATTTTATTTTATTTTCTTGGAATTGTTGGAGGATAACAATAGACACTGTTCAGAAAAGGAATGAAACAAATTAAAATACAAAGAAAGTAACCATCATTGCTTACTCCATTGTTCTACACAAAGGTTATTGGATATAGTTTTCTACACAAAGATTATTGGTTGGGGTGGTGCTCAACAAGAGGTTGGACTTTGAATCTAAATTGCTTTCAACATGCAAATCTAGGATAGAGTGTATGGAACTGGAATTACCTACCTTGCCCAAGCTTCAATATAGCCGTAGTTATGAAGACACTCAATACTTTCTTTAATACATCAGAACTAAATTAAGATTGAACTTAGTTCCCTCTTGCCATTCCAAGAAATGATGATCATAGCCTTATATAAACTAGCCAATTTCAGCACCATTTCACATATTTGAAGACGTAAAAGAATAACTTGACAGATAAAGTGCATGGAAGTTGAAATGGGTACCTGTAAGAACATAATGAAAAAGCTTCACATACAATCAAAGCTTCTGAAAATATGCCAAAATGACCGTATCTCAACAAAATTAACTTTTCCCACCCATCGATTTCTAGTAGCTACCTTGTTATCCTGAATATATCCAAAATCGAACAACACCATGTAACTTATAGCAGTAAAATTTTGCTATAAATTTTACTTATTGTTATATGTTGATTACTTATATGTTAAAAAAAAAAGACAATTAAATATTTATTTTGTTAAAGATAAAAATAAAATAAAATATCCACAATATCAACATGACGTAAAGAAATAAGTGTAAATATGCTTTATTTATTTATTTATTTTTATTTTCTTGGAATTGTTGGACGATAACAATAGACATTGTTTAGAAAAGGAATAAAACAAATTAAAATAAAAAGAAAGTAACCATCATTGCTTACTCCATTGTTATACACAAAGGTTATTGGATATAGTCTTCTACACAAAGGTTATTGGGGGGGAGGGTGGTGCTCAACAAGAGGTTGGACTTTGAATCTAAATTGCTTTCAACATGCAAATCTGGGATAAAGTGTATGGAATTAGAGTTATCTACCTTGCCCAAGCTTCAATATAGCCGCAGTTATGAAGACACTTAATACTTTCATGAATACATCAAAACTAAATTAAGATTGAACTTAGTTCCCCCTTGCCATTCCAAGAAACGATGATCATAGCCTTATATAAACTAGCCAATTTCAGCACCATTTCACATATTTGAAGATGTAAAAGAATAACTTGACAGATAAAGTGCATGGAAGTTGAAATTGGTACCTGTAAACACAGAATGAAGAAGCTCCATATACGATCAAAGCTTCTAAAAATATGCCAAAATAACCGTATCTCAACAAAATTAACTTTTCCCACCCATATATTTATAGTCAAGATGTGGACCTGAGATCTCAGGTGTTTTCTTTCGAAACTTGTCTTTCGCATAAGGGACTGGTGAAAAATTGGTTGCCAATTAATTACCAATTTTCCCAAGACTCAACAGTCTGTACAGTGCACAAACAAAAAAAGTCAGCATCAGCACACATTGGCTAGCCCAACCAGAAACAATCAACTGAACTATAGTTATAAGAGAAAATTAAATAATGAAAAATATAGATCACAAATAATAAGTAAATGACAATTACCAAAAGTATTCATTTATCATCATAGTTCCTCCATTGCTAATGCTTTGATCTCCCTTTTTGCTTCTTTTAGCTTCCTGTAAAACAATGTAATATTAAAACATGAGAAGATATAATCAAAAGGAGAAGGCAACAATCAAATATTTTGGACTTTGAGAAAAGGAACTCACAACAGCTTAGCAATCACTTTATATATGGGAGTAACAACTTTCCTCAAAAAAGCCTCTTCTTCACCTCTATAGGCTGCCTTTACATTGTCTCTTGTCATTGGACTAACATTCCCAGCTAGCATATCGTACAATTCAATCGCCATCTAAAAAAGAAAAAACTTATAAGCAACAGTCATACTCTATGCAGATTATGTCTGATAAAACATATTTGTTGTTATCATATAACCAATTGTAAGAGGCTAAGATCATTGAAACTAAATCTATAACTATAGAAATGTTTCACATAATTGTTTTTTTATAAAAATAAAATGGAGATTAGCATGGAAAACAACGATAAATGGCTAAACATTTCTCTGTTACTATTGATAAACGATGAAAAAGTAGTCAATTTAGAATAAAATTTGTCTTAACACTAGAAGGGAAATGCTAAGCAGGTTTAACTTTTAAAGCTCAACACACAAAGGCTTCTTTTGGACACTGAATTTTTTTTTTTTCTTGGGTGGGGGTAGATGCATTGAATCATTATATAGATTGGTGGGCAAATTCATTAAAAGATCTCGAAACATACATGATGATAAATATAGCAAAGGCATTTTGGCATGAATCTTAGATTTGCAGCTTCCCCCATATTAACAGATACTGACCCATGTATAGTAGTTTATGCTATTGCACTTTTTGCTGTATGGTTGGTAACCTGCAATTTTAGAACCTTAAAAGCATTAAATACATTATAGAAACTAAAAACCAAAGCTTACTACTTCACTTGAATCTTGTGCAACAAAAAGTATAATACCAGCTGAACAAAAACCACTCCAACACTCACTGCAGTATAATAATAAAGAGACACATATATATTTAAGTATCTGCTGCTGTAAGCTCACCAACTAGCGTATAAGATACGAACAGGTCCATATGAGGCCATGCATAACCTCCAAAGTGAACTGCAGCTATATCAGTCAACATTATCAATATGCAAAGGCTTACCAGAGGTTACTTCCGCGACCCAAGTACTTGCACCATTTTTTGTAGTTCTTTAAAAGTTTATTCATTACTTACTTCAAAGCATCATCAAACTAAGCAAAAGATATGCATAAATATGTCACAAGCAACAAAATGTTGAATTACGAAGTTTATGGAAATATAACTGTCATATCCTTCACCTGTATTTAAAACACTAGATGGAAGATACACTTCTTAACTTAAACAACTCAAGTTTGGAAAATCTCAAGCATAGAATGGAAGATACACTTCTTAACTTAAACAACTCAAGTTTGGAAAATCTCAAGCACAGAATCGGGATGAGAACTTTCACTCTTACATATATAAAATATTGTCTACTTAATTTTTTTGTTTTTTTTGATAGGTAATAATATAGGATTGCAACATCAATGGTATATTATGCAAAAATTTAGACATTGGGGGAGGGAAGGGGCATTGCAAAAAGGATGGTAGTTAGAGTGGGTAAATGTACTTTGCCCAATTATATATTATCAATCTCAACCAAACACCACATGTACTTGTGGAAGGTGTAAAAAAAAAAAAAAAAAAAAAAAAACTACCCTTCAAACCATAATAAAGAAAAAAAAAAAAAAAAAAAAACCTAATAAAGACACTTTCTGCATAAAGACCCATCCATAAATAAAATCAGCACTCCTTTCATCCCAAATTGTTAGTCACTTACCCATTTTCATGTGCCATTTAAGAAGTCAAATACAAAAATGTTTTAGTTTCTTAAACCATCCCGTTGAGGATGCAGGGGAGTGTGTAGGATTGATAGAATAAAAAAGAATAAACAAGAAATTTGCTTTTAACCCATTGATTTGCGCACATACATCGGAAGTTAAGCTTCTCCCAAACATATTGATTTTCGTAAAATACTAGGATCAAATGTATCAACACTTGTTGCTTTGTAAGAATATCAACCGATAGAAAACGAAGAGAAACTCTCTCTTTCAAAATATTGTTAAACTGAATGAACTTGATGACAAAATAAGGTTCACCACATGCCTTTATATAGACTAATACTAAGATTACTAGAAACTCCAATCAGAGAGTTATTAGAAAAACCCATAAATATATAGATTGTAACTGGGACAAATATGGACTCATAATCCCTAATAGACACGATTCCTTACAAAAACTCTTAATCCTAAAAGATGTGGATCCCTAAAATACAATTTTTATGAATAAAACTACCAAATAAAAATACAATTTTTAATGGTCTTTTTAAAAAAAAAAAAAAAAAAAACCAAATAAAAGAAGGTCCAAAAAAAATATTATTACTTCAGGAACTGCCCAAGTTGGGATCATATCATCCTCTTATTATAAATAATCTTTTTCCAAAGATCCTTCATATCATTGAGATCTTGAGATACTGAGATTTCGATATATTGAAATATCGAGATATCAATATCTAGTACAGAACTTTACTTTTTTAAAAAAAAAATTTAAACTCCCATTTATTGTCTCCAAATTTTCTTCCCATTTAAACTACCTCTCTCTGTATTTTTTAATTTTTTTTAGTATTTGGTACAAGTAAAAAATGTTCATCAATGAAAAACATTCCTTGTATAAAATTCTTGAGGGAGTGTTGGGTACCCCAAAAACCATATTGATTATAATTTGATCAAAATTTAATAATGATTAATCATAAACTCAACGGTGATTTTAGAAACCACATCATTTTCAGAGGGACACAAGAGTGACTTATAACATTACTCAACTCCTATAAAAAATAAATTTGACCCCTTATTCATGCTTTGGCCGTCCAAATAAGAAATCATAGTTCCCTCGTGCATGTCGGATAATTACCAAAGCGTATTGGATTTTGGATGATCTAAACAAATTATGGTGAAGTCAAGTTTCAAATTTTTAACCTAAAAAATATAAGGTGTTCATCGAACTCCCTTTGTGGAGTTTAAATATAATGAAATAACTTTGTTAAGTTGAGTAACAATCTTATATTTACCTCATGTGGGTTAGAGAAAAGTACAAAAGGTTACAAACATAGAAAATTAATTAATCAAACCCCAACTCATCACGAAGTTTACATTGTAAATATAAAGCTACAAACATAGAAAATTAATTAATCAAACCCCAACTCATCACGAAGTTTACATTGTAAATATAAAGCAATGAATACTCTAATCTAATTGGATTTGGAGATAACATAATTTTCAAATATATGTTTCAATCATTTCAAAGGACAAAAAAATAAAAATAAAAATAAAAATTCTAGGGTTTTTGAGCTTTTATCAAATTCTCCTTCCGAAAATAGATATGAGAGGAGCCCTTCTCCTTTTACTCCCTACTCTTGCCCTCCCACTCCCTTCTTGTTTTTTTTTTTTTTTTTAATTATTTATTTTTATGTTTGTAGGTGTTCTCCGACTAGATCAGCAACTTTGGTCTTTACACTATGCATCCGTCCACCTTCCACCATATTATGCCGTTCATTTCCTCCCCGGCTGCTGCTGTTGCTTGCTAGTTGTTTATTTGTGTTTTTTGTTTTGAATAAGAGGTTTATTCTCTCTCTATCTGCCATCATGAGCGATAATGAATAATTGGGTGTGAGGGGTTATTTTTCACGGCCTTGATATTCGGTGTGAGGGGTTATCTCTCACGGCCGGTTTAAATAAATTTTGTTTAGGAAATTTGGCTACTCATGTCTTAGATCTAGTATACTCGGAGCATATATATATATGCTCTTTAACTATATTTTTAACCATATTTGTACATGGGTTATCGGAAGATTAAAGTCATGAATATCACTTGATTGTAATAATTTTTGTTTATACTTATGACTTTGTAACCTCATAGCATGTGGCTATGATTTTGCAGCTTATGATCTTTAATCAATGAAATCCTTAGATTTTTGTTCAAAATCACTATTTATCGTAAAAAATTATTAAATAACCTCTTAATATAAGCTTCTTTATCAAATTGCACACTCCATATAATTATTCTTAGGATTTAACAAAAATTATGGCACGTCGAGATAAAACTCTTATATCGATCTATAAAATTTGTAGGAGAATATGGGTTAAATATAAGAAACTTATGACCCTTAGCATTTCTCTCCCCATATTTGGCTCATATTCTCCTACAAATTTAATACATCGACCATTAGATTTGTGGGGTCTACCATTAATTTATGCAAAATCTAATGGTCCAAATCCAGTGGTTGATTTGTATGATGAAATGAGCCAAATATAAGAAAAATATTGACCCACAGCATTTCTCATACGAGGAACTTATTGACACTGAAAGATTAGTCAACATTTTTCCTATATTTGGCCCATATCATCTTACAAATCAATCATTAGATTTGTAGATTTATGTAGACCCGACAAAACAGGATCCTCTCCAGTTAATAAAAGGGTATTTTTATCTTTTTACTTTTTGATGAGTATTTTTGGCAATTTCTAAACAGATAAGTATGGTGAGACAAAAAAGATTGTCTGGTAAAGTCTCAAAGTAAAAGAATAATTTGTACAACGTTGTGGCCAAAGTATGAGTGAATATCCACCACAAAAGCAAGCAAATGTCGGACAAAGAAAAGGATAAGTGAATCTTTATCATCGAATGTCAAACAAAGAGAATGATTAGAATTGTTAGAATATGGTAATCATCTACGTAATCTATTCCCAGCGGAAAAGGAAAAGGGAAAGGGAAAACAATCAAAAACTAATTAGTTGGCGTTGGTGAAATTTACAATAAATTAAATTATTGCTATTACTATTACTATTATTGAAGTTTTTGTTATTTTATTTTTTGGGAGAATTTAATTGGGGGGTGATTTTTAAAGGGTTGAATGAGTATCTTGGTAGAGAAGTTGTGTTGGATGATTGGACCATGTGACCAATTAGGGGATTTTAAATAGAGAAATTTGTGTTGTACCTATTTTAATGGCTGAATGAGTGTTTTGTTAAGAAGTTGGATTGTGGGTTTTTTTTTTTCTAATACAATTTTGAGTAAGTTTTGGTTATTTGATTTTTGGGAGATTTCCAGTGGGTTGATTTTTGAATGGCTAAATGAGTGATTATTGGACCACATGATCAAATTGGGGTTTTGAAAGAGAGAACGAATTTCCAAGAAATAGCTCAATCGGCTATGTACCACACTTCATTAAGCAAATGTTACTAGTTCGAATTCTCCAATTCCCTTGTGTGAACATGCCAAAAATAAAAAAAAATAAAAAAATAAAAAGAAAGAAAGAAAGAAAAGAAACAAACTAAAAGAAAGAGAGAGGTAATGCTATATTATGATAATTAAATAACTAAAATAATAATAAAAAACAGATAAAAAAAATTAGGATATTATGAATAAATTAAGCTAATATTAGAATAAAAAATTTCAGGCATTGAGAGAAGGCGTTCCACAGGGAGCAAGGGAAAGCGATTGAATGACAATAAGTAAATTTCCCCACTAATTAAATAACTAGTTTTTTTTTATTATCATGAAATGCTATCATTTTACTTATATGATTAAATAGAAATCCATTGTTTTCCATGTGATGATAAGCCATGCATCTTTAAATATTTTGCTATGCCATTGCTTGATTACACTAAGATTTACGGGAACGGATCCTCTCCATTTCAAATGAAATGGAGAGTATCCCTTTAGTGCATTTAGGAGGATAATATTATCTTTTTCCTTTTTGGGGTAAATTTTTTGGACAAATTTGTCCTCCTAAATACACTAAATGGATACTGTCCATTTCATTTGAAATTGACAATTAATGAAATTGCTTTTCCATTAATGTGCAAATTGCAATACCACTAGGAACTAGGGCACGAGCTAGGGCTTCCCCACTACAACTTGCAACAGTGATGATCGATGATGATAAAAGAAAAAAGACATGGGCGAAAGATCATNTTTTTTTTTTTTTTTTTTTTTTTTTTTTTTTTAAATTATTAGTATTATTTTCTTATGGGAAGCTAGGGGTGGTAGATTTTTTTAAGAACCTCTTGGCTTTTGCCTCTCAAGTAATGGAAAACTCAGGCAGACATGGTCTCAGACACTCGGATGAAACTGTCGTTTATTGATTCACCATCAAAGGCTTCAGAACTTCAAAGAGAATAGCAGCAGTTCGGTACCCGCATGTACGCTGCGCACTGGATAAAAAGCAAAAAATTGACGGTCAAGCAGGGCATTGAGTGAAGCATCACCTAAAGAGCTAATATCGCCCAAGAGGACCTATCGTTCGGCGTCATCAGCAGGTTTTTTAAAAGGTTGGATATTCTTTTTCCAGTAAAGTCGAATAAAACTCTTTATTTCACGTGCATCACTGTATTCTAACATTCCCATTAATGTGGGATCATTGTCCTAACAGAGTTTTAAGAAAAAAAAGATCAGCAAACAGTTAAAGCTAACAAAGAACCCCACACACACACAAAAAGTGCTATAAGCAGTCAAAAATTGTACTGGAGGCAATTGAAAATGCAAGAGACTAGTACCAAATTTTATTAAGGGGTGGGTTCAGGGATTTATACAGTATTGAGTTCAAATTTATTCTTTTTACGGCATTTTTTCCCCCTCTTCTCCTATTCTTAATCCTTTTCCTTTGGAATACCCATAGAAATGGTAAAATTTTTACCATGTACAGCAATTTCATCAGAGAGAATTCAACCATAAATAAAAGAAAAAATCAACCAATTTGCTGAGGCAAAGACTTGCTTATCAAAGTTATTTGCTTTGCACTAGATGTAATTGTTTTATTCAGTTTGAAACGCTGGATTTACTGTTCACAGAACTATTCATTGTTATGTTTGATTAAGTTCTAAGCAAATTTTTAGTTTAAGGTCTATGTCCCTTTGCTAATAGGTTAATTAACTCTGTGATGCGTTTAATGGTCTCAACCAATCAGAGTTCATTTGAGACGTAACGAAGGAAAGGGGAACCCACTGTTATTTTCCTTTTCCTAAGGTACCCCACTATACTGTTTTTTCTTTTCCTTTCTTCAATTGCTTTAGTGGCAAAACATTAAAGAGCTGTACTTTTTTTAGGCCTAAAATACGGATTTCTAAGAAGGCTACCAAAATCTATACAAGCATTATTGTCTAAGGTCTGCAAACGAGTGAATAATTCCCACTACATGCAAGAAAAAAAAAAAAAAAAAAACTAGGCATGCACTTGATATGAAGAACATAATAATGCTTACTCTTTCTAGTCAATTAAGGAGAGCAGTTTTAAATTTACAAACGCCATGCCCGCAAGATCTGGGATCCAACTTTTGAGCTTTCTCAAAGGCATAAGCTCGGCCTACAAGTCAGAACAAACGAGCCAACTATCAAGCTATTGGAATGCATAACGAAAATTGAAAAATAATTATCTTGGAGAAAAGAACAAATAATGTCAATTATATTGTTAGAAAATTAACTAAATGATTAAATTCACCTATTTCTATAAACTTGAAATTTTGGCATGAGTGGTGAATTAACATGGTATCAGTGTAGAGATTACGAGGGTTCAAACCTTGGCTTCATAGTTTACTCCCAATTCAATTAAAATATTCCACGTATTGAGCATCACTTGTTAAGGAGGAGTTTGAGCCAACACGTAAGCACGAGCATCATAATATCAAATTAAATAATTAAATTGACATTACTTTACAAACAAACTTAGAGAACATGCCAAAATAATTGTTGTAATAAAACCAATAATAGCAATAGTATTGGTAATAATAATAACAATAACAATAAAATAATAGACGGATAACTTATCACAGCCAAAAGTAGAAATTATATACTTTTATGTGATCAGCTTTTTTAAAACATCAACTTAGTGAAGAAGGTATCCATGTGTTTAATCACTAAAGCCTCACTCATCGAGTATATATCTAAAGATTTCACAAAGTAAGAAGCAACGACATATTTAGATACACATATTTTGATTAGATAACGTAATACTATCAATGTTGATGCTATATAATTGCAAAATTGGAAATGAGTAAGAGAAAAACTATTCAGTGGCTGAACTTATGACTGTGTCATGTTTATTTTACTTTATGCTCATACGGCCGGAGATAGTGTGAATTTCACATGTTCTTACATAAATAAGCCACTCAGTTTAAGTGTTCTGTAACAACTAGAGAAAGCCTTGTGAATGCAATGACATGAGTAGTCACCACCCCCTATCATTAGCACCAGGACAGTCATACAAAACTCAACTCCAAAAACAGGTAATATAAGCTCAGCTGCCCAGAATGTGCACACGGGTAAGCAAACTTAAAGCTAAATCCGTCATAATTGTGAACCATATACATGATTTATCAACTTTACAACACGAATTAACATTAAAATTCCAAATCCACTAGCAGAAGAACTAAAAACGATCATTTTACAAAACAAACACTAACAACACCCAGTAAATAAACACCCAAAAAAACAAAAAACAAAATCATGATTCAACAAATTTACAACGCTAATCAACATTAGAGCAACAACTAAATAGTAACGATCATTTTACAAAACAAAAACTAACACCACCTAGTAAATTAACACATCAAAAAAAGTCGCTAGTTGTTTGCAAAACTAAGCATGAACTTACAGAGATAAGCCACTCTAGGGTTGCTCTTTACGACTTCACTGGCAACATGAAGAATCGGAGATATCTCTAAGAGCATAGACGGCAGTACCTCACTGTCAAAAAATGTCTCCCCGAGGTTCTCCGCTGTCCGCGTCTGCGCGATCTGCCTCGCTATCAAAGGCTTCAGAACTTCACAGAGAATACCAGAAGTGCAATACGCCTTTGTAAGCTGCGGACTGGATAAAAAGCAAAAAATTGACAGTCAAGTAGGGATTGAGTGAAGCATCACCTAAAGACCTAATATCGCCCAGAGGACCTACCGATCTATAACAGCAGCATTTTGCAAATCATTGATATCCTCAACGTGAAGTTGATAAAAACTTCTCAATTCACTTAAATCGCTATTTTCTGCCCTTCCCATTAATGTGAGATATTTATCCTAACAGAGTTTTTTAACCAAAAAAAGATCAGCAAACAGTTAAAGCTAACAAAGGACATGCACAAAAAGAGCTATAAGCAGTCATAAATTGTACTGGAGGCGATTGTAAATGCAAGAGAACTATTACCAAATTTTATTAAGGGGTGGTTCAGGGATTTATACAGTATGAGTTCAAATTTATTCTTTTTCAGAATTTTTTCCTCATCTTCTCCAATTCTTAAATCCTTTTCCTTTGGAATACCCATAGAAATGGCAAAAAATTTACCATGTACAACAATTTCATCAGAGAGGATTCAACCATAAATAAAAGAAAAAATAAACCAATTTGCTGAAGCAAAGACTTGCTTATCAAAGTTATTTGCTTTGCACTAGACGAAATTGTTTCATTCAGTTTGAAACGCTGGATTTACTGTTCACAGAACTATTCATTGTTATGTTTGATTAAGTTCTATGGCAATGTTTAGTTTAATGTCTATGTCCTTTGCTAATAGATTAATTAACTCTGCAATGCGTTTAATGGTCTCAACCAATCACAATTCATTTGAGATGTAAATTTGGCACTGTATCCGTTCTTTGTGAATCTACAACAATAGAACCTATCATTGCACAAAACACCTCACCGTAAACAAATAGCATTGTAAGAAGTCGTCAACACAAGATACTTCCACATATACATAACCTAAGTACATAACAAAAAGAAAAGTTCCATACCCTCATTGTACACTAGGTGTCCATGAGTGTGTTGACAAGTGCCCGTCCTAAAGTCCTGGGTCAACCCTTTAACATAACCAGTGCCCGCTCATCTCAACCCACTCTTAACTCATTTTCCTAAAAAGTGGTCTTTAACCTTAACAGACTGTTGCTAGGAATAGGCTGACCCAATTTATGTCAAAGATGATTCTAAACTAACACAACACTGGTTGCTAGGTAACAAGGACTCTCCTTAATATAGATAACGATATTATAGAGGCCACATATATTTTAAGAGGAATTGATTCTGTCACTAGAACTGATTGTATCCTGTAAGAATAAATTAACATTTATTTTATAAGTCTATAAGAATGAATTAAATGGACAATTAAACAATATTGCGTTGAAAATTATTTCTTTGCGGTATCAAAGGGGTTGACTAAACTCAGAGCAACTAAATATATCAAGAGGCACAGCTATTTTTACCAAGCGTAAGCCTTAATCTCTAATTCCAACCAAAACCAAAAGGGGAGACAGGGAAAGGTTGGGATGAGGGGGGAGTAAACACAAATGAAATTGAACAACCCACGAGAGCGCCCCCCCCTCCCCCCCAATTCATAAAGAACGAAAGGGGAACCCGCTGTTATTTTCCTTTTCCTAAGGTACCCATTACTGTTTTTCTTTCCCTTTCTTCAATTGCTTTAGTGGCAAAACATTAAAGAGCTCTACTTTTTTGAGACCTGAAATACTGATTTCTAAGAAGGCTACCAAAATCTATACAAGCATTATTGTCTAAGGTCTGCAAACGAGTGAATAATTCTCACTATATGCAAGAAAAAAATAAAACTTGGCATGCACTTGATATGAAGAACATAATAATGCTTACTCTTTCTAGTTGTTGAAGGAGAGCAGTTTTAAACTGACATACATCATGATGCCCGCTAGATGTGGGATCTAACTCCTGAGCTTTCTCAAAGGCATAAGATCGGCCTACATTAAAGTCCGAACAAACGAGCCAACTATCAAGCTATTGGAATGCATAATGAAAACTGAAAAATAATTATGCCCGGAGAAAAAGAACAAATAATGTCAATTATATTGTTAGAAAATTAACTAAATGATTAAATTCACCTATTTCTATCAACTTAAAATTTTGGCACGAGCGGTGAATTAACATGTTATCGGTATAGAGATTATGAGGGTTCAAACCTTGGCTTCGTAGTTTACTCCCAATTCAATTAAAATATTCCACATATTGAGAATCACTTGTTAAGGAGGAGTTTGAGCCAACACGTAAGCACGAGCATCATAATATGAAATTAAATTGACATTACTTTACAAACAAACTTAGAGAACATGCCAAAATAATTGTTGTAATAAAACCAACAATAACAATAATAACAATGTTATTGGTGACAATAATAACAATAACAATAAAATAATAGACGGATAACTTATCGCAGCCAAAAGTATAAATTATATACTTTTATGTGATCAGTTTTTTTTTAAATTCAACTTAGTGAAGAAGGTATCCGTGTGTTTAATCACTACAGCCTCACTCATCGAGTATATATCTAAAGATTTCACAAAGTAAGAAGCAACGACATATTTCGATACACATATTTTGATTAGATAGCGTTATACTATCAATGTTAATGCTATATAATTGCAAAATTGGAAATGAGCAAGAGAAAAACTATTCAGTAGCTGAACTTATGACTGTGTCATGTTTATTTTACTTTATACTCATGCGGCCGAAGATAATGTGAATTTCACAGGTTCTTACATAAATAAGCCACTCAGTTTAAGTGTTCTGTAACAACCAGAGAAATCCTTGTGAATGCAATGACATGATTAGTCACCACACCCCATCATTAGCACCAGGACAGTCATACAAAACTCAACTCCAAAAACAGGTAATATAAGCTCAGCTGCCCACAATGTGTACATTGGCAAGCAAACTTAAAGCTAAACCTGTCATAATTGTGAACTATATACATGATTCAACAACTTTACAAAACTAATCAACATTAAAATTCCAAATTCACTAGCAGAAGAACTAAAAACGATCATTTTACAAAACAAACACTAACAAAACCCAAAAAAAAAAAATCATGATTCAACAAATTTACAACACTAATCAACATTAGAACAACAACTAAATAGTAACGATCATTTTACACAACAAAAACTAACAGCACCTAGTAAATTAACACATCAAAAAAAGTCACTAGTTGTTTGCAAAACAGAGCATGAACTTACAGAGATAAGCCACTCTGGGATTTCTCCTTTCGACTTCATTGGCCACACGAAGAATCGGAGCTATATCTGTGAGCGACGACGGCACGACCTCACCGTCAATAATCGTCTCCCCGAGGTTCCCGGCTGTCTCCTGGCGGTTCCTGGCTGCGCGCATCTGCGTGTATTCCCGGAACGCCTTACGCTCTCGCTCAACACCACAACCCCACCAGCAACTCCAAAACGGCGCCATGTTTCCGATCAAAACCTCAGAACCCAAACACCCTCACTCTCTGCACACGTACACTTTATTTACTATAAAATTCTTGAGGAGTGTTGGCCTGGGATTTGGACCTAACCTAAACCCGTACAGAAGAACCCAAGCCCAAGCCCAGGCCCAAGTCCAAGCCACTTCTTCCTCCCACCAGTCGAAGCCCCTTGACATTGGAATTTGGGCCTAACCCGCAAAAGCCCAACCCAAGCCTCTACTTCATCTTCTTCCTCTTGACCGAAACCATCTCCGCCGGAAGTAAAATGCCAGCCATGCCCAGCGACAAGTCCTTCTCCAATGCGTAACAGTCCAACGCCGCACGCCGATCCTCGTTCCCCAACTCGAATCGGTTTGCTCCAGGAAGCAGATCTACCTCCGCGAGATCCAGTAGACTCCGGAAAGGCGTTCGTTCCACACATCGGAGAAGGGTTCTTCCTTTTCTTCCGACGAGGAGACCTGCGACCCCGACGACCCCTCACCGAGCTTAGCACACTCCGGTGACCCAGAGTAACTCACCACCGCAGCCAGCCACGATCGGAGCTCGACCCCAAACCTCCGCCAACCCCGCCCCCATCGCGCCTCAGGAATCCAAATGACGCCTTTCCTCTCACCATCGACATGGGCGACCACCTCCACCGCTTTATTCCTACCCCCGCTCACCGAAAGCGTCTTCCTTTCCTCACAGTAATTTTTAGCAAACTCATCCTTCTCCTTGGACGAGGAAGCCTCCTCCACCGTAGCGGCTAACCAAGACGCGCACCGGTGACCCACCAGAATCAACCCAACGAAGCCCTTCCGTCTTTCCTCCAAACTGTTAGGTGTTTGAGGAAAGGGTGCAGCTAATGACAGAAAAGAATGGAGCTGAAATGAGGAAGGAGTCATTGCTTCGGGGAGATGTGGTCTCTGCGAAAGTGAGAAAAGAAGGAGGAAGATATCTTATCATTGAGGGACACGTGGTTGGCAGAAAGGAGAAGTCTGTGGAGGAAGGAACACGTGGGATTAAGCTGGCATGCATTTAGGAAATAAGGGGTTTTGGCGAGGAAGCACGTGGAGCATTCAGCTGGCTGGCAGGCATAATGGGCTTACAACCGCTGGGCTTATGGTTGCAACTAGTTAGGCGTGTTAGTTGTTCGGCTATAACTGTTTTGAATTGTAGTTAGCTTGATTCAATAAGCTGTAAGCTGATTGCATATATAATGCAATCAGCGTGAATGTAAGGATTCGTTTTTGACTGAAAGCTATTTGGCTGAAAAACGTGTGGAGATTCTTGAGTATCTCGAAGTCTCAAATATACCTTTGGTTTAGACCAATTTCTGTCAATTTCCATTTCTAATATCTCTTTTCATTTCAATCCATACAATAAATCATTTCTAAACACAGAAAATCGAGAGAGTTCCTCACAAGTGGTATCAAAGCTATTCGATTCTATACAAGTGTTAGCAAGTTTTTTTTTACAAGGCTGCAACAATGTCAAACGGCACCAGATTGTCTCAAATGCAGAAGGAGATGGATCTCATGAGCTGTCAAGTGGGAGAAATTGCAGAGGTAAAGTCTCAGGTTGAAGAATTAAGGTCTCAGATGATGGCTCTCACTGCCAGTGTGAACACCATAGCCAGCAACATGTCAACCCTGATCAAAGACGAAGCAACAAGTTCAAAACAATGAGAAAATCACAAAGGCAGATATGCATAAATTCCTAGAGGAAGACATCATTACAATGAAGAAGAATATCATGGAGGGTACAGGAAGTATAAGTTTAGAGGGAAGATAGATTTTCCAAGGTTTGAGGGTGAAAATCCTGCTGATTGATTGTACAAAGCCAAGCAATATTTTATTATTCATGAGACTCATGAGGATGAAAAGATTCCTATGGCTTCTTTCCATTTGGAGGGAGTAGCATTAACCTGGTTTCAAGATGCTGAGGCTACGGCTCAGGTTAGTACATGGGATTCATTTTATTGGTCTTGTATGATTAGGTTTGGACCTACTGCATATGATGATCCAATGGAAGCTATGATGAGGTTGAATTAAACCAGCAATGTGGCAGTGTATAAAGCTAAGTTTGAGGTATTGTCTAATAGATTGAGGAACTTAACTCCAGGATATAAGCTGAGTTGATTTTTGAGTGGCTTGAATGAAGAAATCAGGCTTCCTGTCAGATTGTTAGCTCCTACTAATCTATTACAAGCTTTTGCCTTGGCAAAAATACAAGAAGAATATGTGGCTACTGCTAGGAAGACTTTTAAGCCATATTATATGGGAGGTGATAGGTCCTATGGACACAATTCTAGAAAGGGGACAACACCATTTACTCAAGGAGGGTCGAGTAATTTTGGTCAATTTTCTAAAAAAGATGAGGGACAGAATTATTTGTTTAGAAAACCCAATAGCACATTACCTATCCAGAGGGTTTCTTCTGCAGTTATGAAGGAAAGAAGATCTAAGGGTCTTTGTTATACTTGTGATGAGAAGTGGAACCCTGCACATGTGTGCAACTCTCCTAAAGTTTATATGATGCATGGTGGAGAGATTCAGCGAGCTGATTATGCAAATGATATTTTTTTTTTTATTCGGTTGATGGTGTAGTTGCTGTGGAGGATCAACAGTGTGCAGAATATGTTGGAAATCCTAAGATTTCTATACATGCTATTTCAGGTACTCCTACACCTAATACTATGAGAATTGTGGGCACTATTCAGCAGCAAAGAGTAGTAATTTTGGTGGATTCAGGTAGTACACATAATTTTCTAGACCCTTCTGTTGTTAAAAGAACAAAGATTTCTATAATTTTTCAGCAAATAATCAAGGTGACAATTGCAAATGGGGAAGAGATGCTAAGTGAAGGCAAGTGTACAGATGTGTGTTTGAAATTCCAAGGTAACACTTTCTGCTTAGAATTTTTTGTACTTACCTTAGGGGGTTGTGATGTTGTTTTGGGGGTTCAATGGCTAAGGACCGTAGGCCCTATTGCATGTGATTTTTTGCAATTGCCAATGTCATTTTCTTGGAGGGGTATTTTCAGTTTTATTGAGGGGTTTACAGCCTACTACTTTATCTTTGGAAGAAAACTTTAATTTCTTTAAGTCTTCTAACAAAGGGGTAGTTTTACAAAGGCTGCTATACCTATTCTTCAAGTGCTGCATGAATTGTTAGGGAGTTTTAATGATGTGTTTGAGGAACCTACGGATTTACCACCTACGAGATCACATGATCACATAATTTTGTTGAAGGAGGATTCCAAACCCGTGTGTGTGAGACCCTATAGGTATCCATACTTTAAAAAAACTGAGATTGAGAAAATTGTAAGGGAGTTATTACAATCAGGGGTTATAAGGCTTAGTCAAAGCCCTTTTTCATCCCCTATTTTACTGGTAAGAAAGGTTTATATGGGAGTTGGAGGATGTGCATGAACTATAGGGCTTTGAATTTGGTGACAGCGAAAGATAAATTCTCTATCCCTGTTATAGATGAACTTTTGGATGAGTTGTTTGGGGCAAAAGTTTTTTCTAAACTGGATCTAAGGTCGGGTTACCACCAAATTCGGGTTTGTGAAGAGGACATCCCTAAAATGGCTTTTAGAACCCATAAGGGCCACTATGAATTTTTAGTGATGCCTTTGGGCCTTACTAATGCCCCTTCCACTTTTCAGGGGTTAATGAATGAGGTGTTTAAACCATTCTTGAGGAGGTTTGTACTGGGTTTTTTTTAATTTTTTATTTTATGATATTCTAGTATATAGTAAAACTATGGAAGACCATGTTGTTCATGTGGGTCAAGTTTTACAGATTTTACAAGCGCATCAACTATATGCTAAAATGTCAAAGTGCATATTATTCGGGGTAGATGAAATTGACTACTTGGGACACTTTATTTCTGACCAGGGTGTAAGGACAGATCCTTCTAAGTTGGAAGCTATCTCAAAGCGGCCTATACCTACTACAATTAAGTCACTAAAGGGGTTTTTGGGCTTAACAGGGTATTATCGAAAGTTTATTAGAGGTTATGGGATATTTGCAGCTCCTTTAACAACTTTGTTGAGAAAAAAATTGTTTTAAGTGGAATGAGGCAGCAGGAAAGGCTTTTGATTCCCTTAAACATGCTATCACTCATCCACTAGTTTTGAGATTGCCAGATTTTTCTAAGCCATTTACGATTGAATGTGATGCTAGTGGGTTGGGTATTGGGGCTGTTTTAATGTAAGAATGGCAGCCTATTGCTTTTATGAGTCAGGCTTCAAAAGGTAAAGCTCTTTTTTACTCTACATATGAAAAGGAGTTATTATCCTCAGTTTCAGCAGTGCAGAAATGGAGATCCTATTTACTTGGACAATCTTTTAAGATTAAAACTGATCAACAGTCCTTGAAATTCTTGCTGGAGCAAAAGGTGGGCACTGTTACTCAGCAGAGATGGACGTCAAAGTTGTTGGGATATGATTTTGTGATTGAGTATAAAAGAGGTAAGGAAAACAAAGTGGCTGAGATGCCCTATCTAGGGTTTTTGAAGAGACAGCAGTGCCTGTGGCAGCTACTTGCTCTTTGATCTCTTTTCCTTCTCCTAATTGGTTAGAAGAGCTAAAGTTGAGCTATGATTCTGATTCAGGTACTACAGAATTGTTGCACAAGTTTCAGCTAGGTGAAGATGTTCCTAAGGGTTACATGTTGAAGCAAGGTTTGATTCTGAAGAAAGGCAGAATTTTTTTTGTTAAGAATTCCCCCTTTAAAAGTAAAATTTTGGACTATATTCACAATAGTCTACAGGCAGGTCATTTTGGTTATAGAAAGACTGTTCAGAGAGCTAAAGCTGATTTTTATTGGGAAGGTATGAGGAAAGATATCTGAAAAATGGTGAAGGAGTGCCCTATTTGTCAAGTGTCTAAGGTGGAGAATATTCATTCACCTGGTCTACTACAACCTTTACCTATTCCTCAGGGCAGTTGGACTGATATCTCAATGGATTTTATTGAGGGTTTGCCCATTTCTCAAGGGAAGAGTGTGATATTTGTTGTGGTGGACAGATTGACTAAATATGGTCACTTTATAGCTCTAGCTAATCCCTTTACAGCTGTAACAGTGGCTAACCTATTTTTTGAGCAAATTTTCAGGTTACATGGTTTGCCTCAAACAATAGTGTCTGACAGAGATAAGGTGTTTACAAGCTCTTTTTGGAGGGAATTGTTTAAATTTCAAGGTACCACATTAGCTTTTAGCTCAGCTTACCATCCACAGACTGAAGCTTTAAACAAATGTTTGGAGGGGTACTTGAGGTGTTTTGTTGGAATTAAGCATAAGGCTTGGATTAAATGGTTACCTATGGCCAAGTGGTGGTATAACACCAATCATCACTCTTTTACTGGCCTAACTCTGTTTGAAGCTGTTTATGGCTTTGTGCCTCCTAAGCTACTGCCATATGTTCCAGGTATTACAGCTAATGATGCAATAGATCAATCCTTAAAATCTAGGAAGCAGGTAATTCAGATTTTAAGGGATAATTTGCTGAAATCACAGAACCAGATGAAGCTTTATGCAGACAAACTCAGAACTGAAAGACATTTTGTTGAAGGTGATTGGGTTTTTCTCAGATTACAACCTTACTGTAATACCCCGATAAAAGTCAACCTTTGTATTAAACCAAAATCCTTCCTTTAGGAGTAATCGATAGAGGTTTTAAAAAATGGGAGTTTAATGAGACCCGAAGCCTTTAGCTTTAACCTAATCACGTTTGAAACCTCTAGGAATGAAAGCTTGACACTGACCCATAGGGGGAGGATGTACGCTAGGTCTGGCGGACGTACGCTTCTGTCTGTAGTGCGGATGTACGATGGGGGACCACCGGACGTACACTCTATAAATAGTACACCAGACGTACGTGAGACCACCGGATGTACGCTACTTTTTCAATACCCTTTAGGTAATACTTGGAATGAACGAGACACCCTTTGGACCAATGTGCAAAGACCACCAGATATACGCTAGGGTTGCCGGATGTCCACTACTCTGTTAGAGAGTTGGTGGTGAACTTTCCCTATAAATAGCCCGCTCATCCTCTCATTTCTCACGCCTTCCTCCATTCCCTGGTGTGCCCCTAGGCTACCAAACCCTTTCCTTAGTATTTTTTAGTGAGAAATCCAAGAGAGACAGCTTCAACGAAGAGTTCCGAGAAGAGGAGGCCATGTCCGTGCGTAGCTTTGGGGTAAACTCTGTTCCCTTCACATTTATCACTGACTTATGTTGTGTTTCTGCCTTGATGATGATTTTCAAGTGCTCACCAAATGTTTTCCTAAAGAAAATGATGGTTTCGAAAGGGTTTTTCTCAACACACTGCATTATGTTGTAATTTCCTATGTTGCATGTTCTGTTTTACTAGTTTAGAAGAGGTCTAGAAGACTATGAAAGCCATTAGAAACATGCACTGTTCGAACCTTGAAACAGTGTGCTTAACACACTGAGCGGAAGTACGCCATCGAGGTCGGACGTACGGTCAGTAGGTAGGGCACCTGTTTTTAAGTTTCATACGTGTATGCTTTAACTTAGCCATAACTCTAGATTTCATAAGACTTAGAATAACGGTGTCTTGTATCCGTTATAACAGGAAATAGCTTGGTCGGAGGATTCGCTCGAGTGCGCGAGGTAAGTAAACACTTACACCTTTTTTCGTAAACCGTGGGATATGTCAGTTGACTGACCACGCGTATGATATGAGCATGTTTATTTCCTACAAAATACTTGGTAACGGTATTATTAAATAAACCCCCAAGATGCATCGTAAGACATGGTACGCCGGTACGTGCGGTATGAACGGCCATGGGCTTAACATATAAACTACGTATTATGGTCAAATATGTGTGTTATGTGAGGGTTGTGGATCCATCGATTTCGTGACCTTGAAGCAAACATTCACAATGGTTCGGTCACTACAGGACGGACGTCATTAGTTGGTGTGAGCCACTCCGGGTCGGACCCGATCGTGCCACTAATTTTACGTACGGTATGTTATGCAATGGCTGGGGCACTGTCGTTGTATTATAGGTCTCTCGGGACAGCATCAACCTTGCTGAGAATGGGTAATATCTCAGATATATCATGTATGTGAGTTATGACCTATAAAGCATTATCCTTTTCTGCATCAAAACAATTAGGCAATTATCGTCGGTTCTACACCATAAAGCTTTAAAAACCCTAAGACCTATGAAATTGTGTATTAGCGAAGGTAATGCCATCTTTTTTGTTATTCCTCGAATTGCACATTTACTTTTATTAATTTGGTTCATGTCATGCCTAAGTGTGAGGTTTAATTACTAAGTCATTAAACTTACGCGGTTATTATTCTTTAGGTAATTTGATTCACTGTTATGGAGGTGGCTAGAGTTGCTATTGCCTGACTAGCTATGCTTCATCTATAGTTACATGTTTGTCTTAGTTGTTTAGTAGCTCTATGTTCTTATTTGATAAATTGTAGTACTCTCAAATTTATTCACCTTCCTTGCATTTACTCTGACAATTTTTATAAGAGCGATTACTTATTTGACCACACGTTGGTTCAACTGGGTGAATTGCCAATGACTCTACCAGATTAGCCAAGCTAATTTTGGGGGCGTTACACCTACCGTCAAAAATCAGTAGCAATGAGATGCAATTTGAAACTCTCTCCTAGGTTTTTTGGGCCTTTTCAGGTCGTCAAAAAAATAGGAGCAGTAGCTTATAAACTAGCTTTACCTGATGATGCGAAGATCTACCCGGTATTTCATGTATCTTGTTTGAAGAAAAAATTTGGAAGCCACGTGTCACCTCTCCTAGTTCTACCTTCGGTGGATGAAAATGGAGAACTGAAGCCCGAACCTGAGGCTGTGTTGAACCGCAGGATGCGCAAGGTGGCTAATCGAGCGGTGACTGAGGTTCTGGTCCATTGGAAGGGCACGACCAAGGAAGACAATACTTGGGAGCTGCTCCACGACGTACGACGAGATTACCCACACCTTGTGGGCAAGGTGTTTTAAAGGGGGATCATTTGTTAGGTGTTTGAGGAAAGGGTGCAGCTGAAGACAGGAAAGAATGGAGCTGAAATTGATCCACAGCAACTCATTTTCTAACGCAAATCTGGCTCATTCAAATTGATCCACAGCAACTCATTTTTTATTACTATATTGGCACTCAATAGGCCAAATCTCATCTCCAATCGGCAAATAGAACCAATAATTAGAGATTTTTTTATATTTATTTTTTAAAATTTTGCTCGATTTTCTTCTTAGGATACAGTAAAAGTTCAAACACAAGCTAATCAGAGAGCTCATCCAACTGCAAAATGGGCTGCAGCTCATTATTCTTATGGAACCCATCTCTGTAGCTCTCCCATTCATATTATTTTCTTTCTTATTGTTTGTAGTTTTTATTTTCCTTTATTTGCCATTTTCTATATAATTTGTTTGAGCAAAAATTTATAACACCCTTCATCCTGCAAAAAATGGCAAGAAACATTGTATAAAAGGCATGAGAGATAAGCTCTACCAAAAAAAAAAAAAAAAAAACAGAGACATAGATAGTAAAACAAGGATTTTAATCGTAAGGAATACAATCCAAAACTAAAGGCGAAACCTTTAACCCTTTGTATCGTAAATCACCAAGTGCAAAATCTAAGTACAAGTTTTATTAGATGTTCATTTAAAGCTATGAAACTTACATGGCCACTTGGCTCCATGGCTATGTTCTCAGTAATCTCAAATGTTTCTTGAACAAAAACCCAATGCTAAGACAGGCCGAGAAGAGCCCTGAATTATTCCTTATTCTGATTCGAGTTGTGTTTTCTCGATCTGGGTATACAAGAAATTATTAGACTTTCTTTTGGTACAACTTTAAATGTTGAATTTAACATAAAAAAAAATTGTATGGAATATGATTCAGCTGGTGAAGTAGGGGTCGAATGGATTGCCACAGTTTGGATCAGAGATATGATGCCTGTAAAAGACTGCTGGCTCTTCCCACGCTGAATTGGTAACTTGAAAGGGTTTCTTTCTTTCTCAAGATGCCTCCAATCCCGATAAACCACCGGAGGGTCGGCAGTTGAAGCAGTCAAAAAGTCTTTTGGAAGTTGGAAACAACAAAAAGAAATGAAAAAAATAATACATTCACACAGAGACAACAGGACACCGCCAATGAAACAGTCATAAAACTGACAGGAAACCTCCATTTTGCAATCACAGTTTCGTTTGTCAACTTTCATTTGTCTCCCTCCATTGTAGCGCTAGCTGCCTTGTTGCCCATTTGGCCATTTCCTCATTTCTCCGTCTCCATCGCTCGTTTTCTCCACTCCACCTGTTCTTGTCTTTTCCTTTCTTCTCACTCCTCCAATTATATACCTCTCGTCATGTCTTTTCCTCAGGCAGCATCTCCCGCATTCCCTTGGTTTTTTTATCCCAAGATTCCTTCATATTCCTTGCATCTTCTCTAAGAACTATCGTCCAAGGACGCTAGTTTTTCAAGTCCAAAGCTGGGAAAAAAAACCCAGGTTGAGCCGATGAGATTTTAGTGGTGGAAACTTCGTTGGGTACGCGAGATATTCGACAAAATGCCTTTTGCTTCTGAAGAATTGGGATTTGCTTGAAGTTTCGAAAACTCTGAGGTCCTTTGGGAAAAGGTACAATAAGTGACATTTGTGGAATAGGGTGCAGTGTGTTGTATATATGTAGTTTTATATGTCACTCGGTAGGAATCACAAAGTAGGTTTTAGTTTCTCTGCAATTATTTTCTTTTTCTCTGGCCTTCTTTCTTTGGTTCAGTTTGTTCTAAATTGACTGAAAGTAAGTTTTGCATTAGAGAATATGGATAAATAGTTTATTTAGTGAGTTCAATAGCTTCAATCTCTGAATTATCTGAGTTTATGCGGATCTTCATATTATTTATGTTTCAAATTGTAACAAGGAACCCTTAAAGGTGAGTAATTGGAATTTATGCAGTGGACTCTAACTTCAACGTTGTTTTCCCTAATTTTCTTCATCTAGTGTAATTTTTTTTTTTAAAAAAAAAATGTATTTCCAAGGTACATGACTCAGAATAAACTTTGTGTGAAATTTAGGTTAAATAACATGAATGAGCTTTTACATAGGGTATATGGCAACATCAAATAAAATTTTAAGATTTGATGATTAGACCTTCACTGCAACAAATTTTCTTGTAGTCTAATGTTAAATGAGTAGTTTCAAGATAATGTTCACCTTCCTTACTTTTGGGAGCATCGATTGGCTCTGTCTGGATTTATTTATCACTGTAATACTCTTTCTTCTTTGCTACTGGATCCAGGTTAGAGGAGGCCCTAATATCAGCAGAAATGGCGTCATCTTTGGAGGAGCTTCTTTCCGAGGAAGGGTTTAAAGGAAGAAGATCATTGACTAGGGCAAGATCATGTGTAAAAGCATATGCTACAAGTATGTCGTTCTGCAATTTCCAATATATACACAAGAATGATTATGCACCAGGTCATAGAAACAAGACGGAGAGGGCAAGGTCTGATGTAGCTCGATACAATTCGAAACGTGAATTTCCAACAGGTGATTATATTAGGGGTAGGAGGTCAGGGGATAATCTGGTTGGAAATGAGAAAAAAGACGAAAGATTGAAGAAAGAAAGTAGGGAAAGACTCTTAAACTATCTTAAGGAAGGTAAAAGATTCAACTTATCAAAAGATGTGCCACAAAATGAAATAGATGAGGTTTGTAAGCAAGATGATGGGAGATTTGGGGATATATATTCAAATAAAGTTCATAGCTCAGAGAGAGGGAAGGATGAGTATTCTAATGGAGCCGGGGAAAGGGAAGTATACAAAGAGAGGCTAGGGATGGATAAAAAAAAGGACAAGAGGGAAGTTCACTTGGGGATTCTTCAGAGCTATCTAATTCAATTGGTCCTTTCTCATCTCAGCCTATGGTCAGAAAAAAGCTATATGATGCTGTATTTGGCTGTTCAAGTAAACCAGGAGTTGATGAAGCTGAAGATGATGGGGAGACAGGGAACTCTAACAATCGTATGAGAAGCTTTGGTGGTTCTGTTGTTGTTAAACGAACTTTAACAGGTGCTTCTGAAACTGTTGAATGTACAAACCAGGATATTGACGAAGATTCAATCGAGAGTGTGCTGGATGATGCATTCCTTCCCGTAAGTGATTTTTTTGGTTGTAGCATTATTGTTCCTATCCTTAATTGTTTTTATTTTTATGATTTCTTTTTTCTTCAATGTTTTAGCTAATATGAATGGATGCTTTACTAAGTGTATTAAACAACATTGGGAGAGTGTCACTCTTTGACTACTTAAGAATGTTACCATCTTCTAAATAGCTTCTGAGTATTCAGCATTGCGACCTGTCATTAACTCTTGTGCTAGTAGATACTTTATGCATACTAACCTGCCATTATGCCATATATAATCTAAAGGAACTGCAGGAGTTTTTTATTCGTGAAAGATATCTTTGAATCTTGTTTGCACCTCAGAATATTTTTATGCTAATTTTGGTCATTTGCAGGTTGATTTCTAACCAAAATCTGCTATCATTGATAAGGACTACAAAACAGTTAACACTTAGTCGAACCTCACAAACAAAACACACTTACAATCTCTCACAAATACAAATCAGCCACAAACCCATCACATCAAAATCACACCAACTCAAACACCCACGACTCTACTTTTCATACGGGAGGACTACCTTATGCCAAGTCCCCTATTTGGACAGCAATGCTTATATGCATAATGATTCATCTGTAATCCATTACTCTCTTCTTAGTCATACAGGTTTATCATGTGTACCAAGGAACTACTTCACTTCCTTATTTCTCTACTTTTCAACATGGGATTTCAAACCTTGGAATTTCAAACAACTTTTGACATTTTCTCTACAGTTGTGAATGCTCAAGAATCTTACCATTTTTGTAGGAAAACGAACCCTCGACAGCTGAGAAAGAATGGAGGTTGTATATGGTGAGTGCTTTGCCTCAAAGTAATCTTAATGGTGAATTTTGTGATTCTACTCTATGCGAGAAACTGCGGGGGATAGTGAAAGGCCTCCTGCAGCAGCCTATAGAAAAGAAAATGACGAGCTTACATTCAAAAGCATAGAAAAATATATTTTTGAACTGCAAGACACTGAAGCTTCTGCTGATCTCAGAGCTTCTTCTTGTTTCAATTCCAGCGAGGTATTGACTTCCTGTTCTCTTGCAAAAGTACCCAATTCTCGACTATTTTCTTGATTTTAGTTGCTAGTTTCTGATAGGTACTTATTTAACTTATTTTCTTCTAAGTGCAGCCAATCAAAATAAGGTCCTCTCTTGAAGGTGAGTTAAAGGAATGTTTCAGGATTGAAACTCCTTTTTTACTGACCATTTCGATCCATTGCTAATTTTACATTTTCTTGGCACAGAGCTACATGGAAGTTATGAATACTTTGATGAACATTCTTTCTTCTCGAGCATTCCTCAAGGCTTTATTTGTCCACTTACTGGAAAGTTGTTTGAAGATCCAGTGACAATAGAGACGGGGCAAACATTTGAACGGGTGGCCATCAAGGCATGGTTTGATCAGGGAAACAGAGCATGTCCAGTAACAGGAAAAACTTTGGAATCACTTGCTGTTCCACTTACCAATTTTGTTTTGAAGCATGTAATTGACAATTGGAGATCTGGACATTGTAAGAACCTCTTGGCTTTTGCCTCTAAAGTAATGGAAAACTCAGGCAGACATGGTCTCCAACACTTGGATGAAACTGTCGTTTTCATATTAGAGCAGCTTCTCACTGCTTTCAACGAAGAGGAAAAAAGAACAAATGCCACGCATATCATATCTCTTGGTGGCTTGCATTTTCTTCTTCAAAGGTTTGAAGTGGGAAAGCTAGAAGGGAAAGCTCATGTGGTAGCACTCTTGTCCTGTTGTATTGACGCAGATGCAAGTTGCAGAAATCAGATAGCGAGAAATATCATCAAACAGTGTCTTCTTGAGCTACTCCAGAGCAAACAGGTTAAGTCGAGAACAAATGCAGTGCTGCTGTTGGTCGAACTGATTTGCCTGAAAAGGTGGGTGACTTTTTGTTTTTGGTAGTCAATGTTGCCAGATCCGTTTTTGTTGCATCCTCATCTTCTTGCTATGTTTTGGTTATCATCAGTCCCTGATATATCCTTTTTAGTCTTCCTTCTCCATATCTTTTTGTTTGTGTGTGCATGTCATTGGTGTGCAATTGAGTGTCCACTTGTTTTATTTGCAACGCCACTATTCACATTGGAGAATCATCTTCTCCTATAATGGCTAAGAAACAGCAAAGGGGATTTAGCAGGGACACTTTTTTGGATGTGGCCTTTAAACCTCAACTATTGACTGAATACATTTTTTAGTATGTATTTGAGATGGAAAAGTAAGGACCATTCAGATCTAAAAGACTAAAATTGATCAGTTGACCCGGTCTTTTTTTTTTTTGGAAAAAAAAGTATCAACTAATTTGTGGAATTTTTGTTGAAGTAAAAGTTGAAATGGATGACATGGTAGGGAACCATTGACCCAGAAACTCAGTTCTCGAGAAAGGATAAACGTACCAGTATATGACCTTTTTGGTGGTCTTTCTTTGGAATGGTTTAAATTTACATCAGTCTTTTTAGATAAATAAAAGTTTTCTGGATGTTAAACTTTTGGATAATAGTTGAAAGTCTCTTTCGGGAAAAGAAATTGCGGTTGAACAATTAGTTGATACAAGTATCACATATATACAAGTATCACATATACTGACCTGCTGTTATTCGGCCTCTTTTATAGGGCTCCGTCTATGTGAAAATTTATTGCGTTCAATAACTTTAGGCAGTGTCCTGCTTAATTATTAAGGGACATCGTCTTTGAGCTTTTCATTTTAACAAAATTCTTTGTACCACATGGTTATGAATCCCATACTCGATATTAAATATGTCAAGAGTGTATAAACTATAAAATACTTTTTTTTTTCCCTTAGATATCATGACTAAACCTAAAGTCTGTTTACATGCATTGATTACTATCCTTTTTAAGTACTCATACCCCACCCCAAGAATACAAGAACAATGTATATGGTAGCTTTGCTTCTTTGTCTTCTTGATTTTAAAAGCTTCCAGAAAGTATACTTACCAAAAATAAAAAGATACCAGAATATTGCAGTAGAACTGGCAGTGTCACGTTGGGAGTGGTTGTAGAAGCAGTCGGTGATTTTTTCTATCTATTTGTCTTCCACCACTTACACATTGTTTGCCATTGCAGGTGGAAAGACGTTACTTTATTTTTAAGTGGCTTGCAGAATGAGGGGATAGCGGATACAATGTATGTTCTGCTTGTGTATCTCCATAGTTCTCCAAAGGAGCAGAGACCTCTGGTTGCTGTACTTCTGTTTCACTTAGATCTTCTGGTATGCTCCTATAGTTTGCAGATGTTTTTAAACTATGATCTTGGTTCTGCTTTTGCTTACTTCTCTGTCTGCTTTTCGGATTCTAACCTTAAAACTTTGGCCTAGTTAATATGAAACTTGAGAACAATACTTCTCTAAAGATTAATATATATATGTAGAGAGAGAGAGAGAGAGGGAGAGAGATGGAGTGTAATGACATCCTTCCACACTTGAAAAATCAATGGAAAGAGGTAACTGTAGAAAATTCATTATGGTTGCAGACAAATTTTCTGCTTCAGTATCTCTGTATTCTTGGATTACACATTGCTTGAAGGAAATTGTGGTCAGGATTCATCAAGGGGCAACTTGTGAATAATGTCATTTAGAAAAGAGTAATGCTACGGAGCGTCAAAATTTCCACCCAAAATCCGCTTTGTACCTACGTGGCTGTGGTTAACAAACTGAGGTTAAGTATTTTTATTATTTTTTTTG
>CM017324.1:2115519-2158285 GCA_006937295.1 Carpinus fangiana
ATTTCCAGCAAGTTTACGCCAGCAGTAGGAAATTCATCCCAGCAAAACTATCATCAACAAATTTTGCCAATAGCAACAGACAGAAAATCTTTTATGTTTATGGTTTTCAACAACCAAATATCCACCAATCATCCGAGCCCACCAAAACTATTCCTCCATACTTAGTATACATGTATACATACCTTCTTCAATTCTGTTGTGGTGCAGTGGATGGGCGTGGCATCGGCGTAGAAGGGATAGCTTGTGGTGGAAATTGTTTTGGGAAGAAATTGTTTGGGTAGAAGGGATAGCTTGTGGTGGAAGCTAGGGGCAGATAGCGTGTGGAGGAAGCCATGCGTGAGTTTTATTTCCTTTGTACTTTTTTTTTTTTTTTTATAAAAATACTTAACCTCAGTTTGTTAACCACAGCCACGTAGGTACAAAGCGGATTTTGGGCGGAAATTTTGACTCTCCGTAGCATTACTCTTTAGAAAATGAGTTTGATTGTTGCTTATTTGGAAGAAAGTATGATAAGAACATGGTTTGTTATCATAATTTTTGTCCTTGAACTAAAAATTTGAAGGGTGCTTTTGACAATTGAACACTAGAAAACGACCTACCGCCTGGAACTCATGCTTCTGCTAATTGGTAGATATGTCTGAGAGCTTCAAAGATATTTTGGCTGAGACAACCATGTGGTTGCAGGTAGAACCTCAGAAATATAGCATATATAGAGAGGAGGCAATTGATGCCATTACGATGGCTCTTGAAGACAGCTTAGTGGATGAGAAGGTTCGAGAAAAGTGTTTCAAAGCACTTCTTATCTTGGGAAGGCGTTTCTCTTTCTCTGGGAAGTCATTGACAGAGAGTTGGATCCTAAAGCAAGCAGGATTCAAAGATATCTATGAGGTGAATCTTCTTGAAAATGAAGATGAGAATTCATTAGCCGATGACACTGTTTGGGTAAGTTGTTTGCATGTTCTTTTGACCTCTGCCTCTCACATTTTAGCTTCCATTGCACATGATACTTGTCTGGGTTTCCTATAATCTTTCTTCTCAACTATTCTTTATGGTTGAAGGTAATTTGACCGTTAAAGCAGATAGAACTTCCATAAATCTTCACCTCTGGGTATGTTTAAGCAGGGTCTAAGTTGTTTACTTATTCTCTCATCTCAAACTTGCCATGAGTGCATGTTATAATGAGTATCATAATCAACCTTTAGATTGTTCTTGATAATTATTCAACTCAATGAATGACTTTGTAATACCACCGGGGAGAGGGAAACAAAAAAAAAGAGAACTCATGTTTATAATGAAAAAATTGAATTTGAAGGCAATAAAGGTGCTTTGGATTGTAACTTCAGCATGGTAATTGTCTTAAAAAATGTCCCCACCTGTACAAAATTGCGTTGACGGTCTATTGTTAAACTGGATCTGGTTTAGAAATTTGAATGAAACTTTACTTTTAGAATTTGAGTAGAAGTAAACTTTTATAGTAAATTAAGACTTAAACTTGTGTGATTCATATTTAGATGGTAATTAACATGGAAGCTTGTTGTGGTCACTGAAAGTACTTTTTGATGTTCTGAACAAAATATAGGATGATGAAGAGCTGGCAAATGAAGAGTGGTTAAGGAACTTGTCAATGGAATTGCTCAGTAATGGGAAAAAGTCGTTCTTAGACACCATTTCTAAGTGTCTTCGTTCTGGAAACTTGGACATGGTGAGGGTCTGCCTAACCACTGTGGCATGGTTGAGCTGTGCACTCTCTTCACAATCTGATGTTGAGTTCCAGCTCTCTGCCTTCTCAGCTCTCATCTCTGGGCTGAAAGAAAGCCTGGAGAAAGGTGTGCAGATTGAGTACCAGATCCTTGCTTCAATGTCTCTGCTCTATTTCAGCAAAATATCAGGTTAGCCACTTCTACTCTCAAAATATTTTTGTATTTGAACTTACATCTCCTAGGTTGTGGATAGCAAGGTCCCAGATTTCTACTGAAAAAGAACATATAGCATGGCTGGACCTATTTACCTAATTAGAGCAGCTTTAGTCAGTGCATAGAACTTCCGACCGATCTGTTGCTGGAGTGATAACATTTCCTGTCTGTTGCAGAATGCAGAGTTCTTTTAATGGCAATTGCAGAAGAGATTGCAGCTCCTCTAAGAAGCCTAGCTGAAGTAACATGGACAGCAAAGCAACTATATGCAGGGGCGGATCTGGGGGGTCTTAAAAATCCCCTTTACCATGGTCAAAAAAATTCTTTTGCCTTTATTATGCCTTCCCTTAACCATAATTATGCCCTCTACCCTCATACTTAAGTTATATTATACCCTTTAATAAGTTGAAATTTGAAAAAAATTAAAAGCCTTAATTTTATATTTACAGTTTTCGTTTCAGAAGAAGCAAGAAGACGATAAACAGTACCTTCAAGCGTTCTATTATAATTATGGTGAGTCTGGTGTGGGGTCCATGAAAACTTAGAAGGTCAAAAAAAAATAAGGCCTGGAGCCATTAAGCCGCCGGCTTATAAACTTTTAAAAAAAAAACCTAAAAAGGCTTAGCCTTTTCAGCTTTTTGTGACACTAAAAAAAAAAAATGAAAAGGTGCTGCAGTAAAACCAAGAACAAAAAGGAAGGGTTTCTGCTGCTTTTCAACTAAAAAAAACTTTAAAAAAATTTTATTCAAATGTAAAACCCAAAAAAAAAAAAAAAAAAAAAAAAAAGGAGGCTTTGAGCCTCAATTTTCTGCCACCAACTTACAACTAAAAGAGAAAGTGATTAAATTTTTATTTTTCTAGACTTTTAACTTTTTTATTTTTCAATTTTAACGAAATTAAGTCTCAATTTTCTTTCACTTTTCAACTTCAAAGAAAAATTAAGGTATGTAAATATGTAATTAAATTTTTAGATTTAGATTTAAATTATTCTTTTAATTTAATTGTTTTAATATTTCTATTGCTAATTTGCTATTCAAGAATCAAGATTCAGCCTATTCAGCTATTCTTAATAATAACTTCAACGAAAAATTGAGGTATGTAAAATTGTAAAAATGTAATTAAATTTATATTGCTATTAATTCAGTCTGTTCTTGATAATCGCTTTTATATTTAATTATTTATGAAATTATATAGTTTTGTTTCATATTTTAATTGTATAAATATATAATTTGTAGTTATATGAGATTATGAAGAAAAACAACAATTCTATTGAGGTAGAATCAAATTCTAAACGACCTCGTGTTGAAGTAGATTTAGCAAATCTGCCCGAAGATCCTAACTTAAGAAAAAAAAAAAAAGTGTGATTATCATTATAGTGATAGAGACCAAATACGAAGAGCTTGTCAACCCTTTAATCATGATTTTCCAATAAAAGAATTTAGAAAAACAATGCGTCGTTTTAATCCAGCATGATTCAAAGAATATAAATGGTTCAAAGATTATCATCCTATTGTAAGTTATATTTATATATTTTAGAACATAATTACATTTTTGTTGAATTTATTCACTTATTTCGTTAGTTATATTTTTGTTCAACTTTATTTTTTGTATTCATTAAAAAAAATTATGCCCCCTATGGATGAAATTCCTGGATCCGCCACAGACTATATGCCATTATATCTGGGGGAGATCTGTAATCTTATTGGAAGCATGCATATTAGGCATTGGTTTTCTTTTGGGGAAAGTATTAGCAACTTGAGGCTCTTACCACTCTGAATGAATATCATTCTTTACAAACGTTTCTTAATATCTCAATTTTGCATTGGAGCAACCAAATTTTGGCGGAAAGAGTCACTCAGACCTTGAGAAGGGGTCATTTATGTTATCAGGACATTAGGTTAAGAGTGATATTTTTCCTGACACATGTACATTAATCACAAGAAGTGTTATTTTGTCGAATTATTTATTTCTCTTTTTAAATTTGGATGCTTTTGTAAATTTTTGTTGGTTAGAAATGTTCAAGAGGACATCAGTGAATCAACGTACCAAGTCATATTGTAGTTAACAGCAAGCTGTGTATATATATATATATATATATATGTTATTTTCCTTTTTGTCTTAAATAATATAATTGTGCAAACGACTACAATTATATACGGTAAATAATATAAAACAATTACACGCAAAAACACCATAACTCATGCAGTTTCTTCAATGTGTGGTACGTTTACGAGCTATTCTAGCTGAAAAATAAATTATTACCCACCATGTCTTTAGTCTGCGCTAACGGACGGAGGTGACTCGGCTCACACTGATTTTTCCACCTTCACCTTGTTGTGCCTAATGAGGTCCCGGCCTCCAGGTTCTCAAAGATGAAGATTGGATCGATCGATGCCAAATACATCCCTAGCGCCCTGATTTTTCACATTGGTCACCAGATTGAGGTTTTGTATATGTATATACATATTGAATGTTGTACGTATCACAATAATTTAATGGAACCAAGCATTAAAAACATAATTTTTTTTAATACTTTATTTCTCTCCTTTTTTTTTTTTTTTTTTGAATTTTAATCTGAGGGCATGGTTATGCTAGTTTATTTATATATATATATATATATATATATATTCGACCAACTACCAATCTTATCCATGTTTAACAATATTTTTCTTAGGAAAAAAAAAATGCAAAATCAGTCCCTGTAGTTTACCTGATTTGCAATTAATTAATTTCATGTGCTATCAAAATGAATTCAAAAGTTCTTGAGGTATGCCAAAAAAAAAAAAAAAAATAGTTTAGTTTCTACAGTCAAATTCCGTTCATTGACATAACTGATTTTGATAGCGTGAAACGTTAGAGCCAATAAAATTGTAATACTTGTCTTATTTAAGTCAGTATCAGTGTCACGTTAACGGAATTTGTTAAATTATTGGACTGAATTATTTTTTGGGATATCTCAAGAACTTTTGAATTTATTTTGATACCACATGAAGCTAATTGTAAATCAAGTAAACCACAAGGACTAATTTTACATTTTTGCATTTTTCTTACTACATAGTTAAGAAATTAAACCCTCCAGCACAATTCATAATTAACTGACTTCTTTAAATCACAATTTTTTTTTTCTTCAAAGAAAGCTAAATTTAAAGGTGTTCTATTAAATTGTCTAGAGCTCAAAACATCAATACATGATGAGTTCCACAGGCTCCTCCTTTATCTCAAAATCAATCAACCCCTCCTCGGCTGCTAGTTCTGGAGGTGGAGCCTCTTCTTTCCTCTTAACCTCATCATCATCATCTTTCTCTTGATCAATCTCCACAGGCTTCTTATGCACACTACGCCTCCCACCATTCCTTTTCCCTGGCGTTTTAAAAGACACAGGCAAAGCGGTAAGTCCACCACCTAACTGGACGAGGCGGAGGTTTTTCCTTTTGTTCTTGGCTTCTTGTCTTCTCCTCCTCTCATCACTACTATCATGCTTGTAATGAGACCCCATGTGAGCTGCAAATGATTGTGATGTATAGAACACTCCCCTGCACTTTGGACAAGTGTACGGACCATATTTCTTGTAAGGCAAGCTATGGGTGCGGCCATCGCCCTGATCATGATGATCATCAGTTTCATCTTCATGATGATGATGATGATCATCATCATCAGAAGAAGTACTTTTTGTATTACCTGGGATCAAAACTTTCAAAGGGTTGCTATTGGACTCAGAATTCAAGTGTAGGTTTTGCAAGTTGATCACGTTCCTCATGAGTGGTTGGCTTTCGCTAGGGTTTTGAAAATGAATGGGGTTTTGAAAATAATGATCTTGAAAAGGGTCCATCTGATAAGAGAGGGAATGATTCAGTTCGTTGGGCATGGGTAAAATCTGGTTTTGGAAAAGGGGTTGGCCTTGGATGTGGATTTCATGATCATCAGGAATGAAAATCCGATCTCTTGTTGAGGTTGCAGTGAGAAGGTGAGTTCTCACAACCTCTTCAGTTCTCACAATCTCAGTGACACTCATGATCTCAGCTACAGGAATTGATGCTTGGTTTTGCAATAAAGGGATATTATAGTCCATGACACGTGGCGTAACATAAGTTCTTCTCACCTCAGTCACTCTTTGACCCAAACCAAGTTGGCCTAGGCTCGAGGGAATTATTGGGTGATTGATCGTGGGGAAAATGAGCGGCTCATTTTGGTTCAGGCAAAAATTGGAATTGATCAGTGAAAGCAATTGGAAATCAATGGGGTGGTTTTGAAAGCCTAAACCAATTTGGTTAGACTTGGAAGTATTGAAATGCATGGGCATATATGTGAGAGAGAGATCGATTGAGGGAGAAAGGAAAAGGAAATGAGGGCTTGTAAGGCAAATATATGCATTTTGATTTGGTAAAATGGGCTCTCTTTTATAATATATTTAGTGGGTATAAAATTTCACAAGGGCCTTGCCACGGGGAGAAATTAATTAACACTAGTTTAAAGTAGAGATTTGAGTTGTGCATAGAGGCCAAAAGAGGTCATTACTTCCTGATAAGACCGAATCTGCCTGTTTTAGATTTTATGGCAAACGAGTAATTGCAAAAATCGAATGCCTAATTAATTAAACGCTAACACTTCATTACTGCATTTAATGGAATACTTCGCACCTTCTTTTATGTATATATATATATATATGGGGAGAAAAAAGGGAATAAGAATTCAAATTAATGACTTTCACTTCGTAAAGCTATTACTATAATTTGTTGAGCACTTAGCAAATTCTTAGTTATATTAATAAAAAAATATATTGTTCTTTATCAATCTTCTTTAAAAATATGGAAAGTAGATAAATAAATGATATTTTAGATGATAAACTTGAAAGTGAATAACTAAAATGCTGAGTCAGATGTTGAAAGTTGATAGCTAAAAAAAAAGTGATCATTTAGCTAAAAGTCTAAAATGTAGCTAAACATTTGCTAAGCTTGATGTTAGTGCTCTAAACCTCAACAAGAGCTCCAATGGGACTGTACCACGTCAATATCTATTTAATTTAGGGGTTTGCTAGGGGTTCTCCCCGTAGGTTCTCCTGGCGTTCTTCTAGTCTTACGTAGAATATGATTTAAGAAAAATTAAAATTATAGTACCGTTTTTTTGCCAACAGATTAATTTTTATGAATTAATAGTTAGGTTCTAATACTTTAAAACATGTTTTTGGATTCAAAACTAAAACCTATGGGTGGAAGGTTAACCATTTAGGAATGATATCACCAAAAATGAATTTGATCATCTGAAATTTGATATTAATGCTTCAATTTTGGTGCTAATGCCTCACAAATTTGGTGTTAATGCCTCAAATTTGGTGCTAATGCCTAAAAAAATCGGTGGTGGAGGCTACTGCAATTTTATTTTTCTTAAATCATGTTTTACGTAAATCTGGGAGAACGCCAGAAGAACCTACGGGGAGAACCCCTAGCATTTTCCTTTAATTTACAATGTGGGGTATGAATTCTATTGGTGCTTTTTCATTGAGATTGAGTTGGGAAATAGGATTTTTGTTTATTAAAAAAATAAATAATTAATTACTGTTTAATTAGAGCAAGTTTTTTTACATAGTGACCGTCAATATATATAGGTTATTAGTTCAATTAGCCTGCCGTTGGATTTGGTTAAATGGCTAAATGGCTTTGGTTATTGATCCAATTAATCCATTGCCAGGCCGAAATAAATATGACTAGTTAATAATGAATTACTTGCAAATAAAAAGCCGCTCCATGATGCTTCATGATGAGATGTCAATGCTTATGAACCTGCCGCATAATAATTGCCAAGTTAATTATTAAAATTTAAAAAAATGTTTTGCAAAAGTTCATGTGTACATATCATTAACATGCTCCCTCAGGTATTTTGAATATATAAACAATAACATATTAATACTCTTTTTTTTTTTTTAATAATGACTGGTTGAGACTGTCAAATTAATATTATGCCATAGTTATAAGATAAATGATTAATTACAAATTTAAGAGTAATTTTAAGAACCACATCATTATTGAAGAAACACAAAAATGTTACAAAAGAGACTTGTAGCATTACTCATGCTCGGGAGGGATTGGGATCAAATGGAGATGATCAGTTTAAAGACAAACAAAAAAAATACCAAGTCATTGACAAAAGTAGAGGGTCCTCTCTGTTTCTGTGTTTCATAGCTAAGATAGGCATTTTTAGATTTAATGATTTATATATTTTCACGTCATTTATATACACCAACATACTACTATGTACACTAGAACAAAACAAAATTTTGGCTGTCAAATAAATCCTCTCAATTTTAATCACTTGAAATGGAGAGAAAGGAGAAAATATAGGGGGAGGGAGACAAATTTCTTTTGGGACTAGAATAGGCTAAGTTGGAAAGTTATCTGGGTCTTCATTAAAAACAAATCTAAAAATATCCTTAATTTTTTAAATATTTTAGATCTTTTTTGGGAGGCTAGTACACTTAATAATTGTGGAAATGACATACAATTTGGGACAAAATTTTCTTCTAAACTGTGTTGAAGAAACTTCTTACAATTTAGTTTATAAAAATGACACGTGTCCATTTTTTTAATAACATGTAATATGCACATAAATTTTTAATATTATTTATTTTAACTTTGTCCCTACTATTAAAAAAATATATGCATCTCACATATTCAAATGACATATGTCATTTTTATAAATTGAGTTAGAAGAAGTTCCTATCTCTAACCCAGTTTGAAAGAAAACTCTTTCGAACAATTTGTTATAATATCCATATAAACATGTTATGTTTTTCAAAATAATCACCAAAGAAATTCCAAAATTTCCAAATAGGGAATAAAATGAATTCAAATATACATATTTGAACAAGGCCAGCTAAACCTACTTACTATGTATGGTAGAAGATATCTAAAATCATATTTAATTAAGACATTAATTGCCAGCACAATTTCCAGCTTAATTTCCATAATCAATTGGCAGGCTTTTAATGTTGTTCATATATATGCTGTGTACTGTTGAGGTTCTCGTCCGCATACAGTCCCCTAGCTCCTCCCCCTTTTTCTTGTGGCTCAAGGATCTCAGAAAATCCCATTAGAAGTACTCTTGTTCACATCTTTCTTCTTCCTCCATGGACAAGCAAGAGGACATTAATGATCCTCAACAATACACTGAAGAATGGTTCAATGTTATACTCATTAATCCTATTGGCAAAGAATTTGAGCTCCCAAATGTATCGAGCACCATGAGAAGCCTGCAAACCCATGTCCATAGCTTCTTCAACTCATATCATCAGGTTTGTCCAAATAGATCAATGCATATGAGATATCAACCTGGAGTCCCAAAACAAGAACCCCAGATTCTTCCTGAAACTAATATTTCATCCTGGCTTGATCATTCCAAGCCTGAAAAGAAAATCATTGATGCAGTACTACCTGATCAAACTGTTCCCACTCGAGGTAACCACAAATGCTTTCTGTGTAATGTATCATTTGGAAGTGGTAATGCCTTGGGAGGGCACATGAGTTCCCATGCAAGGAAAAGGAAAAGGGAAGCAATGAGGAACATTTCCCAACCATTTAACTCAGAGAACTCATTTTTTGACTTTGTTGACAGACTGGGATTCAAAGATCTTTCAACTCCCGCAACCATTACAAGCAACTCAATGGGACCAACTTAATTGTTTCGAATTAATCCTTATATTTTTTGCATAATCAAGCAGCAGATGCTCTCTGAAAGAACAATTGAGTAGCCGTGTTTTTCGTTGACATTTTATTAATCCTGCATATTTATCAGCTGTGGCAGCTGCTCTGTGTGTATGCATGTCTCTGTCTTCGGGTGCGGGGCGTGCGTTTGTGTACTCTTAACTAATTTCCAGAGGCATTGCTGGAAAAATGAATAATTTTTCTTTTTTCTAAACTAGTTTTCCATTATATATCTCACATACCAAACACTAATATTGTTTAAGAAACAGAACTTTCACTGAACACAACCCACATTACATAAACCCAGCAACACTGACACTAACACAAGTTTACCATCCTTATTTTAATCTTCATTTGTTCCTTAACACACCAAACTGACCAAAGACGCTACCCTACTAACCACATTTTCTTTGGCTCAGTCCAGCAAGTATCACAGCTGGTTCTTATACCAGAAAACGCCTTTGTTAGGGGCTCCCTCGTCCGGCTCAACATAAAGGCACTCTTTGGCCTCCCTCCACATTGCCTTGTAAAATGGAGTGCCATCAAACTGGTAGTACTCGCCCAGTATTGGCTTGATTGCTTTGGTGGCTTCCATTGCATGGTAATGAGGCATTGTAGAGAAGAGATGGTGAGCCACATGGGTGTCTGTGATATTGTGGAAAACCTTATTCAGCATTCCGTAATCTCTGTCCGCGGTCGCCAACGCTCCCCTGAGCCAATCCCATTCGGACGAGTCGTAGTGCGGCAATGCAGGGTGAGTGTGCTGCAAGTATGTGATCAACACAAGGAAGCCATTCACTATGAGTAATGGCATGCCATAAATGAATACAAGCCATGCCAGCCCTTTTGCCATCGCTGCGCAGTAAAGCACATAAGTTGCAGCAAAGACACCAGCATCCGAGACAAATATTTGACGCCTTTCGCGATCAGAATAAATGGGGCCGTAGGGATCATAGTGGCAAGCAAAACGGTCATAGGGCCGGCCGGAAACATTCAAGGCTAAGTACAAGGGCCAGCCTAGAGTGAGTGTGATCAAAAGAGTGAGGACCCTGCCTGGTGGGTTGTTGAAGTACTTGGAAAACCATGGCATTTTGGATTTCGGCTTGGGGACAAACACCTCATCTCGGTCAAGGGATCCGGTGTTAGAGTGGTGGCGGCGGTGGCTGATCTTCCACGAGAAGTATGGAACTAAAAGAGCAGAGTGAAGGGTTAGGCCAACCATGTCATCGACCCATTGGTAGTCACTGAAGGCATGGTGACCGCACTCGTGCGCAATGACCCAAACGCCGGTGAGGATGCAGCCTTGGAGAACCCAATAGATTGGCCATGCCAAGTAGCAGAGGGGGTGAGGGAGGAGATGGAAGTAAGAGGTAGCAATGTAGCAGAAGAGGAAGGCTAAGGAGAGGTCATAAACAACATATGAGAACGAGCGTAGGAGAGAGCGTTGGAAACAATGGGGTGGGATGGCTTTCTTGAGTTGGCTAAGAGTGAATGGGGGTTTTGTGTGTGGTGCTCGCTGGATGGGTGTTTTATGCTCTTCAGGCTTGTTGGTAGCAGACATTCGGCCTCCGGCTCCCATTGTCAATCCTGAAGAAAATCAACTAATTAGGTGCGAGTAAATTTGAGGGAAAAAAATAAACTAGGTAATATTAATATATAGTATTTGGATCCAGATTTCCCATGATTTGGAGTTTGAAATAATGCAATAAAACCTCATAAAAAAGGGTTGTGGGACTCATTTGTTGTAAGTAGGCGTTCCCGGCCAGGCTACTCAAGGTAAATGAGCTTCACAATCCCCTTTTTTGTGAGGTGCCAATTTGGACACCCAATTACGGGAACCTAATTCTTCCTAAGAATAATGATGTATATCACACAAACATCATACAAAACTGATATGACAAGGCCTAATATTAATTATTGGATTAGCCGTTAAAAATATATATATTGAAAGGTTACTAGACATTTGTCACATAAATTTTATGAGATATTTTGTATAGTATATAGTATTACTCTTATTCCCAATTTAATATATAGAAATCTCTACAAGAGTTCATGGGATAAAATGTGAAAACTCACATCAACATTAACCCAAATAAAAAATAAAGCAACGTATAGGTCTGCCCCAATCACAATCAATGGACCGTACCATGATTATAAGACTTTTTTAAATATCATTAAATGCTTCAAAATTATGAAGTATACAAAAGCACCTAATTATATAGGAGAAAGCTAACCACTAACAACCACAAGCACATGGATACAAAATTCCCATTACTTTCACTTGGTTGGTAGCTACGTCTTCAATTTACGAGGTCCATTAGAATTACAATTAAGCACGTGAGGCTAAAATACCAACCAAAAAAAAATATATCTCATATATACATTAAGGCAAATTACCATGGCCATCCATCCACTTGCAAACCCAGGTAGTCCAGCCTATATATGAGGCCAATCTCATAGATATATTGAAGCATATATTAATTGAGACCACATCTCATAACTTTTCTAGCTTATTTCTAAAACCCATTTTCTCTCCTTAACTAATTGTGTTAACATTAGAACAATAATACTATTCTTCACACTTATTTCATAAGTACTGATGTGACTTGTTTTAAGTAACTTCACAAATCAATAACTAAAAAAAACAAAAAACCAAAAAAAGTATTTCATACAGACCATCATGTTCTGACTTGTTTTAAGTAATTTCACAAGCCAATCAATTAAAAAAAATACCAATTAAAATACGACATGAAAAATAGCATTATTGTGTTCATTTCATGTAAAATGCACTAATTTTAAATTCTAAAATTTTCTAAATTCAATTCAAATGAAACGGAGAAAATAATTTTTCGTAATTATTATGCACATGCTGGCCAACCCTTAATTGCATGGTTTGGTAGCAGTTAATATATAAACATCAATTATAATTAAGTCTTCTCATCACCTGTCAATTATGAGAATATCGTGCTCCAATTTTTAGAATTTGGCTTTAATTACATGCTGTTATTTTTAATAACATTTCTTTAATTATCGTAAAAAGTTTTTCAAAAAATATTTAATTGGTTAGAATCAATCGAATTTTCTCGATTTTCTCTTGTGCAAAAATGTTAAAAAAAAAAAAAACTGTTGCAGAGTATTATTGAAAGGATACCAAATCCCATCCGACTTAGCCTACTGCCTACGAAACAAGGTGGGGCCCAGCTCAACCAAAATTTGACTCTGAGTATAGCGACTGAAAGCAGCCCAAAAAAAGTACAAAAAATGAAAATACTTTTAAATCAATTAAATAAATAAATAAAGATATGTAAGGCGCTGGTTCCAATAAGATAAAAAATAAAATAATTAAACGGGAACTGCACAGTATTCGGAGAAAAAGTCAAATGTAACGGCAAATTTACAGAAGTTTACGGTCAAGACAATGAAACAACGACCGGCCGGCAGATTTTACTTATAAACGACAACTATTTTTATACAACCAGACGATAACATGCAATGCAATGGCTGTGAAATTTGGCACGTCAGCCAAAAACAAAATGCCAATAATTCTTTTTTCTTCTTTTTTTTTTTTAAAAAAAGGCTTGTTTGAGCCTGACAAACAAAAAAAATATCAATAATAATAATAGTTTCAAAAGAAAAATCTCATACCAATGATGAGGAAAACATGAAGTTTAAGCTCTACATGCATTAATTAATTAATTAGCATTGAAAGGCTTGTTTAGTTGTTTAGGAAAAACAAAAAGACCGATAAAAAAAAAAAGCAGCGACAATATATGCTTAGAAAAGAAAAAAAACTTTGATCCACGGACAGATCCATCAGTGACGACTGCATGTCTCTACAAATAGAGAGAAATTAAAGAGAGAGATATATAGAGAGAGAGAGAGAGAGAGAGAGAGAGAGAGAGAGAGCAAGACGAAGTACCTGGAAATATACAGGAGCCCTTACCCAGAAAGTACTTCTGCAGAAGAAGAAGCACTTTCTATCTTCTTTCTCCCACACACTTTTCTGAGGCTAGCTGTGTTTTGTTTTCTCTGCAGTCTGTCTGCGTTGGCTGCAGGTTTGCAGTTCACAAAGCTAGAGAGCTCGCTAGCTAGCCCCTCTATTTAAACACTTCATCTGGGTCCCACAAAGATCCCAACACGTACTCCTTACGCATTTTTTTTTGGTGTCCCGTCATCAAGGTGTACGTACGTGTTTGACATTGATCAGACGGATTAATCGAAGAACCGTGGCTTTCACCAACGGCCTCCACACGTTATTATACGAAAACTCATTGCATTAAGGGGTGATTAAATTTCATCAAGAGTCGTGACATTGGACGAGCATGGAAAGTCCCGTGCGTTAGTCTATACCGGAAAAAAAAAAAATTGATCTGAACGACGAAACTGACTCCGGCATGCATGGTTTTGTTCTGTAATGCGAGATCACCATACACTCGTCAAAGGTTTCATAGACAAGTATCGGGTGGGGGGTTCGCCACGTGATTCCCACCTGACCACCTCGATTTCCACGGCCACCTTGGAATATTTCTTCTGATGATCATAATGATCATAGACGTGGATATTCTTCTCTAGGTTTTGCCACCTCAACATAAAGTTTTCTCCCTACAATGACACCTTGGACATTGGATATTTTATGTGATATTTTGAAGCGGACCGAAACTTTCTCCAAATTAGTTTGTAAAAAAAAAAATTTTGACCTACTTTAATAAGTGACAAGCGTTTTCTTTTATATATTGCCATTCTACTGACCTAGCTAATAACCTAAACATTAATTTTTGAAATAGGTTGGAGGAAATGTGTCAGAATGAGTAATTAATGTTTAAAAAATAGAACAACGTTTTCCTCCAAATTGGGTTGGAGAAATTTTCTTCAACCTAATCTATAAAAGTGACATACGTCTATTTTTTTAATAACATATAAGATGCACATGTTTTTTTAATAAAATTTATTTCAGCATTGTCCATGTTAATAAAAAAATATGTACATTAATTTCACATATTTAAGAGACACATGTTACTTTAATAGAATAAGTTAAAATAAATTCTTTGAAAGAAAACTTTGTTAAAAAAATATACCTCGTCCCATTTTGTATTATTTTGAGCTAACATGATAGTGTTAGCTATCATATTTTGAAGCATATGAATTTTAAAGAATTATCTAATGGGGCCAAATCAATAGTATCTAAAATGAGTTCAGTAAAGAAATATCTAATGGTGCATGTTGAAGCTTGTATAATATACACTACAAAACAAAACAAAAAATTAGCAATTAAAAAATATGCACTTTTCATTGCAAAAATTAAGTGTGGCCACAAAAAGGGTGATTAATTTTGTTTAGCAATGATAATTAATCGTTGCTAATTATTATTAATTTTGGCAACAAAAATGACATATCATTGCCAATAATATATTAGAAATGACCTATCATCGTTGAAAAAATTATTGTATAATTTTTTTTTAATAATTTTCAACAATATTGATTTTTGTTGATATATTGTCGGATATATTTTGAATATAATATATAGTGGTGTACTAAAGGAGATATAAATTTCCACTTATATAACATACTATATACTTCTTTTCAAAAAAAAAATATATATATATATAGTACTATAATTAGGGGTGGGTACGTATTGATCATACCAGTCCGGTTAGACCGATTTTCGGTTAACAACCGATATTTATCGGTTAAACAGTTTTTAACCCGATAACCAACCGATATGCATTTATACCGGAATTATCGGTTATACAGATTTTCGGTTATAACGGTCCCGTTAGACCGGTTTTCGAGATTTTTTAATTGGCCCAAAGTATTGTTTACTAATTGGGCAAAAAATTAGGTATTTGATTTTTGAGGGCCCAAATACTTTTTGTTGGGCTAAAATAGCTTATTAACACTAATTATTTTGTGGCCCAAATACTTTTTGTTGAGCTAAAATACCTTATTAAAAATTAATTGTTTTGAGAGCCCAATTTTTTTGCTAACTATACTACATTACTACTATATAAGCATTTTAGGACCACATGCAGAATTCTCTTTTGTTTCTTTAAGCAAATCCAGACGACGCTGTTTGTATTAAAGAACAAGTTCTGTCTGCGCAGGAAGAGGGATTGATTGTGTGAATATTTATGTCATTCAATCTTATCTAGAGTTATTCTTTGTCAAATCACTAATTAAACTTTTGCGATAAGTGGTACTTTAATATGTTATTAGAACTGAGGCTTTTTTTCCAAAAAAAAAAGAAAAAGAAAAGAAGAACAGAGGTTTTTAAGTTCAAATCTTGACTCTACAGTTTATTCCCCATTTTCAATTAGAAAATGCTAGATACTACATTTTTATTCCACAAATATCTTACAATGTTGATGTGGCAGTTTCAACAAACCATTAATTATTTTATTTTTGTTTTTAACAAGGATTGATCTAATTAATGGTTGGTTAGAGTTGTCATACCAGTCTTGTTCCACATGTGAGAAAAAATGTTAAAATATTAATTTAAATAATTAAATTTATTATTTTTAATTCGCTTAAACTTGAGATATATAATTGGTAATTTTCTTGCCCTGCCTTATTTGTTTTCAGATTTTGATGTACTATCTGTCTATGGATCTTTGAAGTATCTTAATTTAATGACTTCCTCCCAAGCTTATATGTACATGCATTTGGTGATAGAATCACCTCTATTTTGGAGTAATTCTAGAAGGCCTATTTGTGTCATACTAAAAATGATGTAGCTATTAAAATCACCAATAGGCTTGTGATTGATCATTATTAAATTTTGATCAAATGATGATTTAATAGCCACATCATTTTAGTAGGATACAAGTAGGCTTTCTATATTTTGACCTAATCTAGAAAGTGTGCGTTTCCAGAGATCATTTGGTATTCCTACCAAATCAGAGGCCTCATAATTAATACATGGTCTAATAGACATTTATTACAAATTTAGGTTCAAAATTTGCATAATGAAAGCAAAATCTTCGAAATTAGACCTGTTATTGCTCTCACATACATATATTTTTTGTTCTAAGAAAACCAAATTTTCTGTCCTAAACGAACTTGGATTTAAAAAATAAGGCAATAAATTCAAGTAAAAAAAAAAAAAAGGTTTAGGGCACTACTTTTTTTACTATAACCCTTTATATACACACATAACGGCTGTCTCTATTTTATAAAAATGAATGTCACCGCATGAACTACGTAACATGATATTTGTAAACATGACAAGCGTCATATAAACCATCATGTGATAATCTACATTTTAGTGACTAACAAAGTAAGTGTATGTAACACAGACTCTCAAATCATTCTGTAATTTTTTTTTAATAAAAAGTGTAATACTTCGAACATACAACGCTCTAATTAAAAGTGAGAAACCAAAAAGGAGGGAATAAAATATCATACCATATCAGTTAGTAATTAGTAGAACATAGTATGCTAATCACACTGCCCAACATAAGGTGCTAAATATCGCAATTCATTGTTCTTCTTTGTTTTGTTTAATCTTGTACTTTTTTTAAAAAAAAAAAAATTAATCATGTACTTGTTAAGTAATGGTGTTTACTCGAAAAAGGTTTCAAACTTTTATTAAACTTCTTAGAAGTTAATTTTCCTTTTTTTCCATATATAATTGCAGCCCATATATATACAAAAAACTAAAAAATGCTTTTAATTTTTACCACATATATACTAAAAAAAAAAAACCACTATTTTATTGATCATCTTTAAATGGAAATATAACTTAGTAAAGTGGAGTTCACTTGTGTAAATTTGGATTAATGTTGAAAGGTAAAAAGTAAAGGTAAATGGGTGTATTAATTATAGTATATGGGTAAAAGGAAATTATAATCACGTAGGGTGTAGCCTAAGCAAGCTTGAATACATGGTTGAAGAAAGAAAGAAAGAAAGAAAGAGAGAAAGAGAGAAAAAAACAATATATAGAAATAATAAACACCAATGGAGTTCAAACATGTCTCGAGCTCACATGATCGAGCTTGAGCATGATCTGAGGCAGCCACACTACTTTTCCAAGTTTCCATATAAATTAGAATATGCATGAAAGCAAAAAATAAAAAATAAAAAATAATTAGAATATGCATGGATGGTTAATTGCCTTTACAGCAAATGTAGACCTCATAAAACTACAGCCCAAAGTATTATTACAAACTGACAAACCCTTATTACGAAGTTGCCAAACAAGAGAGAAAATACCAGATCAATTACTGAGGAGCCATAGCTAGCTAGCTATAATATTATGCAATATTCGAGCGTTATTTAATTTGAATGAAAATGATGAAAATTAATATGTTGGTTTTATGTGTGTATACACTAATTATAATTATGTGTTTGATTTGATGATCTCAGCTGCATAATTTTGATCAGATTTTGAGAAATTGAATTGGGTTTTGGATGCTCTAGTCGTGGTCAAATGATATTTGCAATTATATATCAAGCTAGCTGTGATCCCCTTAATTTATCAAAATTAATCTAGGTATACAGGAAAAATAAATAAATAAATAACAAAAATAAGTAAACTCTTCAGGGTTGAATTTAATTTCTTTATGATTTTAATAGTAAATTGTCACTGTTCTTTTAATTATGAGCAAGAATTTAATGAAAAAAATCGATCAGAACAAAATGGATCCAAAAGGATCATTCAAAAACAAGCTAAGACAGCCTAAAAGCCAAAAGGGACGTATACAAACAAGGACCTGCAAAAATTAAAGGGCTCTTTTTTTTTTCTTTTTTTTTAAGTAAGCAAAGGAAAAGTAAATTGTCGCGTCGCTTTATTTTCTCAGCAGTGTTATATTTTAAACTTCTATTCTTAAGGTAATGTTAGAAATTATATTTTTATCTCATAACTATCTTACAATATTGACATGAGAGTCCCAATTAGCCTTTGGATTAGTCATTGTATAATAGTTGTATGATAAAAATATGGTATATAACATTACATTCTTATAAAAATAACAATAAGAATTAATATAAGAAGAAAATTGCCAATAATTATTTTATTTTTTGTACTTTAGGCCTTCCATGTAAAGATTCCTACCTTTGCAAGCTGTAACCTCTATAAATAAGGCCTCTCATTCTCATTCAAGTCACACCATATCACCTGCTTCATACCATTGCCATTACTGCGAGGTTGATACCATTGTTTGATATCATCTCTCTCTCTCCCTCTCTATCTGTGTGTGTTTTTGGCGTCTTTGTGGGTGTGTGTATTCGCCGCATGCAGTAGTTGTTGATCTAGATTTTGACAGCCTCCATCATAGGACATCGCTCATTTATCCCCATGAAAGATATATATATATGTGTGTGTGTGTGTAGCAGAATAATGGTGTAGAAAAGCCATGTGAGAGGAAGAAGTTGATTATTCCATGCTTTCCTTCTTCTTTGTACTGTTTGCATGAAACCCTGATTCTCTTCTTCCACGCTTAGCTTGTGTGTTTCTCTCTCTCTCTATCTATCTTTACAATGTTTTGTTTCCAGATTAATTACAGCGGCTCACATTTTTCATATGAATGAACATGATCTCTCTGTGGCGTTTCCAGCAGGAATATTTTTCAAATGAGTCTATCTGTTGATCTGCCAGGCTAGATCGATGACTATATTATTATTGGTTTTCATCGGAATCCCAATAAACATACGTTCAAAATCTCTCTCTCACACACACTCTCTCAAATCTCAATGATGTTTTTTGTTTGTTACCTTATGTAAAGTGTTGTCCCTTTGTAGTTTGTGTCAGCCTTCCAGGTCATACTGTCTCTCCATCAAGTACTTCAGTTTCATAATTCTTTCATGCATGGCCATATTTCTCTGCATCCTCTCTCTCTCTCTCTCCCGCGTGTGTATGGTAGTTTACATGCATTAATATTTCTTCTCTGAGAATGGTTTTTTTTTTCATTTTGCATGGTCTCTTCGGATGATCAATCAAGCTATATATATCAGCTATGGCTTCCCAATCATTCAATCTGCAGGCATCTGGAAGCAATAGCTCAGTTCATGCCAACCAATCAGGAAGCCAGGTGGACCTCACCCTCAGGCTTGGTTTATCTAAAGAGAGTGACAAAAATCTGCCCCATTTTGGTCCCATGAACCTTCCACATGCCCATCTCAACTTCAGTACTGCCCCTTACACTACTCTTCAGGTGCTTCTCTCTCTCTCTCTCTATCTCTCTATATATATATGCCCTTTAGTTTTCTTGTATATATAATAATAAATTGTTTGTTATTTCAGAACTCCGGCCACCTTGGTGGTTGATTTTAGGGTTTTTACGATGATCGATCATGGATTTGCTAATTAAGATTAATTGTTCTTTGTTTTGTTTCGAAACTATGAACACATTTTTTATCTTAAAAAATTAAGAATTTGTCCTTCAATTCGGTCTTTTCCTAGCAGAACCTTTTTTTTAGAAATAATTATGTTTATATATAACCAATTACTCCGCCCGTCAAGAAATTAATATTAGTATAGAAATTATTATATTTGCAATTTAGTTGAGAAATTAATAATGTTTAGCAATACGATCATCCCACTCACTTGTTTAGATGGCCTTTTATATGCTATATCTGTCACTTATATATATATATGGATCAAACGATCTCATTCATTTGATTTCTATGAAAATCCTTAAATTTTGTTAAGATTTTCATTGTCATTGTCTCAATAATCATGATCAACAAAATAATCTTTCGTCATTCTATAATCATCAACACCATCCAAATTGTGGTGTTACTGTGTGTACATCCATATTTCTAGCTTGAAACCCAAATTTTTTTAAAAAAAAATAAAATTCCAAAAAAAATTATATTATTTATGTTAATTTTTCAAGAAATGTTTAGTTAACATTTTTTGTTATTCTCTTGTCCTCGTATAAGAGGCAAATCCACTATTAAATATGTGGNTATATATATATATGGATCAAACGATCTCATTCATTTGATTTCTATGAAAATCCTTAAATTTTGTTAAGATTTTCATTGTCATTGTCTCAATAATCATGATCAACAAAATAATCTTTCGTCATTCTATAATCATCAACACCATCCAAATTGTGGTGTTACTGTGTGTACATCCATATTTCTAGCTTGAAACCCAAATTTTTTTTTAAAAAAATAAAATTCCAAAAAAAATTATATTATTTATGTTAATTTTTCAAGAAATGTTTAGTTAACATCTTTTGTTATTCTCTTGTCCTCGTATAAGAGATGTGCAAATCCACTATTAAATATGTGGGGCCCACATGCAAGTTTTTTAATAGATTCAATGGTAAATTTAAAACAAAGATGGAGAATGACACCAAACACATTTCTAATTTTTCACTTCTCTCAAATACAGAACTATAGTATAAAAATGATTATTATTATTATCGTCGCTGTAAGGAAATTAATATTATTAGAGTTTTGACTAACCTTTCGATTTTGGCAATGACACATTAGTGAGTTGCTTTGAATGATCAAGGAAACAACAAAAATAGCTCTGTAAACAACCGTATATTTGCTAGTATCATTATTGCTATAATAATTAGAGTAATGCTACACGTATGTACTGGCCTTACGTATTGGCCTTACATGCATTGTCGCGTTAACCAAAAAAACTTTGTACAAACTCTCTCCAGGTTAGCATCACCTTCAATTGCCACACTAGGGTAGTCGTGACCATCAAATCTAGTAGTCACTACCACCATGAACATTGAATATCAAGGTGGTTTTGAACACCAAATCTCACTCATCAAGGGTGGCAGTGATGACCAAATTTTGTAGTCGCGACCACTAGGTCGGAGATCGAGGTAGTTGTAGATCTCACTCATTAGGGGTCTAAAGGTTCAGTGGGGTGAGTGACAACCCCCTTACCCCAAGGGATGATCGTTTTGTCACCCCTCAGTAACAAAAAATGTATTGCTTCATTTGTGCAATTATTTTTTGGCTGATGTGGCAGTGCCATGTCACATATATTCCCTCTTTTCACCTATCCTTTATCAAAATTAAAACCAAGAAATATACTTGATTATAATTACGTATATATCACCAAAGTAAATAAGGCAAATATTGGAGATTATGTTTTGAGTTAGATCCAAAGTCAACTTTGTTTTGTATGCATTTGCTTGTATAGGCCCTTATGACTTTTGGGCCATCTGTTTTTGAGAGGTTGCTTGTGGAGTTTCTTGTTCTTATTGATTTTCTTCAATAAATTCTTACTCATCCAAAAAAAAAAGGTCAAAAGACTCAAATGTTGCATTCCTATTGGCCCATGAGGCATAGAGTTGAGATAAGTCAAGATCCGAGGCATGAAGTGGGAGAGAAGGGGTTTCATAATTGTGGTTTGAAAACAACTTTTTAATTTTTAGTTTTTGTCTTTTTCATCGAGAGGAGTGCTTGAAACTTTCTATTTTCTATAATCTTTGTGTCAAGTTACTTTTCCGCAAAACCTCACTTATCTAAAAGGGACAAGCTAGTGTACCAATTAAGAACACTTTTTGGTATTAATACGAATGATATAATTGATAATAAATATATTCCCAATCGGTTAATTTTATACTTTTAACGTAATACTTCCCAATCTTATCCTAATTATCTTAGGTTACTTCTCAAATCATCTTGAATTAGGGTTGGCAATTCATGTTTGTGTGCTGAATTCAACTTTTGTTGATGCATAAATATAAAACCATGTATAAGTCAACTATATTTTGACTTATTTAATAAAACGGATCAAGCCTCTAAACCATAACTTGCTAATTTCGTATTGACTTTGTCTCGAGTTGTATAAAAAATTATTAACCCTAAATTTCGCATAGTAGTTTCGGGTAGTGTCGAGATATAAGTATAAAACTATAAAAGTTAATCCAAACTCAAACCCATTTAATTAAGCATGTTAGATCCATCAACTTTAACCAACTAATTTCGTGTAGAGTTTACAGGTTATATTAAATATTGTCGGTCCTATAGTTGAATAGTTGTGCAATTGCTACACCCTTTTTTTCTTTTTCTTTTTCTATTCTTTTTATATATTGTTATTAGATTCATGTTCCTTAATGTCAGAATTTGAAATCAGCCTTAAAATATTTTCTTAACTCTCATATTCCAAATCATCCAAATCCTAACCTTTTCTTATGGTAATTAAAATGGGCATTTTGTTTTCCACTTAACTAGGGCATAAATCACATTGACATGGTTTGTGGAAGAGGCAACACTGCCCACAATCCATGGTCACCAGAGAGGAGAAGCCATTACATGAATTCAAATGGACAAGAGCTGCACTCTGCTGCTTCAATGGGGGGAAGCCCTCTCCACACCAACTCCTACAACTACAATAATATCCCTCCGATGCCGCAAATGAATGAGTACACACTGCTCAACCCCTCTTCAAAGAGAGGTGACCGTGGCAATGGCGGCTTGTTTTCAAGTAGGAGAATCTCACGGCGTCATCGCGAAGCAAATTACAATGACCCGAGCAAGAGGTGTACCAATTATAATTGCGGCACTAATAACACCCCCATGTGGCGCAAAGGTCCCCTTGGCCCCAAGGTATGTTAATGGTGAATTATGAAAATAATGTTCGACATCTGCTCTGATATCATGTTAAATGTAAATAGATAAGAAAGTCAAATTATCTTCTCTTGTGTGTTTTGTTTCAATTAAGATTATCAAACTTGATGTGGTCTTTTGTTTTACTTCTTCCTTTCAGAGCCTTTGCAATGCTTGTGGGATCAAGTATAGGAAGGAAGAGGAGAAAAGGAAAGCTAGAGGGGCAGCCGAAAACTCTGGCGCGAGCAGTCAGGGTAAGGATTGAAAGAGTTCCAAAAGGATTCAAGGCTTTTGTGTTTGATTGATAATATTGGGTTTTTAAATTAATATCGGGACATTACCATACCATAGATTTTCCTTAATTTCCTAATTGTATTTGGGATGAAATTACTTATCAAAGTTCTCCGTCGCTTTAAAGTTTATGGCTTTGAGTGAAATATTAAAAGGATAACTTATGGGTTCTGTCATCTTAAAATTGATGTGATTTTAAAATTATCATTGCATCAAAATTCAATAATAATTCATCATAAATTCAATAGTAATGTTAAGAACTTAGTAAATTTTGAGAGGCCATAAGAACATAAATCTTTTTGGGTGACANGACATCTGCTCTGATATCATGTTAAATGTAAATGGATAAGAAAGTCAAATTATCTTCTCTTGTGTGTTTTGTTTCAATTAAGATTATCAAACTTGATGTGGTCTTTTGTTTTACTTCTTCCTTTCAGAGCCTTTGCAATGCTTGTGGGATCAAGTATAGGAAGGAAGAGGAGAAAAGGAAAGCTAGAGGGGCAGCTGAAAACTCTGGCGCGAGCAGTCAGGGTAAGGATTGAAAGAGTTCCAAAAGGATTCAAGGCTTTTGTGTTTGATTGATAATATTGGGTTTTTAAATTAATATCGGGACATTACCATACCATAGATTTTCCTTAATTTCCTAATCGTATTTGGGATGAAATTACTTATCAAAGTTCTCCGTCGCTTTAAAGTTTATGACTTTGAGTGAAATATTGAAAGGATGACTTATGGGCTCTGTTCTCTTAAAATTGACGTGATCTTAAAATTGTCATCTTAAAATTGACGTGATCTTAAAATTATCATTGCATCAAAATTCAATAATAATTCATCATAAATTCAATAGTAATGTTAAGAACTTGGTAAATTTTGAAAGGCCATAAGAACATAAATCTTTTTGGATGACATCTCCGCGATTTGTTTAGCCTATAAAATTGCAGACCTAATCACATTTGAAGTAACCAACGTAGGAAAAAAAATTTGCCCTTTTGCTTTGGTCACGGTTAGTTAGATTCTAATCCAAGGACAAGTTGCTCTGGTTTAAAAAACTTAACAAAAACAAAAAAACCCTATTTGGAAAAAAACATATTTAGGTGTAATTGGAGCTTAATACATGTTGTCAATAGAAAATGAAAAATTCAAACCATGATTCCAACCAGCTTGGCCAAGTGAGTAGCGAAAAAGCCAATCATAATAACGTTAAAAAAACATCATAACCTAGAAAAATCAGAAAGTGCAATCTTAAAAACAAAAGCAAAAACAAAAATCTATATAACAAGAGATGGTCCTAACAAGGATCAGAAAGGAACAAGATGAGAGGTTGTCAAAGATGGCAATTAAGATGGCGTGTGTCATATTCCTGGCTTGCGCAATTGCTCAGCTCCGTGTGCAAAATGGCACCTTTCCCCAAAGGTGCAGGAACCTTTAGTAAAATTGTCACATAGCTTAGTCTTGAAGTTGCTGCTTGCCGGAGCAGAGCCTGTCATTGAAGGGTTGTTCCTTGAGGGAGGTCCAGAGGTTGAGCGAACGTTTACGATAAGCTCTTGAACCATGGCGGTGGCTTGATTGATCTGATCAATGGTGCCCTCAAGCTCAATGTTCCTCTTGGAGGGATCTGACTCGTGCTCTCTTATGGAAAGCTTGGCTCCCGTCACACGACAGATCTGCTTTGAATTCACACCATTCTTCCCAATGATGGCCCCAGTAAGCGAAGCATCAACACTGAGCTTAGTAGTGGCAAAGGCTCCAAAACTAGCCACAGCAGGATTACTTGGTGGGTGAGGCTCAACCCGGCCGCCCATTCTGCCTCCCATTGGTCCCATTGAACGAGGATCTTCATAGGATGAGGAAGTTGGCTTGCCAAGCTCCCACTCACCATGGGCAAAATGGCATTTATCACCAAACTTGCAGCCTTCAGCTGTGTTATACTTGTTGCACAATCGTGTCTTGACAGCTGGAGGAGACGAACCGTCTGGAAACGATGGTGGAGCAGCCGGATTTCTAGGAGCCTGTGGATGAGCTTGGTTGCCACTAAGATTAATCATCTGCGACACAACTTTGACGCCACCAGGAACATAGTGCAAGAAATGACATCCCTCACCAAATGGACAACCAGAAGTGCTGCAAAGCCAAGAAAACCATACATACACAATGAGAGGGTGCTGCTGCTACAAATTCTACGTTGATCAGAAAGCTAAAAATTGATAGAACAGACGCAGATTTAAGGAAAAAACATTATAATGACACCCATCACATATAGGGCATGGGAAGACATTGAACAAAATACTGCTAAGGTTTTTAGCGTCTAGAAATTTTACAAAAGTTGAATTTAAGAGTAAGGTATGACAAAACTCAACCCACAATCAGTTAAAAAGCAATCAACAGAGCCAACCCCAATTTAATTTAGATCAGTGCTAAGTTGAGTTGAATAAGAAAGCTTTGATATCTGTCACATGAACAAGTGACAAGCTGCATAGACTCATGTTTAAAGGAATCTTTTACAGCCCAACTTTAGGCATCAATGAATGGCAATCATTGACCAGTTTTGTTGATGGACAGGGAAGCAGGCAGGTGCGTGCCCATGCGTTCATCGTAGAGATATAAGTCCAGTGTCATTTACATAAAAAGAGAGGGATAAGATGCTATTAAAATCTTGATAACAAGTTCAGCACATTATACAATTCTATTTATCATATTTCATCCCATAAAAGAATACGAGTATACACAAGGAAAAAATTGAAACATAACAGCAAATGATTAGGAATATGCTCTTAACATGGATGATAGTAAATGTTATCTATTTACTCTTATATAATTTAGAAATAGTATCATCTATTATAGCAATTGGCATCTCAATAATCGTGCATCACATATGCAATAATATGGCGTGCAGGAAGTAAACACCGAGCATATGGAACTGAAGTCGTGTCCAAAAAGGCAGCTAAACCAAGCTAACCCAGCATTTTTCAGATAAGTCAACCTTAAATCCACTTAGGGATGAAAATAACAAATCCAAAATGGAAACAGAAAATTAGGATGCAAGTTCATGCCATGTCCAGAACATGTCAAACACTAACATAACCACCAGATCATCAACTTCGTAATATAGTAATGGACTATTAAAAGAATAGTATCAACAAATTAAATTCAGAAATTAGTGAAGACTGGTCCTACCACTCAATCACCAAGCAGACACAACCAATCATGCTTTATCCAAGCATGTAATAAATCATGAGTACATTATTATGGGAACTTATTTGAGCCCAACAGAGAACTATAACAATAAAAATTTACATGGAAGCGTTTTAGCAATAGCATACTCAACTAAGTACAAGTAGTAGGCTTCAACAAAATCTACAAGTGGATATATATGCAACACATATATAAGAAACATGAATACTTTGTTACAAAAAATCCAAATTGTTGGAAAAGTTTTAATAAAATCGGAAAATTCAATCAAGAGAAGTGAGCCAATTTTTTTTTATCAATCTAGGATGGCCTAAATTTTTTGGGTGGATGGGGTGAGAAGATAAAATTGGTTTTCCCTAAAAAATCATGTAAATTAAACGATTGCCTATCGAGCATGGACCAATTTTGGTAAATTGTTTATTATATTAACAACTGCTATTACATGAGCCATACTATTTTCAACAAGAGAGCAGCATTACGGCTATGACCACTTCAATTCTACATATTGGTACACCATCCCTACACAATACAAGCAAGATGGAAGGAAGTCCAAAGTGACTCTGAATCGATGATGATCAAAGATGAAATTGTACAAAGCATTAAAAGGCAGCAAAACTTTTGTAAATACCACTCATTCTTCTAAATAACAAAATAATATAACCAGAGTATCAGTTAAACTTTAATTGATGAGATGCAGCATTGACAATGTGCAAATGCAGAGCTTTAAAATTCACACCCACCTTGACTTGACTTAGAGCTCATTCTATAACATAATTTGACAGGAATCTAGTAAAAATGAGTATACGACTTGCAAGGTAAACAAGAGTCAAAATCCAGGGAAATAAAAAACTGTTGCAGCCTTTATATTGTGGACAAGTTTAGTGCACCAACATAAATTCTTGAGTCGTATATTCAACCCCAAACATGGCAAATCAGATGTCCATTTGTGCATCCCAAAATCAGTTCAATTATTGTTCTTCGATAATCTGAATAAATATGATAACCTGCACCATGGTTTTAGTTTCCAATTCACTGGTCCACATTACATAGCTTTTGCTCACAAACATTGTATAACCAAAATTATATATAACAATAGATTTTGGATGAGTTATGCATCCAGGCTTTCGATGGACATATAGTTCAGCGAGTAGTAAATCGAACTGTAAGCTTGTGAACTGACTGATTCTGTTCATAAGTCTTTCTTTAACATGATTAGAACATAGAGTACAACCTGTATCACAACTTTAACTGCCCAATTATTAGTCCAAATAACACCAATTTTACTTGCAAAAATTGTGTAAAAGATGTTTCTTATAACCTATACAAATTAGCAGTATATGAAATTGCATTTACACTATTTATTTTAGATAGGTTAAGATTAGAACCTGAAAAACTTTGTGCATGGCTTCGATTTGCTTCCTATACCAGTTGGAAAGGACTCCATTTCTGTTGCAGAACATTAATTCATTTCCCTCAGTTAAAATTTCAGTGAGTTATTAAATTTTCGAATTTTAAAGAATATACGATACTATGTTACCAATTTTTTATAAATATGGACAAGATGCTGCTTTAAAAGAAAACAAATTGCACTTTATTTGATAATAATAGATATAGTATCAATCCCACTGAAACTTTCAGAGAGAGGAAGAGAAATCCAATAGAGGAAGACGTCCGTGACCTTATATTTTACAACCTTTTGATTCCCAAGAAAACAGGATAACAATTAACACCTAAATCTTTCAAGCAAAGTTGGATTTCCATTTTCCCAGGAACAAAATTGTAGAGAATTTATGAGTTAGCATTACTTTTCCTTCTCTTTTTGACATTTTCCCCAGTGAAACAAATTTAAAGTTTATAGTCTCTAGCTTACACAACAAAACCAAACCTCTGAAAGATAATTTTCAGAGAAAATAACTAGTACGGGAAAGTTAAAAATCTGACAGTGGATAAAAAAGATGCCATCACAACAATGGTAAGCATAATATCCATTCAATCTTTCAGAAACTGAATCATCAGAATAAGAATAGTGAACAAATAATAATCCAACTGCAGGACAGATGCAGGAGAACAGAACTATTAAAAAATAGTGTTTTTGAGGAATACCCAGTAAAGAAGTACACCACCACGACCCATTTTACATAGATTACTGAATGTGATTAATAAATGGACAGAATATCAATAGGTTACTGAATGCTATTAATAAATGCACAAAATATCAACATCCTCATAAACAGGGCAACTTGAAGCAATGTGCAACAATAAGATGTGCAAACACACCATCCAGTTGACAGCTTAAGATAAAATAGCAATTACCTATACAACCTAAAACACGAGACATTAAGCATAATCAATGGACTTCACAAGCACAGTCCGCTGTGATAAGACCCTTTGTTACCACTATTCATGTTACTCTTCCTAACAGAAATACAATGCAACTTCACTTTTAACGCCATAAACACATGAGATAACAACAAAGACCCGCAATCCTTAAAGAACCCTCATAACTATAAACAAACTACTGAAATTTTTTGCTTCAGAAAGCAGGGAACTATAGAAGCAGTTCAAGTTCTGAGAAAGCTTCTTCCTCTTTTATTTATTTATTTATTTCGTTTTCATTCGGTTTCAAGTAATAAAAACTATATTAATCACATTCTTCATTCTTTTTTCTTTTTTCTTTTCCTTTTTCCTTTTTTTTCCTTTTTTTCCTTTTCCTCAGCAACCAAACGGAGCTCAAGATTCAAACTTCACCATAGAATATTTCACAACTACAACTAAGCACAATAATATCAATAGCAGAAACAATCAAAACCCTAACTTTCAGCACAAAGAATATGTCTTTGTGTGTTCGTGTATAAGTATGGGAGAAAAGTGAAGGCAAACCTGGCTTGGATTTCTTGTGGCCGCCATTGCCATTCAAAGAAGCTTCGGGCCTGCCCCTTTTACGACCACCGCCAAACTCCATTGTAGCTCAGCGAACTCTAAGATCCCAAAGAATCACGCACGATGAGGACGAGCGCACAAACAGAAAGATACCGCGAGAAAGTGCGCGGAAATCCGAGTAACTAACAGAGAGAAAACTCTGAGAGAGAGAAACGAATCTACAGATAGAGAGAGTGAGGGGGAACCCTAGGGCTCGCAGAAAAGGAAAACGAAAGGGCGGTTTGAGAGAGAAAGTGTGAGAAACACATATACATATATATATATATATGACTAATTTACTTCTAAGCTATTGAATTATTCGAATTTTATTTCTCTAACCTCAAATATCACAATAATGATAGTCAATAATTTTTTTTTTTAATTATACTAAAAAAATATTTTTTAACATATATTATATTTAAAAGTCTAAATGTTTGAATTAATTAATAGACAATATTTGATCGGCGCAACATTTTGATATATATATTTAAAAAAAAAAAAAAAAACATTATATGAAAATTTTGACTAAAATACTTAATTTTTTTTTTTAAAGGGACTAAAATACTTAATTTAATAGTACACTTTAGCGAGGAACATGGTCTGATTGAGGAAATCCTCTTTCTACCTCTGATATTATTTTTGTAGAGCATAGTATTTAAGTTGTTTTTAATATTAAATATGCTCATTAACCGAAAACTGCAATTCAGTGGAACACGTGGCGGAGGATATATGTTCGGCCCTTCATGATTTTCAAATGTGGACGGTGGGATTTGGGGGACAAGGGGGCAATATGGCCGCCCGTAGGCTAGCCAAATTGGTCACAAGGCAATTCATGGATGTCACTTGAATAGAGGAACCACCGGACCATATTCATGAAATTATTCACGTAGAGCTTTTTGCTCTAACTCATAAGAATGATTATTACTTCTTCAAATTAAAAATATATATTAGATCCGCTCGATTCCTTTCTGAACAAACAAATTAGTACGCTTTATAAGATTAATATTGTTGCATAGCACATAAACATCCCACAAAATTAATGTGGTAAAGTTTAATAGTCATTATATATATTTATATACACACGAAAAGGCTATTAGTAACATTAATTTAATGTTTAAAATATTTATAAAATGTTTGTATGGTATACAGCATTAAATAATTTAAATTCATAAAATAAATGATATTGAGGATACGAACAAAAGCATTAGTTTGACAATAACTGTCATGAGACATGTTTGAATCATATAAAATTTGATATATATGATAAATATAGATAAACATTGAAGAATCTAACAATGAACTTCATAAAATGTTAATTGTAAATAAATACTAGCAAGAAATATTAATCCATATAAGATACCCTTAATGCATGTTACACCAACCATTATGTATACATTAATGAAGGTCTTGTTTGGTTATTGTTCTGTTTTTATTTAAAAATAAAACATATTTTTTTAAAAAAATATTAAAAACAATTATGATATATACATTAATTAAGGTCTTGTTTGGAGGCTTCACGTGCAGTGTGTGATGTCAGCTTTTCCGTGATACATCCGAGGATGAGATAATGAGATGTACTGCCAAAGGCATCGTTATTTGCAGGGCCGTAATTGGAGACTATTTGGGCTCTTAATGGGCCGCTCATTGAGGACAAGCATTTAAACCTTAAACTGTGTTGGGCTTATATTGGTTTGATCAGAGAAAAAGAAATTGTTAGTAATTTTAGTGAAATTATTAATTTGATTTATTAGAGCATTTACAATAGAAGAGTTAATTTTTTATGTAAAATAGTCCCTCAAAACTTAATTTATCTAGTTTAACTAATAATTTTTTAAGGGCCTTATACATCTGATTAGTTATATTTTTATCTATATCATTTAAATTTTATTATTTTTATTTTTTATAATGATTGTATTTTTCTTAAATATCTTATTTTTCAACTTTTGAGAAAAAAGTTATGTGGAGAGAAAAATAATAAGAGAAAATTTTGAAAAAAATGAGATGTGAAAGAAAAATAGCTCCTTATTTAAAATAGCTCATTAAAAAATAAAAATAGCTCCACTTATACTACGCCATTAAAAAATAGCTCATTAAAAAATAAAAATAGCTCCACAATGGATGAGCTAAATGACATTTTTATTTAAAATAACTCATTAAATTGATAAAATACCTTCTACATTGGAGAAGCTAAAAAAAATGTAGAATAAATACTTTATTAAATGAGCTTAAAAAAATGCTACATGTAGCGACACTATTCAAAGAACTATTTTTCTAAATTTTCTTCACACGTCTTTTTTTCTCTCACTATCTCTCCCAAAATTTTCATCTCATGTTTTTTTTTTTTTTTTTAATTGTTTCTCTCACTTGCTTTCTCTTTTTTTAAGATTTTCTTCTATTATTTCTCTCCACATCACTTTTTTCTCAAAAGTTGAAAAATAAGATATTTAAGAAAAATACAATCATTATAAAAAATAAAAATAATAAAAATTAGATGATATAAATAAAAATATAACTGATCCGATGTATGAGGCCCTTAAAAAGTCATTAGCTAAATTAGATAAATTGAGTTTTAAGGAGCTATTTTACATAAAATAAAATTTAAAAAAAAAAAAAAAAATTAGCTTTTCCATTGTGAATGCCCTTAATGGGTTAAGCAGAAAAAAATGTATTATCTTTGATCTGCCATTTGAGATTTTAATAAGTACTAGTGAATTAGGCTAACTTTCTTCAAACACCAAAAAATAAATAAAAATTTATATTTAAGTGCTTATTTATCAGCCCTCCAAGGACCCCCCCCCCCCCTCCTTTTTTAAGCGTAAACACGAACACTGAGAAGCTTTTTAACTTTCTTGGTTGTTACACACATTTTATAAAGACCCGAGCCCATGGGCTCGAGTCGTGAAATAATGAAAATACGGGCCTGGATGTTGTCAAAAGCCCAAAACTTGCAAAAAGGATCAGGATCATCAATCGCTCAACTAATCCCGAGTATCCCTAGATAATTTTTTGATAAAAAACTTTCATTTCATTGAAATAATCTAGAGCAAAAAAACTCTAAACAAAAAGAGCAAGTTGCTCTAAAGAGACTACATTCAGAACAACTAGAGGTATTTCATCCCTCCATATCCTATCCATGACATCCCTAACTGCAGCCTTAGCTAACCCATGAGCAGCTCCATTAGCTCCCCTCTTAACATGGCATATCTCATAGCTTCCCAAGCTTTTGAGAACTTCTTGCGCATCCTCCACAATTTGCCCAAAACGGCACCAGTTTGAATCCAAAGATTGCAATGCTCCAACAACATGAGACGAATCCCCCTCCGGAATAAAATTGCGCAACTGCAGATCTCGGCCAAACTCAATGGCAAGTAACGCATCAGTAGCTTCAGCCATAGTTAGGTCTTGAAATGCTTGGATGGTTTTACTAAGAGCAGCAACTACCACCCCTAGGGAATCGCGAATAATCACCCCCACACCCATACGTTTCAGATGGACATCCAACGCTACATCCCAATTGATTTTTAACTTCCCACATGGAGGATTGTTCCACCTAACAATCTCATTAATACCTTGGGCAGCTCCTTCGTCCTCTGGACCATGAACAGCAAGGCAAAATTGCGTCAATAGTCTCCCTGCCTCCATAACAATCTGATTTGGATGGATAAAGGCGCCCCCATACAAGACAGTATTTCGGCAGAGCCAGATACTTCGACAAACCAAGCCCACCATGTCCATTTCGTCTTTCCTCCAAAACCTCCATAAACTCCGTCCCTTCAACGTGGCACTTTTGGATATTCCGGACAAACACCCCCCATACATCTTGAGCCGAAGCCCGAAGGGCATCCCCATAAGACATGATAGATAGATTCACTCTCCATACAACAAAATAGACAAGCCTCATCCTCCACCACACCCCTCTGTCGAAGATTATCTCTTGTTGGCAGAATGTGATTGCAACTTTGCAAGCACGCCATAGAAAAACTTTAGTAACATTTGGGACCTGCATATTCCAAATCATCTTCCAAATTGGACTGTCACCAGCCTTGGTCGAACCCTCCCCCATTCTACTAGCCTTACGGTCAAGCTCCATAAAATATGCACTTCTGACAGTAAAAAGTCCATTTGCAGCGATCCTCCAAATCAGCTTATCCTTCTTTTGATATTTACTAATTGGCAGATTACAAATAACTTCAACCTCCTCCTCATTAAAGTGTTCAGAGATAAGAGCCTTATTCCACCCCCATGAAACTGGATCAATCAGAACCTCCACTCTTGCATCCGGAGCCAGATTTGAGCAAACAGATTGTGGACTAAAAGAACTTGGAGTCGGCAACCATTTATCACCCCGAATAGACACCGACTTCCCATCTCCAACTCGCCATATTAGACCATCTCGCAGCAACTCTTTAGCCCCACTTATACTACGCCATGAAGGTCTGCTTCCAAGCTGTGCAGTCAGGAAAGACCCTTTAGGAAAATATTTAGCCTTCAAAATATTACCCACCAAGCTGTCAGGGTTCTGCACTAAGCGCCACCCTTGTTTAGCTAGGAGGGCTTTATTAAAACAGCATAGATCACGAAATCCCATACCACCAGCAGATTTTGAACGACCCATCCTCTCCCAACTCATCTAGTGAATCTTTTTTTCGTTCTCCTTATGGACCCACCAAAACTTTTGCATAATTTTATTAATCTCCTTACACAGCTCCTTTGGTAAGAGGAAAATATTCATACTGTAGGTTGGTATTGCTTGAATCATAGATTTTAATAAAATCTCTTTCCTCGCCTGGGAGAGAAACTTTGCCTTCCAATCATGAACTTTTTTCCTCACCTTATCTGTTATATGCTGAAATTCACTGGTCTGAGATTTTCCCACCAAAGCTGGCAATCCTAAATATTTATCATATCGCTGAGTTTCAGGAATTCTTGCAATATGAAAAATACATTCCTTTGCTTCTTGGCTCGTATTCCTACTAAAGAAAATAGCAGTCTTGTCCTTATTTAATCGTTGCCCCGATGCCTCTCCATTACAATCTAACAGTGCCATTAGCCGATACCAATCGTAGGGGTTTGCCTTACAAAACAAAAGACAATCATTAGCAAAGAAAAGATGAGTCAAATTCGGGCCTTTAGGCTAGGTGGGAACCCCCCCCCCCCCAGCTCTCTCTGCCATTTGAATTCGTGAGCTTAAAACTTCGGCACACAGGATAAATAGATAAGGTGACAACGGATCTCCTTGTCGAATCCCCCGAGAGGGACAAATAGCTCCAACCGGGCTCCCATTCACAACTACAGAATATCTGACAGAAGTAATGCATTTCATAATCCATCCAATCCATTTCTCTGAAAAACCCAGTTTGGACATAACTGCTTCCAAAAAGCACCATTCCACCCGATCGTATGCTTTGCTCATATCTAATTTCAAAGCCATATAGCCCATCTTTCCCCACATTTTTGTATGCATAGAACGTAAAGTTTCATAGGCCACAATAACATTATCAGATATAAGTCGACCCGGAATAAAAGCAGATTGATTATGAGAAATAATAACAGGGACAATCGGTTTGCTCGGACAATCGGTAACCAAGGATACGCATATATTTGGAAGCAAACTATTCACCGGTCATAAAGATGAAGCGCCAGTTACGAATACACATCCGTTACCACAACGGTTACATGCCCTGTTCATGGACAGAGCATTAATACCTAGAACCGTACCGTTGGTCCGTTACACAAAATTCATGATTGCATATTAAGTTATCCGGACGTTACACTCGACTTACTTTTTAAATTTCAGAACACCAAAGAGGTTCATAATGCTATAGAAATAATACAAAATAATTAAATTAGCCCATGGTATTAGAAAAATAAGCAGGTTTTTTTGGTCAATTCATAATTTGGGAATATATAATGGGACCAATATCCAGTTAAAAAAACAAGAAGAGAACATAAAGATCCCCACTTTCATACCACTGAAAAATATATAAATCTGCTGCTGGCAGCTGCAACAGATGTATGACCTTACACTCATTTGCAAAACAAAATGTGTTTTGACTAGTCATACTATAAGTATTTAAGTTGAGTCCTCAGAGAATTAATTGGTCGCAAATTATGCTTGAACTAACCTTGATAGCAAAATTTTCGTCAAGAAGGATCATCCTTGTTGCCCATGATTGATGCCTTTTGGTACCTCAGTTTATCAATCTCCTTTCCCAGAAAATCCAAAGTCGTGTCTGTAACATGGTTTGGCAAGCAGCCTGCATCCAGCATCATTTTTAAGAATTTGTATGCATCCTTTAAACGACCTGCCTTACTATGAACTTCAATGAGAGTGTTAAAAGTGACAACATCTGGATTGATTCCACTAGTCTTCATCTGCTCAAAGAGCTTGTTTACTTCCTCGATCCGGCCAGCCTTCCCAAGTGCATTAATCAGGGTGTTGTACATAACTATGTCAAGATAACCGCCATCCTTAATTAACTTATCCAGAACAGATGTGGCTAGATCTGCTCTTCCCATCTTCCCCAAGCCTTGGATTATCACATTGTATGTCGCTACATCTGCCGGGTAAACCTTCTCACCCATTTCATTAAGGACACCCCATGCCTGATTGAAATAGCCCTTCTTGACAAATGTACTCATCATTGAATTATACGTGTAACTCACAGGGTCAACACCCATATCACTGAAAATCTCAAACAACTTGCACGCTAAGCTCAGCTTTCCCTTGGCCAAAAATATAGACAAGAAAGTATTAACCATATCAATGTCAAAAGAGCCTGTCCCTTTTGTTTGAACCCTTCGCCCTCTGGATAGTGAAAATGGCTGAGAAGAATCCTCGGTGGATTTCATTTGACTAGCCAATTTATCCATATACGGGGATGATGACCACTGATCAATATCAGTGGATGAAGTCTCTTCATCTCCAATTCCAGGGACATCTGAAACAAAGTTCGTGTCCATCGCCTTGTCTGTAGAACTTACTAAACTCATAATCTCACCAAGGTCGCCTTTTGATGGGAACATTGGTGTATAATCCTTCCTCTTGCTCTGTGGATTTTTCAGTGAAGCCTCCATATCAGCCTGCCATTTAAGAACATCAGGAACCAGATTACCATCCCTAACGTGCTTCATAAGCCTCTCTGTCCAATCCCACCGCCCATGCTTATGAAGCCCAATCAAGAGCGATGTTACAGTGACTAAATCGACAACAAAGCCTCTGCCTTCCATTTCTTCCACCAATCTTAGTGCGTCCTCAAGCAGACCCTCCCTACAAAGTTGCAACACAACAATGCTGTACGTAACACCATCCACAAACCGACCCTTCTTCTTCAAGTCACAAAACAGAGTGTAACCAGCCTCAGCTCTCCCATTCCTAAACAACCCATCAATCACAATATTATGCGTCCAACACGAGGCTCGTACCCCATCTTGAACCATTTTCTCAAACAGTTGGCAGGCTTCCATGACCTTCCTCGCCTTAAACATTCCATCTAGGAGTGAATTGTACACATTAGTATCCGGGCTAAATCCATTGTACTGCATCTCACTAAAAATCTTGCTTGCATCCTCCACTCGATAGGATTTACAGCACCCTTGAATAAGTATTCGATACGTAAACTCATCAGGCTCATGACCGGATCCTTTCAATTCCTCCCACACATTTAGGGCATCTTCAACCTTCCCAACCAAGCATAGAACATGAATTAAGCTATTATAGGTGCACATGTCTGGACCCCATCCCCCAGAACCCCCCAAACTCTTTTCCTTCATTTCTTTGAATAGGCCTAAAGAGGTAGCCAATTCACCCCAACAGCCAAACGCATGAATGCATATATTGTAACCCCAACTATCAAACTCAAACCTATCCTTCTCCCTAAGCTTATGAAAGACTTGTTTGAATTCCATCCTCATGTTTGCTTTCCTAAGAGCAACTAACACTTGGTTACACGCAATGGAGCTGGGGACTGAAGATGAACCATCCAGAAGCTTAAAGAAGATAGATAAGGCCAAACCCACCTGGTTTTTCCGAATCAGAGCAACAAGAACCGAGTTATACATGTTGGGATCCAAGCTCGTGGTGGCCCCCAGCTCCAGCTCCTCCATGTGATCCAAAATTTCTAGCGCCAAGTCGATCTTACCGGACCGAATCAACGCATCGAGTATGAGCTTGAAAGTCCCGGAATCGGCGACGACACCGTCTTCCTTCATGGAAAGCAAGAGACGAGGAATCTCGTGGAGGTGGTCGGCGCGGCAAGTGATGCGGAGGATGTGGACGTAGGCGCAGGCGGAGTGTTTGTATTTTGGTCCAAAAGACGACCTGCACCAGTCGAAGAAGTCGATTTTCTTAGTGGGGTGGAGGGAGTGGGAGCGGAGGATGTCGAGAAGGAGAGGCTCCGAGAGGGGGATGGAAGAAGGGTCGAGGTTTCGAGTGCCGGAGTCGGAGAGGGTTTTGGTGAGGGAGGCCACCAGTAGTAGGTCTCCCACTTTGGACAGGCTGCTTCTTGCTGCTTGGGTTTTGGCGACTAGAATTTTTCCATGGCGCATTGCTGGCTTGCTCTGCGCTTCGCATTGCGACCAGTGAATTTTGGACGACAAAAAAAATCACGCAAAAGAGAAACCAGACTGCTGAGTCTATATATTTATATATATTAAGAATGACGTGGTTCGTCATTTTTATTAGTGTTGATGTAACATTTAACAAAATTCATTACATTTTTTTAACAGAATTTAACTATAGGAACTAGAGGTATTCTTGAGCAAGATCGGAATTGACTAGTATAAATTCAGTTCATGTTTGATTCGATTATTAAATAAAATATTTTGTGAATATAAATATCATCTCGAATATTAAATAAAACAAGCTTGACTCAAATTAAGCTCGCTAGAATGTTTGTGAGCAAACTCGTTTAAAACGCTCGACTCGTATATTTATTAAGTATATTTTTGCTCCTATAACATTAACGCAATTTACTTAATAAAAGAGAAAAGAGAAACTCAATAGCTACCCCCACCTTTATCGATCTGACGAGTCGGAAAGAGGTATACTTTCATGGAACCCCCCAAAGGCATCGGTATTTGCAGGGCCGTAATTAGAGACTATTTGGGCTCGTAATGGGCCGCTCATTGAGGACAAGCATTTAAGCCTTAAACTGTGTTGGGCTTAAATTGGTTTGATCAGAGAAAAAGAAATTGTGTAGCAAATTTAGTGAAATTCTTAATGTAATTTATGGGTTAAGCAGGAAACAAAATGTATTATCTTTGATTAAGTAAATTGGGTTCCATGAATGTATTATCTTTGATCTGACATTTGAGATTTTAATAAATACTAGTGAATTAGGCTATATCGAACTTTCTTCAAACATCACACCAAAAAATAAAAAATAAAAACACAATTTCTCTGCGGCCAATAAACACGGAAAAAGAGTAAATAAATGCCGAAAATAAATGTTTTGGTGTTTATTTATCAACCTCCAAACTTTTTTTTCTTTTCTTTTTTTTTTTTTTTGCGTAAACGGGAGCACCGAGAAATTTTTTATCACATTTAAATTTTTCAGCGTTTTGTGGAAACCGCTGTTAGTTGTGATAATAATTGGAAAAAAAAAAACCAAATCAATTTCAATCAATGCAATAAAACATACATATAACATGTTTATTGTCAATCCATGTTTCACTAATCAACCAACAAAATACATTCAATCACAAGCTATATTTATTGCCCAAACTCAGCAAAAAATTTAAGAACTAATAAGAACATCTACAACTAATTCATAGGAATGATAATGTTAGAAATATTGACTTAGATTATGAAAATTGTAGTAGAAGAAATATATATATATATATATATATATTATTGGTGCAATATTCTAAGATAAAGGGACGATTTCTTTAATGATTTAGGTTTTTACTAAGGGAATCAAGAGCACGAGGAAACTATATTGAATTAATGAAGAAACAAAATATGTATTAAATAAGTGGTGATTTAACAATTTTAAATGACAATTAAATAATTAAATTTACTTTCAATTTCAATTAAAATTTTATGTATTGCTTGGCCTCACGGCCCTCACATGTGAAGAGGAGTATTAAAATGTGAATTAAGTAATTAAATTTATTTTTCTATCACTTTAATTAACGTATTAAACATAAATTGAAAAGAAATATATCGAACTTTTAGAAGTCTAGAGGGCCACGCACGCCAGGCTAGTTAATTGTTGCCAACTTTGTGGAAAAAGCTATATGCAAAGGGTAAAAGCCTAAAACACTTGATTATATCCAAGGGTTAAACATGTTAATGACATATCCAATGGTTAAAAATGCATTGTCTAATTAAGCATCTTATGCTATAAAATACCTAGCTAGCTAACTATATATCGTTCTTACCAAGCTTAAGCATGTTTAAGACTTCCAAATCTATTTACTTGTTAGCCATCTTTTTAATCTTCATGATCCTCTTCACCAAAATGAGTGAGTAGTTATAAACATTCATCACCATATCATATATAATTCATAATTAAGGAATCATTCAACATGGTCTAAAAATATCAAATTCTCATATATATGTTTTTGCCTACACTTAGAGGCCTCTATTGTACGATGATCTTATTTGTTAAATCACTTAATTATCCCAAAAGCATCGTTAATAATTAAGGCCCAACGCATACAATATTTAATTGAAACAAAAGAAGAATGAAAGAGACAGAGTTTGAACTCAAGACTTAGATCTACTCTAATTACTTATCTCAAAAACTTCATTTAATAAGAATTGACGAATTTAATCATTTATTTATACCATAAAATTACTAATTCGCTATGATTTCTTCGCATGCTGTAGATATGGCAACTAAAAACAATGTGAATTGTCGAAATAGAAGCAAAACATGCACGGGAGACGTTCAATATTTGGAGTTGGCTGTAGCCGGCAGTGCGTACTTTGGGAGTACGCGTATGGCGGAGGATGTCATGGATTTTTTCGTTGTGCATGCTATTGCTAAGCTATACTACGATTACCCAGAGAATTGCTGAATACAAACAATTCTAAAAATAAAAATATATTTGTTATTAAGAGTATTAATTGTTGTGTAAGATCATAGATATTAATATTTTCTTTATATCAATATGAACATCGATATTAGATATAAGGCTGTTTAATTTGGAGCTTCAAATTAGGGCCAGCAATTTTTACACGATCCGCGAAAACAACACGAATAAACAGGTAATGGGTTTGGACTAATCGGGTTCAGGTCTTAATCGGGTCTACCCGTTTAAGACCCACGAATTTTCGTGTTTGACGGGTCTACCCGCCAGACACGATTAAAAATCGGGTCTGACGAGTCAACCCGCCATACCCGGTTAATAACCGTGTCTGGCGGGTCGACCCCTCAAACCCGGTTTTTTGTTATTAAAAAAAAAAAAAAAAAAAAACCTAAAAAAAAAATTAAAAACTCTAAAAGTCTAAAACTAAGCACCTCGACCCCCACTTACAATCCCCACTCCCAGTCCCACCCATTCCCCAGACTCCCCACCCTCGATCCCTCACGCCGCGCCACTCACATCTCTCACTGGAACCCACGCCCAGGCCCCATCGTCCCCAGTCCCCACCCTCGGTCCCGCATGCCACTCAAGGTCTCACGGCTCTCACTGGCTCACCCTGACCCACTTCCTAGAACGATCTCACGGCTCGCTGTCAGCCACGCCTCCGCTGACGTCTAAGTGGTCGAAGCAGAGAAGGGATGAGGAGGACACCGTGAGAAGGACTGAAGGAGGGCCTTGGCAGAGGGCCTCGACATGGGCTTCGTCGCTTCGAGACCACCGACGGGGACTGTCGATGCCAATGGTTAACGACTCAACGTTCCAATTCTTCAGGGCGCGTGGGAACGCCCTCTTCCGCTGGTCGTGGGTTCTGGTCTCCGCTAAATGGAAGGTTTCTGGCTAAGTTGACTCTCTCGCTTTGTTTGTTTATTATGGTCTGTTTGGTTGTGGAGATAATGAGGAAGAAATTAAAAATGACTTGAAGATTACACTTCTGGGTGTTTAAGATTAGCTCTAGTTCAATTAAATGAATGAAAAATTCGATATTGTTAAGCTGTTCAAATCACAATTGTGCTGAATTTGGGTTTGATTTATGGATTTCTTTGGTTCCATAGAGATAGAGAACTAGAAAATGTATTATTATTATTTTTTTTATAATTTTTCTTTTAAAAAAATTTAGCCTTAATAGATTTAGGTTAAACGGGTCATTCGGATCGTGTTGAATCGTGTCTACCCAATAGGACCTGATTATTTTTAACGGGTAAAACGGGTCGTGTCAGGTTATCCGGTTATTTTCGTGTCATAACCGTGTCAGACCCGATTACCCGTTTATCTAAACGGGTCGTGTCTAGGTATAGGTTAATCATGTGACGGGTACCCGCGGGTCGTAAATGGGTCGTATATAGGTACCTATTTTGCCACCCCTACTTCAAATTATGTTAAGACGTTGATTAAGTAAATACATTTATTATTATTTTTATTAATTTAAACTTTTGGAACACCAGTGATAATTAAGTGAGAATATCTCGGCATAGTAAAAGCGTTAGCATGCACTTTCAAATGACAAGTCAAGTTGTAATTGAAACTTTCTATAATTATTTATAAAGTAAATATTAATCAATATGAAACAATTTAGCACTCACACTCAATATTATATGAATTAATCGCCTTTCCAACATGGAATATGGGGGAATATTTGAAAACTTAGGGACAGTTTCTAGAATGTTACCCATTAATTAAGCAAGAAGCCATTAATCTACTATATATAACAATGTCCACAAGTCCATGCAATATGCAACCATCCCCCACTACTTTTTAGGATGTGCCCAGGAACACAGGAGCCTTCATGGCCTCTCCTTTACTTTCAATCATTTTCTATTTAGTGCTTAATGATGTATCAAAATGTACAATGCTATTTAGTGATATATGTCCTTAATTGATAGTTACTTGTCAACTTTACAATATCAATTATATGCTTACGAAAATTGGAGAAATTAAGTCGCCAATTTACGCTCTGCTTGTTTTGGTTAAATACAAGTTGTAAAAAAAAAAAAAAAATGATATGTCATCTAGTTGTACAAGAGTCTATTAAATAGAATTACTCATATGTACCAATGAATAAGCCATGTCAGTATGCATCTTCTAGAGATTGAAAGTGAGAGCTCGTGTAGGGCAGAACGACATCAAATAGAGAGAGAGAGAGAG